>JAVGVS010000072.1:877997-902997 GCA_032718565.1 Distichodus sexfasciatus
TTCCGAAGGCTGTGGAAATTAAAACAGAATTTTAGATATTTAAAATGAGCAAGATTCATTTTAAATGTAGTAAAATATAATGAAAGTGTGTGTGATTGTCATTGTGAACACACCACTGCACAGCACACAGTACACCACAGCCAAATGTGACCTCTGCGTTTGACCCATTTGTGTAGGAGCAGTGGGCAGCGTTTTTGCAGTGTCCAGGAAGCAGTGCTGATTTTAATGTCTATCCCTATAGTGTCTCATAATTCTAGCTTTTATAGATCTAACAAATACATTTAGGATTCCATTTTGCCAGCTTCAAGCAGTTTGGGAGCTTCCCTTTTCATTCGCTGTTGCTGAAAGATTAAATCTGCGACAAACAGGAATAGAAAAATCTATCCTGGAAGATTTAGAGGTCACAACTCTCTTTTAGTCCTAGCACACAGTTCTTAATTTATCACCCACAGTCGCGGTCTGGGAACTCGGAGGAGTTTCGGCGGCTCTCCCACCGTTAGCATCTGTCTCCTTGTTCCTCTGTTCCAGAATGTTCCCTCCATTCCTCCCTCCCTCCCTCCCTTACTTACCTGCTTCAATGTCAACTTCATCTCTCCCCATAGCCAGGTTGTGGCCAAAATGGTTCTGCTTTTGTCACTCGCTGGAATCTTTCGTCTTCAGTGTGAAGAGTTCACTCCTTTATCTTCAGCCAAGCTTCTGTTTTAACGCAGTGTTCAGCTAAACTATGAGCAGGGAAACGGTAGCTAACTACATTAAAGCTGCGTTTATTCACAATAAAGTTTCAATGAGTGTTTAGCGCTGCCGCCTCACAGCGAGAAGGTCTTAGGTTCGATCCCGGGTCGGCCGTAGGGTCTTTCTGCGTTGAGTTTGCGTGCTCTGCCCGGCTCTGTCCGGGTGCTCCGGTTTCCTCCCACAGTCCAAAAGCATGCAACATAGGTTAATTTGGGACTCTAAATTGATTGAGAGCGTGATTGTGTGAGTGTGCCCTACGATGTGTTGGCGCCTGCACAAGGTTGGTCCCCGCCTTGCACCCGTAGTTCCCGGGATAGGCTCTGCGAATACCGCGACCCCGGGTGGGAATAAGCGGTTCAAATAATAAATGAATGAATGAGTCATACATTTTGATAAATACGACCACAGATGTTTGCTTACATCTTGGCCAAGGTGGACTCCATCCTCCGACTCCATCTGCCAGCTGAAAAGAGTGCACTGTGATGCGTAGCCTATCGGATGCTACTACTGCCAGTTCCACACCAATCAGAGCAGCTAGTTGAAAATATCCATCTTTGTGAAGAGAGAAAAATACTTGTATTGTTTTCGTGTCAGTGTAGCGTTTTTGCAGCTATGTCACTATTTTTAACAAAATAAATAGTTACTAGAAAAGCTACAATGTGTCAAAAGTAACTTTACTACTGATAAGCTACTTAAACAGTAAATTAGCATCGCAAATTCTACCGCCTGTTTTATTTTTATAAACACGTATTATATGTGTAAACGATGTAAATGATGACGTGTTTAGTTCAATTGTGTGCGTGCCTTCCTTGATTTTGATTGGTTAGCAAGAGAGAAGTGGAATTAACGAGCTCTGTTCTAATATTTGAACGGATTTCAACTTCAACTGAGCGCTGTGGTAAAAAAATGTCTTCGTCAACGTCTTTTTTTCCACTAAAGCTGCTTAGCGCTCTGACCGCTGAAACTCATTGGATATGTATCAAACACAGCATGTTTGATGGTAGTGTTGTAGTCAGGACCACCTTAACCGACACCAAGACCTGACCAAGACCAGAGGGGGTTATGCGGGGGGGTTATGTTTTACACCGCATGACAAATAAGTGGAACGTGCAAAGCCTAAGCACCCCTCAAAATGAGATGAATGAAGCAAACAACATACACTATGCAACATTAAAAATGTTTATTCATTACTTCTCTCTTCACTATTCTCTTACATTGCCATAATCAGAAAACAGAACAAAGAATCAAACATTCAACATTTGAATTGTAAAATGCTAAAACCAAGCAGATCCAAGACATACTGAAGCTTGGCGACTCCATCAACAAGTAGAAGTAATATAGTAGTTATGGTCAGGAATAATAAAGTGGAAAGTTTACAGTGCGCGTGTGAAGGGGGCGGGTCGGGTAACCGCGGTCGGCACTAACATCATTGGTTGCACTTGAAGTAAGAGGTTATCCAATCTGACATTAAACAGCTCATTAATAATAATATTCTCTGAGCCGTGGTCTCGGCTGGTCTCGAAATAAAATTCCGAGTCCTCTTCGTCCGAGTCCATGACAAGACCGAGTACAAATACGGCCGAATCCGAGATGACACCAAGACCTTCAAAAACCGAGACCGATCTCGAGTATTACAACACTGTTTGATGGACACAGGCCCAAATACCTTAAATTCCTTACATACCAAAAGTGACTATGGTGATCATAGTCTATTCACTGACGGAAAAAAACATGACGCAGAAAAGTGGTAAACATTTGATTTTGGAATCATTTTGGGTTCTAATGTACAGAGATTTTTTGGTAACCTAATGTGGTGTAAACACATTTTTAGAAATAAACACATAAAAAATATGCGTTCATAAAAATATCCACATACGTGTAAACAAGCCCTTAGTTAGCCAGTGTCCAGCTCCCTCCCCAGTTTCCACCAATCACACCGTGCGGCCTTAACCTCTCCTCTTGGGCCACGCCTCCCACGTGTCGTGTCGAGGACGCTATTAAACAGGACATATAAAGTGGAGACTGGGGAGGATTTTTTGAATTCTTTTTATTCGATGTAACGCCTTGATCTCCCTGGGTTAAGGTTGGAGAAGAGGGAGAAAGAGAACGAAGGACAGAATAGGGCAGAGATAAAGAGAGCAAGAGAATGAACGAGAGAGAAAGAGAGATAGAGCAGAAATCCTCTCTTATTGCTCTCAGATTACGGCATCGAGCGCTTTTCAGCGAGCTCCATCGAGCAGGACCGCAGGGCTCTCACGGCTGACAGGTTCGCCTTTCTTTTTTCCTTTTTTTCTTGCCCCTCCCTCCGTCATCACCCCTGCTCTCGATGTGGAGGGCTCAATGGAGGTTGTGTGTGAAGGCATTGAGTGTATCGCAGTCCTCTCCCCACACTTATCGGTATTAAGGTGGCTCTCGGCTGCTAATCTCCACCGGCCCTCGCTCGCAATCAAAGCTCTGATGAATGAGCCGAGGCAGGATCTATCAGCTCTGGCCTGCAGATCGAACCCTGCCCCCAACCCTCCTCCCTCCCTTCTTCCTGTGGACGCAGCCGCTCTCTCCGTTCTGCATGTGCTTTGTGCTGGTAGCATCAATGTTAATTTTATGGTTGTAATGATACAGACTGTTTCATGCAGAATGAGAGCTTTTTGGACTAAATTACCATTGATTCTTTAATACAAAAAATCTGCATTTTCAGCTATCTGTTCATTCCATCCATCCATTCACCCATCCGTCTGTCTATCTATCTATCTATCTATCTATCTATCTATCTATCTATCTATCTATCTATCTATCTATCTATCCCTTCATTCTATCTGTCAATCCATCCATCTATCTATCTATCTATCTATCTGTCTGTCTGTCTGTATGTCTGTCTGTCTGTCCCTTCATTCCATCATACATCCGTCTATCCGTCTATCCGTCTATCTATCTATCTATCTATCTATCTATCTATCTATCTATCTATCCCTTCATTCTATCTGTCAATCCATCCATCTATCTATCTATCTATCTATCTGTCTGTCTGTCTGTATGTCTGTCTGTCTGTCCCTTCATTCCATCATACATCCGTCTATCCGTCTATCCGTCTATCTATCTATCTATCTATCTATCTATCTATCTATCTATCTATCTATCTATCTATCTATCTATCTATCTATCTATCTATTTGTCCGTCTGTCTGTACATCCATTCAGCCGTTCATGTATTTCCAGTGGTCATATTGTTCAGTACGCTGAGAACCTGTGCACTGAGAACCTCATTTTTATGCTGCAGTGTGCAGTAGTATAGTGCAATAGACAAACTAAGCTTCAAACAACTTGTGTTAAGAAACAGTTAAGGGACTCAGTACTGTTCTTCTGTCCTTCAGATTAGCTACCAGAGCATCGAGTCATCTGACCCTGGCATCAACGTGCCCGGCCCACGGCGCACCGTGTCCAAGCTGAGAAATGAAACGTACCACATGTTCTCCAATCTGCACCCGGGCACCACCTACCTCATCTCGGTACGCGCTCGCACTGCCAAGGGCTTCGGCCAGACCGCCCTCACCGAGATCACTACCAACATCTCCGGTAAGAACTCAGGATGGATGTGTGTGTGTGTGTGTGTGAGACAGATCTGCTATTTTAGTTATTTTTATTAAGCTTCTAAGCTTACAAATATCACTTGTAATGGAGAAAGTACTAGTTATGGATGACAATATCATCTGGAACAGGATCGTCACAATTTTTATTATTTTGAGTTCAAAACAAGACAAAGTGCTCTTCTCATCTGTTTGGTAATTATTAGACATGACAAAATACCACTTTTTATGTCCGATACTGATACCGATTTGGATATCTGAGGATGCGATCTGCGGAAATCTGATACAGTCTTTTTGAAACAGAAAACAGAAAATAATCTTTCAAAAAATGTCTGAATACATGACTGAGATTATTCTGTCATACTTAAGGAAATACTCGTCTTAGAACCTGTTTTCCTAACTAAAGCAATGTAGTAATTACACACCCATATGTATATCCTAAATTATTTATTATTAAAATAACACCTCGAAAATTATTCCTTTAAACACTTCTGTAATTTAGTGACGGTCCCTAATCCCGCGGCGCTAAAAGCATCAGGAACACAGAGATTGTGAGTGAGAGCTGGTGTTGTTAAGGAAATGAAACAGTATAATGGTGTGATGTGCTTTTGGGCTTGTAGTGTGTTGTGTTGCTTGTTCTGCTCATTGTCATATCAATATGTAGGAATTAGTGTGAATGTTGAACAATAAACCAGCTTTACCGCAGTCACACTTCCCATGAAGAACCAACTGAGCGTGCACACATTTTCAGATCGGCTCCGTAGATCAGCCCAATGCCACCGATACCCGATCCAGCTGTTTGAGTCGTTATTGGACCAATATCCCATCCACATATCAGATCGTTGTCACCTCTATTAATTATGTACATCCCAAAAGGTCTTTCTATTGAACCCTACCATTTTCTTCAACGCCCATATATGGCATTGCCTATCATTTCTAAACTGTACAAAACCACCAGCAAAAATTGTAAAATGAGTTAAAAGCTTTTCAGATTTGACCTAGAACTAAAATCTATACAACAGTAAAGTTTTCCCAGGGAGCCACAGTATGGAGCGCCGTGTTGCTGTAGGCCAACCAACATTACACATTTAAACTGCCATGAATAAGCCGTATGTGTGTGTGTGTGATATTCCAGGTCGAGTTCTGTTTGTAAGCAGCTGCACTTGAAATGCTCTCAGACACACAGCTAAAGAAAGACAGGCACCGAGCACAAAAGCTGCTTGTACCTTGTATGTTCAGATTTAAACAGCCGTCGTGATGAGTTCTGATCCGTCGAGACTCCAGAAGTCAGCTTGTGCAAATAAAAACATTCCACAAAAGAGATCAGTTCACTACCGCCGGCTTTACAAGTTCAGCTCAGTGGTAAAGGAAATGATAAGAAAATTGAGCAGTTAGGACCAGTATTAACAAGATCTAGCTTTTTATCCGCTTTAACAACTGTGTTGGCAAATGTTGACCAAACGCTTTTACTGTTGCATTGAGAAATAAATTTACAATAAAGTTATTTTATTCTAAATCACTATTCCACCATTAAGAACATGACGACTTTAACAATTAACAGGAAACAATATCAGTGTCAGATGCAGATGATGGTTGGGGCAGTTGGTAGCATCACAGTTAGGAAGTTGGCCCTGTGATCAGAAGGTCACAGGTTCAAGTACCGGACCAGTAAAGGTGCTACTGAGATTCTTATGAGCAAGGTACCGTTCCCTAGCACTGCTCCCCGGGTGCTGCCCATGTCAGCTGGGTGAAAACGTTTTTACTACTAACATATTTGAACAGATACAACCGAAAGACATGACGGACAACACCAGATTATTTTGAAGGGCTGTTAGGGTTTGCCTTATGTCGCATGTTCAAGTTCCAGACCAGTAAAGGTACCACTGAGGTACTGATGAGAACGGTACCGTCCCCAAAGCACTGTCAAAAAACTGCCCACAGCTCCTTCGCAGATGGATTGTCATTGTGAACACACCACACCTCAGCACACAGTGTCACCACGACCAAATGTGACCTCTGCATTTGACCCATTCGTGTAGGAGCAGTGGACAGCTAACAAGGGCAGCACCCGGGTACTAGTGCTTGTGGACGGTACTGTGTTCATGAGTATCTCAGTAGTACCTTTGTCGGTCTAGGATTCGAACTGGCGACCTTTATAGTACCAGCTGAATTTGATCAGACATTGAAATATGTGACTCTGCACGGCAAAACCAGTCGCTTGTCGCAACGGAGGTTTCGGAGAAAAACGAGCGTTTATGTTGCGTGGGGTAAAATTTTGGATTTTTTGTTTTTAGTGTTTTGAAACAGTGGAAGGTCTATACTGTACTGTTGTGAATAAAGTTTGCTGAAAAACTTACTCTTTCTTGAGGTGAGGAATTCAATTCCAGCAGAATGTTAAAAGTTTGTGTTTTGACCACTCTACTTCAATATTTACGATCCACTGGTTGACTAGCGTGAAGATATTTCTCCGGAATCCATCTTCGTCTCCAGAGTTCAGTTAACCTAACGCAGGTAGGCTATCCGTGTGAATGCAGCGTAGGCTACCGTAAATGCAAACGTAACCCGCCCGACCGCACCAAGCGTCTGTGAGTGCTACGGCGATAGTCAACTCAAAGGCAGATTTCTCCGTTTCTCACTTGGCGTGACAGGAGAAACCCGACTCCTTTGAATGTTGATATCTCAGTCATATGTCGTCCGATTCATTCCATATAGGTATCGTTTTATTTATGCTCTATCATGAAACAATAACTCAATTTTGAAAATTTGCGACAAGCGACTGGTTTTGCTGTGGAGGGTCACATATTTTATTGTTAAAGTTATGTTGTTAGTCGGAAAATATTGTCAAGCTATGTCTTTAATGTGTGGTGAGCAATATAATAATCACTTTATTGCAAATTTAATTCAAAATGCAACAGTAAAATATTTTTTAAAAATGAGTCAAAGCTTGCCAAAGTTAGAGGCAAATGTACAAATGAGGTCTCATATTGTGATTACATATTACTGACAAAAGCATCTTTACCGTTGGGCGTCTGCAACATAAATGGAGAAATTTAGGTGAAAAATTATGGTAAAACTGCAATCCACAAGCTATATATTTGAGCATTTACTTATTCATATTTATATTATTCAGTAATGGACATGCAAGGGTTGAGTGCCCCATGGAATGAATCTCAAGTATGACATATTAACTGAAATATGAAGGAAATGAATGTTGCCAGGTGACATGTTGAATGAGCACACGTCTTGCTTTTTATTCTCCATCAGCTACAAATATCTTTAAATTACAAGCTTGTGTACGGTGTTAAAGACAGTGATGTGGAACAGACAAGCTGAGCATGAACGCTTTAATGCTTACAATTATGTACGGCGCAGGTTTTACTAAACTCAGACATGAAAGATCCTGAACATCAAAGTGCAGTACGACATGAGTCACTGCTCAGCTCTTAATGTGTTTGGTTTTTTTTAGATCAACTACCGTAGCAGAGAAAGAAGAGAACGAAGGCGAAGTTTTGAGAAAAGTACACAATCATGCTATGCTACTCTGCATAGATTTTGCAGCAGCTTTTCTTAAAAACGTGATGAAAGTTGCAGTGTTTCTTTGCGTTTTGTTGCAATAAAGTTGCGGGAACAAGTCAAAGTTGTGAACAAATCTGGAATGTTGTCTCACTTTATAATGATTCTTTAACAATTAATCAAAATGAATGGAACAAAACCACTATTATTTTCATTAATCATTAATCATTTAGTTATTTTTGAAGGTAAATGTGAGGCGTTTTTATCACACGTTTCGTGCGTCTTCTAAACGTAACAAGGAAGTGAGTTCGCTGACGTATGGCTCAACGTTTTGCGGCAAACGAAAAATTTCACAATTCCACAAAAATTGTGGAAACGTTTTGGTAATTGATCAAAATTTCATGGTAGTCATAAATTCACGAGGATTAGCTGAATTTGTGTTAATAGTTGCGATTTCAACTTTGCCAAATCCTGGAGGGTCTGCGTAGGATAGCATGTTACTGCAAATTTCCGTGATGAGAATGAGATGTATTGAGAGTGGCGATTTAGGGAAATGGGAATGGAGCCGTATTTGGGGATGGTACCTTGCTCATGAGTACCTCAGTGGTACCTTTACCGGCCCGGGACTTGTAACAGTGACCTTCTGATCATGGGGCGAAATGCCCTAACAGTTACGCTGCCAACTGTCCTCAACTTTCATCTATGTATAGGTATATAGGGGCAGTTGGCAGTTGGTGGCGTAACGGTAGGGTGTTCGCCCCGTGATCAGAAGGTCGCAGGTTTGAATCCAGGGCCACTTAAGTTACCACTGAGGTACTCATGAGCAAGGTACCGTCCCCAAGCACTGCTCCCCGGGTGCTTGTTAGCTGCCAACTGCTCTTTCACGGATGGGTTAAATGCAGAGGTCATGGTGCACTGTGTACTGTATTCACAATGACAAATAATCACTCACTCTCAAATAACTTTCAAATAATAACATTTATTATTGTTGTTATTATTATTATTATTATTATTATTATTACATAGGCCTGCATGTGTCGGCACCCAAATATACTTGTGTGTGTGACAGAGCATTATTCAGTGTGTGTGTGAATGTGAGATGGAAAGAGTGTGGGAGTGTGAACAGGCCTTTCAGAAAACATCATTACAGTGTGATGTGCCCACTCTGAGAGAGCGACACTGCCACACCTCCACACACACCTCCACACACACACAACACACACACTGAACAACACAAACCTCATGCTCCAGTCAGCCAGGCCGGCTGCAGTATAATCATGGGCTCTCCGTTACTGGCTTATGTGTGTGTGTGTGTGTGTGTGTTTGTATGTGTTGCGCTGGAGGCGGTCGATAATGATGAACACCTCTCTTTTAGAAACACTTTGTGTTCAGGGCTTTGACTCCTGCAATAAGAACATGGTTCTTCTCTTAGTGTGTGTGTGTGTGTGCATGTGTGCGGTTGATGATGCATTTGTGTATGTGACTGTGTGTGTATGCATGTGTGTGTGTCTGTGTGCATGTGTGTAGTTTGTGATGCATTCATGTATGTGAATGTGCGTGCGTGTGTGTGTCTGTGTCTGTGTGCATGTGTGTGGTTGATGATGCGTTGGCTATGTGTGTGTGTGTGTGTATGCATGTGTGTGTGTCTGTGTGCATGTGTGTGGTTGATGATGCATTTGTATATGTGAATGTGCATGTGTGTGTGTCTGTGTGCATGTGTGTGGTTGGTGATGCGTTGGCTATGTGTGTGTGCGTGTGTGTGCATGTGTGTGTGTCTGTGTGCATGTGTGTGGTTGGTGATGCGTTGGCTATGTGTGCGTGCGTGTGTGTGCCCGTGTGTGCGTGTGTGTTTAGCTGAGTGTGTGAGAGGTGTCTGGGAGACGGTTGTGAATGATGAACACCTCTCTGTAGGACATGGCATTGTTCAGTGCAGTATTGATGTGAGAAGTTAACGCTGGAGTGTAAAGATCTGCTGGTGGCTACCGGGGTCAGGGTTGGAGAGAGAGAGAGAGAGAGAGAAAGGAGAGCGAGTAAAAACGGAGTAAAATTGGTAGGTAGACAAAGAGATGGATAAAAGGATGGATGAATAGACAGACAGACAGACAGATAGATAGACAGATAGATAGATGAGAAGATAGCTAGATGAACTGATAGATGAGACAGACCTACCTTTGAGGATGACAAACTAATGAGAGGAGGAGGGAGAGAGCAAGGAGGGAAGGAGAGGAGAAAGTAAATGAAGAGAAAGAAAAAGAAAGAGACGGTGAGTATCTGAGATGAATGGGACAAAGAATAAATGAGAGAGAGAGAGAGAGAGAGAGAGAGACTGGAAGTGAGAACAAGAAGGGGAGCGTGAGAAAGAGAGCGAGAGAAAGAGAGAGAACACAAGTCAGATTTGTATGAATGTGTTTACGTCTCCTTCGCGTTGTCTAGATGTTTACGTCTCCTTCGCCTGTCGGTTGTCTAGATGTTTCTATGCGTCTGCCTTCATGTAAAACCATTTCCCAACTTCTCCACTCTTCTGTGCGTCCTGAGTTGTGTGTGTAGATGTGTGTGCTCTCCGAATTCTCTCTCTCTCTCTCTCTCTTTACTCCCCGCCTCCGACTGTCTCACCGTAATTGTGTCGCTGAATGGACGTTGATGTGGGGAACGAGTCAATGCCATTAGACGCCCGTCTTTAATTGAAGTCCGTCGGCTCCGGCGCTTGCCTCTTTTTCCTCCAAGGCGGCTTTTAGCGCCGTAATCATTGATTTCTCCGTAATTGTTTGCCTTTCCTCCTCGTCTCACATTGACTGGCAATATTAAAGGACGCCGTTTGCGTCGAAGCCGAGCTTCTCCAGAGATGGATTCTGCGCGCTCGCCTTCGCTCTTCACCTCTTTTTAATTGCTCTCCAAATCCCAGACGACCGACACCTGGGCGTTTCTCGTTTACCGTGAGATTACTGTGGTGTCCTGAAGCCTCAGAGAGAGTTTTTTAGGGGCAGTCGGTCAGGGAGTTTGACTCGTGATCGGAATGTTGCTGGTTTACATCCTGGATCAGTAAAGATACCATTGAGGTACTCATGAGTAAGGTACCATCCCCAGGCAGTGCTTCCCGGGGAATTGTGAGTGGTTAAATTGAGTTAACAGGGAACAGGGAAGCCCCCAGACCAGTCAAGGGTCTCCTCCTGCGATGGTTAACGTAAGAACAATCACAGAAAACAGTTCTGGAGCCGTAACAATAACCTTGTTCTATTCATTATTTCTTCTTCTTCCCACTTTTGAGACTTATAACAATTGATGTATCAGTCATTTTTTAAATGAAACCCAAAAATCAGAACTTATTAATTTTTTTTTTTTTCTACTGTTCATGTCCTAAACGAAAAATAAAAATGAAAGTGAGTGATTATTTTGTCATTGTGAACACACCACCACAATGAAATCTGACCTCTGCATTTGACCTGGAGTGGGCAGCTGACATGGGAGCACCCAGGGAGCAGTGTTTGGGGGACGGTACCTTGTTCATGAGTACCTCAGTGGTACCTTTAGTGAGAGGTAGTTATGGTAGTGAGAGGCATAATGGTAAGGTGTCCGCCCCGTGATCAGAAGGTCGCAGGTTCAAATCTAGGGCTGGTAAAGTTACCACTGAGGTACTCATGAGCAAGTTACCGTTCCCAAGCACTGCTCCCAGGGTGCTGCCCACTGCTCCTTCACGGATGGGTTAAATGCAGAGGTCACATTTGGTTGTGGTGCACTGTGTGCTGTGCTTAGGTGTGTTCACAATGACAAATAATCACTCACTTTCACTTTACCGGTTTGGCATTCAATACGGCGGCCTTCAGATTACACATAATTAGAGGCTAACGAGTTTCCCATTTTCACCTTAGATGAAACACGGATGGGCACGGTGGAGCAGTGGTAAGCGCCGCAGCCTCACACCAAGAAGGTCTTGGGTTCGATCCCCGGGTGGGTGTTGGCGTGGGTTTTTCTCGGGGTGCTCCAGTTTCCTCCCACAGTCCAAAGGCATGCAATATAGGTTAATTGGCGACTCTAAATTGTGACCCTCCATGGCAAAACCAGGTGCTTGTTGCAAATTTTCAAAATTGAGTTATTATGTTGAAAGGGCATAAATCAAGCTTCAAAACGATACCTATATGGAATGAATGGCGACATATGACTGAGATATCAACATTCAAAGGAGTCGGGTTTCTCCTGTCACGCCAAGTGAGAAACGAAGAAATCTGCCTTTGAAGTTGACTATCGACGTAGCACTCACAGACGCTTGGTGCGGTCGCGGCTACATTTGTATTTACGGTAGCCTACGCTGCATTCACAGAAACACGGATAGCCTACCTGCGTTAGGTTAACTGAACTCGGGAGACGAAGATGGATTCCGGAGAAATATCTTCACGCTAGTCAACCAGTGGATTTACCGTAAATATTGAAGTAGAGCGGTCAAAACAGAAACTTTTAATATTCTGCTGGAATTGAATTCCTCACCTCAAGAAAGTCACGTTTTTAGGATGGAAAGGGTAATTTTTTCAGCGAAATTTATTCACAACAGTACAGTATAGACCTTCCACTGTTTCAAAACACTAAAAGCAAAAAATCCAAAATTTTACCCCACGCAACATAAACGGTCGTTTTTCTCCGAAACCTCCGTTGTGTCAAGCGACTGGTTTTGCCGTGGAGAGTCACAAATGTCCTGTAAGGTGTGAATGTGAGTGTGATTACGTGCCCTGCGGTGTGTTGGCACCTGCCCCGGTTTGGTCCCCGCCGTGCGCCGGTAGTTCCCGGGATGAGCTGCGGTCTCCGCGACCCTGATAGGGATTAAGTGGGTCTGATAATGAATGAGTGAATGAATAAAATATGGAAAAATTTTTCATTTTGCGCAGTTATCCTAATCCAGAAGTGGCCGTGGTAGCGTAACGGTTTGGGTGTTGACCCCGTGATCGAAAGGTCACCAAAGACTTCCCGTTGCTTCCTCCCTCCTTAATTCATCCCTTTTGTCTCAGGTCCCAAAGTGCGGTTAGATTTTTCCCATCACGTATAAAGAGAAAGTTTGCTCACTGTGACATCATGCTGATCTTTACATCCCTTTCAACCACTGTAATCATTTCTTATTCCATTTTAACCACTTTGTACTTTTATACCCTGTTTAAACAAAAAGGTGTAATGGCGATGAATTCAGGTTGAAGTGCCCCCTGTGAATTTTTGTCTACAGCCCTGGGGAGACTCCAGAATCCCCACTGTGGGGAGAGTGACATTTTTCTTATCTTGACTCTTTTTTTAAAATACAGACAAAGTCAGGCACTTGACGGTTCGGGATAATCTCATAATTTGCTCTTGCCGTGTTCATGACTTATCAGTGTGACACAGACTGTTGTGCCAGTGAAAAAGCTGGAGATGACAAATCATGTGAGTCATGTCTTTCTCTCTCTCTCTCTCTCAGCTCCCACCTTCGACTACGCCGACATGCCGTCCCCCCTGAGCGAGACAGACAGCACCATCACCGTCATGCTGCGTCCTGCTCAGGGCAGAGGTGCCCCCGTCAGGTGGGAAATTACATCACTATGACATCACTCGGGTGTTGTTTACATCACCAGTTACACTCATGATGTCATTAACCTCTTAACCCAATGTTGATCTGGCTCGGGGGTCTCAAAATGATCACATTATGATGCAAACGGGACCGTTCGTAATGCACTTAGCAACATTTAGTCATTGAACATAAAGGTTTTTTCGCACGAATAACGAATAAATGACGGAAAAAGGAATAATGGACCTAACTCGCGAAGGAGTGCATGTAGCAAAAACGTGAATGAGAGCCGCTATAGCCCCCGCATTTTAGAGTTGGAACGGTGTTTCTAGCGCAAGAACTGTAGGAGGAGCAGTGGCGCCAAACATGGGTGGATAACGAAATAATAACGCTAATAACACGTTTTTAAGTGCGGAAAAAATGGACAAAACTCGTGGAAGAGCGCGCGTATAGCTGCTATAGGTTGCACGTTTCAGAGTAGGAGTGGCGTTTCTGGTGCAGGAGTAGCGTGTAGAAAAAGTGGTTGGAATAATAAAGATATTAGTAATAAAACGAAGAACACTGTTGACGCCATCACATAATAATGCTGTAAGAGCTAACATTATAAAACGTTACAAATCCAGACATGGTCCTTAAAAATCGAACGGATTATGTAGATTATTGAGGTTATTAAAGGTAATGGTATCATTTGTAGAATCAGTGAAGCTAATCTGATTTTCTGGGTGTTGTTTTCATGCTTAATACATGTTGTGTTTATGCCTGTAGGGTTTAACTTCTACATGCACAATGTCCTCTTCTGGATTATCATCCAAATCTCCCTATACCTCTTGTATATCTCAAGTTATCTCATGTGTAGATACTTCTTCGCTCATTTAGCTCCTGTTCAGCTGCAATTGGCTCCTGTTTAACTGCAGCGTGCCCTGTTTAGCTCCTACTATGTCCTGTTACTTCCAGTTAGCTCCTCATTAGCTTCCATTAGCTCCTGTAAAGCTTCAGTTACCATTTAGCTCAGTTAGCATCCCGTTTAGCTACAGTTAGCTCCTGTGAGCCTCTGTTTAGTTCCAGTTAGCTACCATTAGCGTATTTAGCTTTACGTTTCTTCCACAATACTATTTCTTGATTAAAACTTAAGGAAGGGGTCACAGCTGGCCACTTCCAGTTACTCTTAAAAAACGAGAGAATTTGATTCATCCATTTCCAAAAACAATCCACCTCCTGCGAGACCCTGCACCACATTTTTTATTCTGCAGTTTGTACTGTAGTAGGAGTTAGAACCTGACTTCAAGCTCCCTTCATAAATAAGACTCTGTTCTGCAGTACGTACCAGGTGGTGGTGGAGGAGGAGAGCGGAAGGAAGGTGAAGAGGGAGCTGGGGGCTCAGGAGTGTTTCCCGGTGCCCACCTCGCACGGAGAGGCGCTGGCACGGGGCGCTGCGCACTACTATACCGCCGAGCTGCCCCCCAGCAGCCTGCCCGAGGCCACGCCCTTTACAGTGGGTGACAATCACACCTACAACGGCTACTGGAACAGCCCCCTGGACCCCCGCAAGAACTACCTCATCTACTTCCAGGCCACCAGCAACTTCCGAGGGGTGAGTGTCACCTGATTCGGTGGTGTTGTTTGGGACGCTTACTCCTTGTACGCCTTTTGCTCATTTCCACAGGTGTACAAGAAGTGTGGCATACCCAAAATGTATTGCAATGGCAAGGAAGCTGAAGCATGACTTAGAGGAACATGAATGCCTCAGAGCTAAACCTAGCCTGGTGTGTTTTATGCACATTCTGGGATTTATTCGCCCTATCAGTGATGGTTCTAGAGCAGGGGTGGGAAATTCCGGTCATGCAGGGCCAGCATCCAGCAGATATTCCATCATACTTGGCTTCAGATTCTGACACCTGGTCTCAGGTCGATACTCACTAGGTAGGATGGAAAACCTCCAGTATACTGGCTCTCCAGGCCTGCAATCGCCCACCACTGATCTACACTGATAAAATATTACATTTGACGTCCAGGGTGCTTCTTCCTGAAGGTATATAAGGAAAATCGATGCATCAGTACACATGCTGCTTTGATCTCCTTTCTGTGATGGATTTGGGCAGAACTTTTACGATTTTCTTCCCTTTTTTTTACCCATAAGCTCCCGTATAAACAGAAAACGAGTGCTTCACGCCCCTTCTGCGCATCTTGTCGTGTTCACTCAAGACATCAAAACCAGAAAAAAGCTGCCTTCGCTTGAACAGCTTTGATACCCGTTACCCCGTTAAGTGGTGTGTGAAGGTCTTGCAGACAGTAAATCTGTGATAAGACGGGTATTACAAAGGCATTACTTCATTTTTCTTCCATCTCCCCTTTACCTTTCCCCACATCCTCGCCAGTAAAGAGCTGAGGAGGAGGGTTTGAAAGTAGCTTTCCAGCAAACAATTTTTGGTTTGGAGAACGCTCCGCGAACGTTCACCAGGTTCCTTAAGCGATGTTCTGGTAATTCAGAAAAGTTTTCTTAACATTTCCCGAAACGTTTGTTTTTTGATAAATTATACAGTTCCTGGAACATTCGTTTTTGATATACTATACGGGTCCCGAAACATTCATTTTTGATAACCTGTTAAGCCCTGAGATTTTTATTTATTTATTTTTTTTTATTTATTATTTTGCTCTAAAATAAATACCCTAAATAAAATGTGTACATCTCAGCAACCACAATGTCTGTTTTTATGCTTTTGGTATCATTGTAAAGGTAACACTTGTGAGATTACTGTGGAATCAGCAAACATGTTACTGGGTCAGAATAAAGGGAGATGCAACACAGCACAACATGAAAAAAAAATCATGTTCGCCAAAAAACCCCAACATATTATCTGCGTAATATGCGGAGTCTGGGCTTTCATATGATATACGGTATGCATGGTTAGCCGTAGTAGTATAGATTCTACAGCCGTATTTCTCCCACGTAGACCTACGCGGTGTTTTTGTTCTTTGTTTATTTATGTGTTTGGTGTTGGAATTGTGTTATGTTTAGGTGGAATTTGAGATTTTTAGACGATTCTATCGGTGATGTTGATGTGCCACATGCATATGTTTGTTCATGTTTACCGACTATTTTAAACCTTCCCATTCTGCTCCCGGTACCGGGGGTGATCGGGCTCTAGCCAATAAACTATTCGGTTCCCGAAACATTCGTTTTTGATAAATTATACGGTTCGCGAAACATACTCTGAACCGCGCGAGATTCGGCGAACGTTCGTAGGAAATTCTCAGAACCAAGTTTTCAGTATAATATACAAAATGTATATTCAAATGTGCCATAACTTAGTTTGTTTTTAAATAATTCTTTATATCGTAAAAGTTGTCCTGACAATACAGCAGAAGTTACTGGGTATGCAAAAAATGTCTCTACTATGTTGCCCTGGTAATGGCTAGTCAAATATGATGCATTTCACCCCAACCGTACCTTCATTTTAATTTTTAAATATTTATTAAATAAAATGAATAAATTAAAAATTATTCATTCAATCATTTTCTGAACTGCTTTATCTGGGGGGGGGACTTACGGGCCCCTGGGCAGGCGCCAACACACCACAGGGCACACACACTCCGACAATCACACTCACATATTTAGAGTCACCAATTAACCCACAGTACATGCCTTTGGACTGCGGGAGGAAACTGGAGCACCTGGGGAAAAGCATGGAAACTCCACACAGAGAGACCCCACGGCCGTCCCCAGGGTTCAAACCCAGGACCTTCTCCCTGTGAGGCGGCAGCGCTAACCACTGCGCCACTGTGCCGCCCCAATTAATAATTATTAATTTATTATTTATATACAGTATGCAACCTCAGCAGAACCTTCAGGGAACATTTCTTAAGGGTTATTTTACGGTTCTATAAAATACCCTCAAGAGAACGCTTGTAAAAGGACACAAAATCATAACCTTAATAAAACCTTCAGGTAACATTCCCTAAAGGTTCCCTGAAGGTTCCACAAAATATGACCTTTAGTGAACGTTCTCTAAAAGTCACACTTGGTGGAAACTTCGGAGGAGTTGGTACCATTGGTACTATTCATGTTTAAATTTGGAGTTATGGATATAGCTCTGGATAGTTCACTCTTAGGTCATTTTGGGACAACTGGCACCAACCAAGACTCTCCAAACTTCTTATGTCATTGAAGACCTTTTGGAGAGTCTGAGAACTAATGTATGGGAGTGATTATTAGTCATTGTGAACGCAGCACAGCACACAGTGCACCACAACCAAATGTGAGCAATGCATTTGACCCATCTGTGAGGGAGCAGTGGGCAGCTGACATGTGAGCAGTGCTTGGGGCCAGTACCTTGCTCATGAATATCTCAGTGCTCTACTGGTCCAGGACTTCGATAATGTCAAATTTGTAAAATGTGTAGCTAGTCTCAAAATTTTGTAGCTGGTCTTGCTAGCGATTCCCTAACCGTTACACCACCGGTGCCCCTTCCAGGTTAAACATCAAGTTGAAGACGATCAGTAGAATTAATTTGTAGCAACTCTCTCAACGCTCAGGAGACTCTCTTCTTAATTGATAAGCATGAACTTTTAATTTAATGTATGTTTGCAAATAACAGTTTCAAAGTTTTTAATTAAAATCCCATTTGTGCAGTTCTGGCATGTTCTTTGACCCTGGAGAATCGAACAAAGCTCGCTCATAAAGACTCAGACGGTCGCCGCCTTCGCAGCGCCCCGGCTCACATGCTTGGGAGCGTTCCTGTGGCGTAATTGGGCACAGGTGCTGGCCATCAGAAATAGATAATTGGCAGTTTATGTTATTAGTCAGGCCTGTGTTGGCGAGAGCAATGCGGTTTATCGTGTAAGCAGTTCACTGCTAAAATTAGGCCAGGACAGATGGGCCTCACTCACGCTGGCCCAAGAATCCTTCCAGACAAGTTTCAGAGAAGTTTGTCACACGGCGACTGAGGGCGCAGAGCATGACGAATCGAAATCCCGGCTCCGACATGTCAGCGAAGCTCAACGTACAACCTACACAGTCCGATTAATAAAAAGGGATTAGATTAGATTAGCGCCTCACCGGCGGGTGGGATTAGCGTTCGCCGCGACTGGCAGCCAGCCACTGGGGTCCAAGGCCCAAAAGAGGGAGCAGAATGCCAGGCTGGATCGTCCCTGCATTCTGGCCTACACCCACCAGCCCTGCCAGCTCAGTGTAGTGACTATCCCCTTGCCAGACTTCTTTTATAGGTCTCTGCCCCCTAGAGATTGCAGTTTCAGTTTGTAGTTCACACAAACACACGCATGCCACCCCCTGCCATTAGTCTAATCCTTTGATTTCCGTCGGAAAGGCGGCTGAACAGCACAAAGGCTAATAATAAATGCCAGGAGCTATTTCGGCGCTGACAGAACGCCACAGGTCGGCCGATCCGGGTGCCACTTTCCATTGCCGCTAGGAGTATGAGTTTGCTGTTGCGTGTCTGTGCAAGATGGAGGCCAGAAGGCGTTTTAACTCCTCGTTTGGGGTTTGGCACCAGTGTCGAGCCCCCCGCCCCTCTTTCCTCGGAGAGAGGCAGCAGACCTGACATTTAACAGAAGGTTATCGCTTGGGCTCAGCAGCTGGAAGCTCGGCTGGGACGGTGAGATCAGCGCTGACGTGGGGGGAGCATGAGGAAAGTTAGCTGTAGTTTTAGCGACTCCAGCTTTTTAGACTCAAATTTCTCTATGTGAGGACAATGAAGTATCTATCTATCTATCTATCTATTTGTCTGTCTGTCTCTCTATCTGTCTTTCTATCTGTCTGTCTGTCTGTCTGTCTGTCTATCTATCTATCTATCTATCTATCTATCTATCTATCTATCTATCTGTCTATCTATTTGTACACCCACCCACCCTTCTTTCATTCATCCACCATTCCATTGATATACTCATCCACCCTCCCATCATCTATCCATCCATCCATCCATTCTGCCCTCCAATCATCTATCTATCTATCTATCTATCTATCTATCTATCTATCTATCTATCTATCTATCTATC
Organism: Distichodus sexfasciatus; assembly: GCA_032718565.1. NCBI lineage: Eukaryota > Metazoa > Chordata > Actinopteri > Characiformes > Distichodontidae > Distichodus > Distichodus sexfasciatus. The sequence continues at coordinate 897,353 of JAVGVS010000072.1, forward strand.
TCTCTGTCTGTCTGTCTATCTCTCTGTCTGTCTGTCTGTCTGTCCATTTGATGACTATCCATTCATCCATTCATCCATCCATGTATTTATCCATTCATCTATTTATCCATCTATGAATCTATTCCTCCCTTTATCCATTCATTCTTTTGTCTATCTGTCTATCCCTTCCTGCATTACTGCCTCCATCCATCAATCCTTCTAACCCACCTACCCTTCCTTCCATCCATTTATCCCTCTATCTTCTCATCTATGCATTTTTCCATCTATCCATCCATTCATGCATCTATTTATTCATTCATCCATTTATCCATCCGTCTTTCTCTCTATACGTCTATCTGTCTGTCTATCAGTCTGTCCCTCTGTCCACATGCAGCAGCAGGGTTGGTTGAGGTTTACTGGGTTTATGGTGTTGGTTTTTTGGCTGCCGCTGTGCTGACCCCAGTGCTGAGTCTCCGGGGTTCTCCTCTCTCTCCCCCTCTCTCCTCCTGATTAAAAATGCATGTGACAGCTCAACAAGAACACGACTCCACCTTCAACTTCCTTTCTGCTGCACAGCCGCTTTAGAGGTGAACCGCTTTGCTCCGGCTCCGCTGGGCTGGGTGCAGATTTTACGAGCCTGACCTTTACCTAAACGCTCGTTTTGCCATGCCCACGCTACGGCGTTTCATGCTAAAGAAGGCGAGAGTCAGTCCACCTGCTGCAGCAGCCGAGTGGGGCTCGCTGCCTGGCCTCCTGCGAGACGCTTCTTTGACTTTTCTGCTGTTGTCACTGGGCCGACATCAAGTGTGAAGGCGGGTTTGCGGACGTTTAGCAGCAGTGTGAAATGAAAGAGATGTGTGAGTGTGTGCTGGTTGTTTTTGACAGTGAGCAGATGCTGCTGCTGTTGTTGCTGTTGCCGGGACTCTCCAAGCCATGACTGACAGATCTAAAAGAGGGAGCTTTGAGACCATCTATCTTTCTCCCTCCGCTTTCGTCTCTCACTCTCTCTTTATCTCTCTTCCCACATTTCCTTCTGTCTTTTCACTCTGTCCTTTACCTCCCTCTTGCTTCCTTACTCCTTACCCACTTCTGTCTCACCTCACATCTCCCCTCTCTCTCTCTCTCTGTTTTTCTCCCTTCCGTCTTCCACTCTCTTCCTCTCCTTTCTCCTTCTCTCATCTCTCCTTCTCTTATCTCTCCTCTCTTTGTCCCTCATCTCTCTCTCTCTCTCTCTCTTTCTGGCTTTCTTAGTGAGTCCCTGAACATTTCACAACAGCAAAACCAGACAGTGACCCTCACGTACACAAACAAAAGGAACAAAACTTTTTACTGTTGGAATCACAGAGGTGACCTTGTGTGTGTGGGTGTGTGAGTGTGGGTGTGTGTGAGGGTGTGTGAGTGAGAGTGTGCGTGTGGTGTGTGTGGGTGAATAGAGCTTGTTCTGACATGCATTTATTGTTACTCCATTTGTTCCTTTTTTAGCTAAAAATTGTAAAATATTGACCTGGTGACTACCTTGTGTGCTTGAAACTGCAGCATTCAAAGCACCTGTGTGACAACACGTTCGCACACAAACACTCACACCCACACCCACACACATATACACACACATCGTGATACACCCACACACATATACACACACACACATATACACCCACACCCACACACATATACACACACACACGTATACACACACACACATATACATTCACACACATATACACACACACACATATACACACACACACACAAACACACACACACTGACACACACACATATACATTCACACACATATACACACACACTCCACACACACATACACACACATTCCACACACACACATACACACACACACACACATATACACACACACATATACACACACACGCTTACTCCACTACACCATCTGTCCATTCAGCCATCTGTCATTCCTCCATCCATCAGCATATCCATCCATCCATCCATCCATCCATCCATCCATCCATCCATCCATCCATCCATCCATCCATCCATCCATCCATCCATCTATCTATCTATTCAGTTATCGATCTATCTATTCCGCCATCTATCTACCCATTAAACCAGCCATCCATCTGTCTGTTAATCTATTTATCCAACCATCTATCATTCCATACATCCATTCATCTATCCCTCTGTCTGTCTGTCTATCTATCTATCTGTCTATCTATCTATCTATCATTCATTCATTCATCTATCTATCTATCTATCTATCTATCTATCTATCTATCTATCTATCCATTTACCCACTCATCTATCCCTCTGTCTGTCTGTCTATCTATCTATCTATCTATCCATTCATCCATTTATCCACTCATCCATCCAGTTACATTCATCATGATGTCTCATTATGGAATATCCCCAAAAGTCTAGTGATGTGTGTCGCTGTTTGTGTGTGTATGTGTGTGCATATGTGTGTGTGTATGTGTGTGTGGTTGTGTTTTTGTGTGTAAAAGACATATGTGTGTGTGTGTTTTGTGTTTGTGTGTGTGCATATATATGTGTGTGTGTATGTGTGTGTATGTGTGTGGCTGGTTTGTGTGTGTGTGTGTTTGTGTTTTTGTGTGTGCATATATGTGTGTGTGTGTGTGTTTGTAAGCTTTTTGTGTGTGTGTGTGTGCATATATATGTGTGTGTGTATGTGTGTGTGTGTGTGTTTGTGGCTTTTGTGTGTGTGTGTGTGCATATATGTGTGTGTGTGTTTGTGTTTGTGTGTGTGTGTGTGTGTGTGTGCATATATATGTGTGTGTTTATGTGTGTATGTATGTGTGGCTGTTTGTGTGTGTGTGTGTGCTGCATATGTGTCGTGTGTGTGTGTATGTGTGTGTGTGTGTGTGTGTGTGTGTGTGTGTGTGGCTGTTTGTGTGTGTGTTGTGGGTGTGTGTGTGTATGCATATGTGTTTTGTGTGTGTGTGTGTGTGTGTGTATGTGTGTGTGTGTATGTGTGTGGCTGTTTGTGTGTGTGTATGTGTGTGTCTGCACATGTGTCGGTGTGTGTGTGTGTGTATATGTGTGTGTGTGTGTGTATGTGTGTGGCTGTTTGTGTGTGTGTGTGTGCACATGTGTCGGTGTGTGTGTGTGCGTGTGTGAGAGTCCCCCCAGTGACAGCCTTCTGTCCCTGAATCTTTCACTCACTAATTACTTCCTCTCACGTTCATTCTCCAATCTCTGCCACGGCAAGATGGATGGGCTACGTAGAAATCTATCATCCCTCTCTCTCCCTCTCCCTCTCCCTCTCTCTCTCTCTCTCTCTCTCCATCCTTCCGTGTGCTTTCTAATAAGTCCTCCCTCGGCAGGCTGGTTAAATATAGTGCTCATAATTCATTTACTCAGGCTGACTTTGCTGACAGATCCTGTTTTTTGCCGTGACCGTTCCTGTGAATTTGATTAAGTGGAGGAAGTGGGCTTTGCTTTGTGTTCAAGTCTTTATGATCAAAGCTTACTCTCCCTCTCACTCTCTCACCATCTGCCGCTTGCCCGGCTCCTTTGGTGACGGCTACTGATGCCCGATGGCCAGTGTTGGGGAAGCTTCTCGAGCTACAAGCTACTTTAAAAAGTGCTCCAAGCTTCAATCAAGCTTACTGTTTAATGTAATCAGCCTCCAGGATTGCTTACCTTTTGAGATTGTTGCGCCCCTAAATGGCCCTTTCTTGGCAGCAGTTTTTCTAAAGTTACAGAAAGTTATGGTATTATTTTATAATAATTCTTTTGGTAATGAATTCAAAGACAGCAAATAAAAGCAGTAAAGGTTTGGGCTTTTCTTTCATAGATCGAGAGTTTTTAGCAACACTTCTGGATAGTTGTTTTATGTGTGTGTGATTCTCTCTAAAATAACAGAAATGACACAATGTGGGGTTAAGGGCGATCGGATGAACGAGACGGCACAAAATGGACTTTCAATTAAAAAGGGAGGCATGAAAAGATGAGACGAGAAAGAGAGAGAGGGAGAGAGAGAGTAAGAGCTGGAGAGAGAGTGGGAGAGGAGGAGAGAGAGAGAGCAAGTGAGAGAGAGAGAGAGGAAGGGATGGAAGGAGGAGAGAGAGAGAGAGAGGGGAAGGGATTGAGCGAGAAGAGAGAGAGAGAGAGAGAGAGAGAGAGGTAGGGATGGAGAGAGAGAGAGAGCAAGGGACGAGGGAGGGAGGGATGGATGGAGGAGAGAGAGAGAGAGAGAGAGAGAGAGAGAGAGAGGATGGAAGGAGGACAGAGAGGCTGACCATCTGCCCAGTAGATTAGCATAATTGTGTTGTAATTCCTGAATTAACGTGTGTAAATCTTAATTTGTTGAAGCATCTTTGTGGAAACGCAGCATGGGAACCGATTACTGGATCGATCTGATTAGCCTCGCCGCCAAGGTCGCCTGGTAACGCCGAGGTGTCATCAGCACCGACCATCATGAATAGGTTTTTTTGTGTCTGCTTACAGGGAAGCACGGTGATTATCACAAGTAAACTGCTGTTATGATGCAGTAGTGAGCGACACCTGATCTTATATGTAATACCGACCTCATCGGTGGTTGTGTGTAAATTGATATTACTCCCTTCATCCCTTCCTCTCACTCTCCCACCTCCCTCCATCCTTCCTTCCTTCTTTCTCTCTTCCCCTCCATCCATCCATCCATCCTCTCTCTGTCTTCTTTCTCATCTCTCCATCCATCGCCTCTCATTCTCTCTTTTCCCCAACATCCACAGTTCCTTGATCTCTTGGTCTCTCTCTCTCCCCCTTCCGTCATCCGTTCTTCTTTATCTTTCTTGTAGCACACTATGTGCTGTGCTGTGTTCACAATGGCAGTTGGTGGCGTAACGGTGGGGTGTTCGCCCCGTGATCAGAAGGTCGCAGGTTCGAATCCAGGACCGTAAAGTTACCACTGAGGTACTGCGGGAGTTGCTGGTACCGCCCCTAAGCACTGCCCCCGGGCGCTTGTTAGCTGCCCACTGCTCCTTCACGGATGGGTCAAATGCAGGTCACATTTGGTTGTGGTGCACTGTGTGCTGTGCTGTGGTGTGTTCAGCTAATGACAAATAATCACTCACTTTCAGTGACAACTCATTTAAAAGAGTGGTTTTGGGAAGTCTGATGCGTCTCAACTTGTGTTTTGCAAAGCATTTTAAACTCTCTCTCTCCCTCTCTTTCTCTACAGGAGAGAGCAGATAACATCCAGACGTCAGAAGGTGAGTATCTGGATACTTTCTCTTTTCTCTTAATTGCAGGTGTTGGTGGTGGTTTGAAAGTTTAGGACGTGTGTGTGTGTTCCAGTTCATCAGCCTGCTTTCTGCAGGCAGGGCTGGGCTTTCTCTCCTTTTTTCTTGCTCTCTCTCCCATCCCTCTCCATCTATCTCTTCATCTCTCCTTTTGTCTCCATTTTTCCCCCTCTCCTTCATCATCCCCACCCCTTCTCTCTCTCTCGCTTCTTTCCCCTCCGCTCCATCGGCCCTGTCCTGTCTGTCCCTCAATCCATTAATACCTCTCTCTCTCTTCTCACCCCTCTATCCTTCCCTACTTTTCCCCTTTCCCCTCCCTCCTTCATCTATCAAGCTTCCTGTCTCTCATGAACCACTCTCCATCCTTCTCTCATTCTTCTCCACCCTTATCCTTCTCCCTCCCTCCTCCTCCTCCTCCTCCTCTCCCCTTCCTTTACTGACTCTGTACT
>JAVGVS010000072.1:905497-930497 GCA_032718565.1 Distichodus sexfasciatus
GAATAATTCTTTAAAAAATGTCTGAATACATGACTGATATTATTGTTAAGCTTAAGTGAATACTTGACTTAAATACTGTTTTCCTACTAAAACAAAGTAATAATTACACACCCATATGTATATGCTAAATGATTTATTATTTAAATAACGAATCAAAAATTATTCATTTAAACACAGTTGTGTAATTTAGTGACGGTCCCTAATCCTGCGGCGCTAAAAGCATCAGGAACACAGAGATTGTGAGTGAGAGCTGGTGTTGTTAAGGAAATGAAACAGTATAATGGTGTGATGTGCTTTTGGGCTTGTAGTGTGTTGTGTTGCTTGTTCTGCTCATTGTTATATCCATATGTAGGAACTCGTGTGAATGTTGAACAATAAACCAGCTTTACCACAGTAACACATAACAAATTGAGCGTTCGCTCATTTACAGATCGGCTCCATAGCCGCCTATATATCAGCCACTGATATGCGATCCAGCTATTTGAGTCATGCATCTCTAATACTTATAGTTAAAGACAAATATTCAGCACGCTTACCACCACTGCTAAACTAGCAGAGTCAAGTCGGTCGCCTTGAAAAATACAAAATATACAAATGTACAAATATTTATTCATTCACTATCTAAACTGCTTAATCCCTGTCAAGGTCGCAGGGACCAGTGCCTATCTCGGGAACTACGGGTGCGAGGAGGGGGGGCCAACCCTGGGCAGGCACCAACACACTGCAGGGCACACACACTCACACAATCACACACTTATTCACTCCTTATGGGGTCAATTTAGAGTCCCAAATTAACCTGTAGAGCACACTTTTTGGACTGTGTGAGGAAACAGGAGCACTTGGAGAAAACCCACTCGACAGACAAACTCCACACAGACAGGCCCTACGGCCCACCCGGGGATCGAACCCAGCACCTTCTGGCTGTGACCACTAACAGTGCTAACCACTACTCCAACTAGCATAGTGTACATTAGCAACTAACATAGTGTGCATTAGCAACTAACATAGTGTACATTAGCAACTAACATAGCGTACATTAGCAACTAACAGTGTACTGTATGCACAAAAATAAAATAAAATAACAATTATGAGTGTTAATGAATCTCAAATATCAAGTCCGAGTTGAGTCTGGAGTCTTTTAAGGATAAGTCTGAAATCAAGTCAAGTTTAGACCCTCAAACTCGAGTCCCCATCTCTACCATAGCCTCATGAGTCAAGGATATGGCCTGAAGTTAGCAAAATTTCATTGTGCAACCGCTTTTTGTCATACGGCTTTAACACCGCCACCTTCCAATTACCTAAATATAGGCCAGACTTGTGGCTGAGACGGATTGGACTGTCCGAAAATATGCTATGACACGTTGTCGTACCCAGACATGAATTTCCTAATTACGATTCAAGTTAAATGATGTATGGCTGCAAGCTCCCTGAGCGGAGCCGAAATCATGTTAAATCAAGCCGGCCTGCATTGCATTGTATTTAATCACGTTGCATCATGTTGGATTGTGAATGAGCACAGGGACAAAAACGTTCCTCATTCTTAGTCTGTTGTAAACAAATATGGTCTGAAAAAGAAAAGAATTGCCCTCATCGTTGAGCTCAGTTTGTTTTTAAGAAAGCTGGCATTTATATATGATAATATTATATAACTATGGAACTGGAGAAAACCCAACAAGCCAACATTTTGCACAAACACTCATTCAATAAAATTAAAGTGAGTATTTGTCGTTGTGAACACACCACAGCACAGCAGACAGTGCACCACAACAAAAGGTGACCATCCAGTGAAGGACATTGCCCGGGGAGCAGTGCTTGGGGATGGTACCTTGCTCATCAGTACCCAAGTGGTAGCTTTAACATACTGCACATTGGCAACTAACATAGTGTACATTAATAACTAACATACTGTACATTGGCAACTAACATAGTGTAAATTAGCAACTAACGTAGTGTACATTAGCAACTAACATAGTGTACATCAGCAACTAACATAGTGTACACTGACAACTAACATAGTGTACATTGGCAACTAACATAGCGTTCACTGGCAACTAACATAGCGTACATTAGCAACTAACATAGTGTACACTGGCAACTAACATAGCGTTCACTGGCAACTAACATAGTGTACATTGGCAACTAACATAGCGTTCACTGGCAACTAACATAGCGTACATTAGCAACTAACATAGTGTACATTGGCAACTAACATAGCGTACATTGGCAACTAACATAGCGTTCACTGGCAACTAACATAGCGTTCACTGGCAACTAACATAGCGTACATTAGCAACTAACATAGTGTACATCGGCAACTAACATAGCATACATTGGCAACTAACAGTGTACATTAGCAACTAACAGAATGAATATTAGCAACTAACAGTGTACATTAGCAACTAACAGAGTGTACATTAGCAACTAACATAGCGTATGTTAGCAACTAACATAGTGAACATTAGCAACTAACATAGTGTACATTAGCAACTAACATAGTGTACATTAGCAACTAACATAGTGAACATTAGCAACTAACATAGCGTACATTAGCAACTAACATAGTGAACATTAGCAACTAACATAGCGTACATTAGCAACTAACATAGCGTTCACTGGCAACTAACATAGTGTACATTAGTAACTAACATAGTGTACATTAGTAACTAACATAGTGTACATTAGTAACTAACATAGTGTACATTAGCAAACATGGAAGAATCATTGTGCAAACTTCATAAACAGGTTTTAAGAATAAATGTCTCTTCTTAAGAACAGCCGGTGTGTTTTTATCTCTCCCCCGTAATGCCGCGTAGGCGTTGTAAAATTGCACATTGGCCCATTTCCACTCGCAGGTGACAGTTTCATTAACAGACCCTTGGAAGTCTTCACACAACAATTGACTCTCATTTCTCCTCTAAGTGCCAATTTCCATTTGGTAGAGAGTGGGGGTGAGAGTGGGAGTTGGGGGGTGTTCCCTCAGCAGGTGCTCCCATTAATCTCGAAACAAATTTCATGCTCGCGTTTGGCTTAATTGATATTCAGAAAAAGGAAACGTGGCACGACACCGAAAATCTGATCCGACCCGCAGCAAAACTTTAATGGATGTTTTCCCATCCATATTTCATGCACAGCGCACGCCTTTGTTCGCCATTAGGCGCCGATAATTTGGGTGTTATGATATAGCTGGCCTGCTGCGAGACGAGAAGCGCAGATGGGGTGCGAAATTGGGGGGTGAAGAGTTGAGAAAGTTTGCCAAAAGTGCCGAAGTTATGCCGCAGTTTTCAGTTGAAGTTCAAGAGCTAAAGCTACGAGCGTGTTTCAGGCGATCTTAGGGTTGATGGACCTGAGCTGACTTTAAATATTCAAAACGCTCATTTTGCGAATTTTATTCTGAATGCAAAAGTTGTAGGAGATAATACAGAAGTCGCCTTTTTGACTCACGATACTAAAATCTTTTGTTCTAGATGTGCACACACACCCTTATATAGTATACACTCCAAACACACAAGTTCAACCTGGCGTTGCCCAGAGGAGGATCAGGGCTCCTTCTGAGTCTTGCTTCCCCTCAAGGTTTCTTGCTGTTTACCACAGAGAGAGCTTTTTGCCCCTAGGCATCTTCGTTATGTGCTTTGTACCACTGATTAGTGGTGGGAATTGATAAGATTTGATCAATATCAATGCCATTGTCGATTCTATCAATCCAATTCCTTATCAGTTCTCTTATCGATTCCTGAGTAGTTTTTTTGAGTGTGAAAAAATAGTTCTACACAGTTTTCCGCACCAAAAGCAACCATTTTATTTTTTCCCCAAAACGATGTCAGCACAAGACTGTGAACTCACAGTGAACCTGTACGTTTTGATTATGCAGAGAAGAATAAGGTTTAGTGCAGATGGAAACACTTCTTTATTCAATTCAATTCAAATTTATTTATATAGCGCTCTTAACAACAGTCATTGTCCATTTGGAATCCATATGGATATAGAATCAAATTATTTAATAACAAATAATGCATTTTTCTATATTTATTCTTTACTCTCTAACATTATAGAGTGTAAATAAATATTTTCTAAATAATTGGGAAATTAAGAAATACTGAAGTTTTGACAATTTCTGAGCATTTGGGCTCATTTTGGGCTATAACTCATTTTTGACTCATTTCTGGGAGAGAAGTACATTTTTGTCATGAGGGTGTTCCATATGAGAGTTGCAGCACAATAGCGCTGTGGACGTGCGTCGGGAATAAATAAATATCAAGTAAATGTCTGTACTGTGAGTACATCGCTGGTTGTTATGTATCAGCTAAAATATAAGTTTTGTCTAATACATGGGAAGATTTAACTGAACTGGAAGCTTTTAGTGAATGTTGGACTTCCTTGTGAGAGTCGTGAGCGCTAACAAACGCAGCTCGTGTGTTTACATCGTGGAAAATATCATTTATGCGTCATGATTCCTCGTGGTTGAAGACCAAGTCGCAGAGAGTCTGATGTAATGTTCCACAACGCAAAACTTAGGGAAAACCGGAAACCGCTGTGCTGGAAATTAGACAATCGTTAAGAAGAATCTATAATGTTGGAGGTGTAAAGTTCCAGTGGAAGTAATCAATTGGAATTGGTTCTGAGTCGGAACCGGTTTTCAATTCCCACCCCTACCACCAATCCTCATTCACCAAAATTTGTTACTAAGAAAGTTATGAAATTTTATTGTTATGCAACTGAAAAATGGTAGAATGGAAGAAAACGTTTTGCACAAATATGGCCCACAGTAAAATTTTGATAAGAGTACTGCTTTAGTTTTGGAAAGATGAGGAAATGAGCTTTCAAGTGATATTTTGATCACATTCATATGTGTCAATATAATGATTGTCAAAATACAGCCGTTTGAATAATGCACCTCAATCAGTCTTTTTTCGACTGAAAAACTGTAAAAATCGTGTTTAAAGGTTTTTTGTTGATATCTTTAATAATCCTTAGCGTCCAAAAGGGATACACTGCGTATTTTACACTACATTTTACTGAAGTCATTTAGATACTTAGAAACTTCTATTAAATCAGACTGAAGCTTAACTTATTTCAAAATAGTGATTTAAATTCCTATTTTGGCCTTTTTTAGAGAGAACTGGAACGTTTTAGTGAATGATGGCATTCCACATTAGAGTCACAACTGCTTATTTTAACGCAATTACTTTGGTTTTTATGCACGGAATTGCTCACAATCAAATTCACATACAGAGGAATCAATATAATATCGGTTAAGTTGACAGTCTAGTGATTCTGACGGTATGTGTGTGGTTTCTGTAAGTTTAGGGGATACTGAGTTATTAAAACACTACTTAATAAACAACGCAAAATGCCTGCATCAGTTTCAAAGAGTTAATAGTAATATTCTCAGAGTTGTGGTCTTGGTTGGTCTTAATCCTAAAATCCTGAGTCCTCTTTGTCCGAGTCCATGACAAGACCGAGTACAAATACGGCCGATTCAAAGACAAGACTAGTAACCCCTCACTGAAGCCGATCAAACGCAGACCTGCACAGTTCTTTCTGCTCAGAGTTCTCCCGAAGTGCTTGATGCCTTGAGGCCGGACATGGAGGGCAACCGTGGCTTATTCCTCTCTCTTTCTCTTTCTCTTTCTCTCCACTGCCCCAGATCCCTCCATCCACAAATATTATTTTTAGTTCTGGCCTTGAAGCAGACCTCTTTCCCCAGGCCCGAGCTGACTTTCTCTCCCTCTGTTGCAGTCTCTCCCCTCGAACTCTCCCCCAACTCCCCCAGCCCGAAGCTTTGGGGCCACCAGGGCCTTGAGGAAACGCCTAACAGCAGGCACGGAAACTAGATCACTAACCTCCCGACAATAGAGTTATTTGCATAAGAGCGTTCTCCAGCGCGAGTTAAATAACCAGCTGTTAGCTGGGGCTTTAAGCGAGCTCGTTCAGAAGCATAACTGAAATGATACGCTCCCCTATCGGACACAGAGATAAGTGGGTTGTGTAACCGCTGGTTTGCCTTTGATTTTTCGCATTGGTTTGTTCCGAACGCTTGTGACATTTCCGTTTTCCATTTCCTCTCTATTTCTCCAGCCGCAAGGAGATTGTTCTTTTAAAGCGTAAAACTTGTGTAGAAGTGACATTAACGGGTAAGTCGGGAGTAAAAACTTGACTTTCTATCAGAGAGGAATGGAACGGAACGGTCCTGTAATCAAGTGTCCATTTATAAAATGTAGACAGTACAAATAATAGAACCCGGATTGAGTGAAATGAGTCATGTTTAAAGGGTCATGGTAAATGGTGCACAGGTGAAGTGAAAATTGAGGCTGCTGTTGTTGAGTGGGGGGCGGGGCGATATGACCTTAAGTTAGTATCAAAATTAATTCACGATTAATGTTACCACAGTAACAATTTATGGACGATCATTTTGCGCTTTCTAATAAAAGGCTGTGTATTCTTCAGATTTTAATATTCTTAAAGGTCACCAACACATACAGTACTGTGCAAAAGTTTTAGGCAGGTGTGAAAAAATGCTTTAAACAAAGACTGCTTTCAGAAATATAAATAATGATTGTTTATTTTTATCAATTTACAAAATGCAAAGTGAGCGAACAAAAGAAAAATCTAAATCAAATCAATATTTGGTGTTACTACCTTTTGCCTTCAAACCAGCATCAATTCTTATAGGTACACTTGCACAAAGTCAGGGATTTTGTAGGATTATAGTCATTATATTATTTTGTAGGATTATAGGATTATAGATCTGTGGTTAGTTCTCCAAGATGTTTGGAACAACCTACCAGCCGAGTTCCTTCAAAAACTGTGTGCAACCTAGAAGAATTGATGCTGTTTTGAAGGCAAAGGGTGGTCACACCAAATATTGATTTGATTTAAATTTCTCTTTTGTTCATTCACTGAATTTTGTTAATTGATGAAAATAAATGATTAACACTTCCATTTTTGAAAGTGTTAGAGCCATTTTGTGTGAATGTTTAGATTTAATGTTTTGTAGTTGTTTACAGTAGAAAGTAGATGTTTCTGGAATCTTCCATAACTTTCCATGTACAGTGCTACGTAATAGAACTCTATCAATACGCATGCATGTTAAATGTACTACTATGTAACAATAGAAGTAATACGCGCCTTACGTGTCGTAACCTGAAGTTACGTATGATGTAAGAACGTAAAAGAGTTAGTTTCACATTGAATGTGAAGGAGCTAAGAGCTCCGGAGCGTTACAGTTTTTTGACCGTCACGTAACGCCACGTAAAGTATCTTTGTAGTCTTAGGGATTCATTTCTTGTCTGTAAAACCTTGAATTGTAGTAAAGAAAAGACGACGAAAGACAACCCAAGACTCAAGACTCTTTTTTGGTACGTGTCGCGTACAAAGACAACTCAAGAGCTCTTAGCAAATGAGAAAGCAAGGATTTGCTCTCACAGAAAGCATTCTTTGTTTACAGCATTTTTTCACACCTAAAACTTTTGCACAGTACTGTTTGTAGAGGTTGAATGGACACACACTGGGGAAAGTGTTAATTTAAAAAATAATCGACATAACCGACATGAGCAAGATTACAGGTTGTGAATTTCGAATTCTGATTCACTTTTAATTAATTTTAAGTACCTCAGAAAAGACGGCAACTTCCAACCTTCACTTGTCTCGAAAGGAAGAATAAAGCTCGTTGCACTTTCACAATCACCCACTTCCTTACTTTCTCTAGGCTTCCTGCCACTATGAATTGCGCTCTGGTTAATTTTCTGTTGGCTTTGTCGCCCACGTTGGGCTTCGAACTCTGCGGTCCCTCTGCCTTTTTTGTCCTCCCGTCAGGACGTCTAAACGTGACCCTCCACGGCAAAACCAGTCACTTGTCGCAACGGAGGTTTCCGAGAAAAACGAGCGTTTATGTTGCGTGGGGTAAAATTTTGGATTTTTTGTTTTTAGTGTTTTGAAACAGTGGAAGGTCTATACTGTACTGTTGTGAATAAATTTCGCTGAAAAACTTACCCTTTCCATCCTAAAAACGTGACTTTCTTGAGGTGAGGAATTCAATTCCAGCAGAATGTTAAAAGTTTCTGTTTTGACCGCTCTACTTCAATATTTACGCTAAATCCACTGGTTGACTAGCGTGAAGATATTTCTCCGGAATCCATCTTCGTCTCCCGAGTTCAGTTAACCTAACGCAGGTAGGCTATCCGTGTGGCTGTGAATGCAGCGTAGGCTACCGTAAATACAAACGTAGCCGCGACCGCACCAAGCTTCTGCGAGTGCTACGGCGATAGTCAACTTCAAAGGCAGATTTCTCCGTTTTCTCACTTGGCGTGACAGGAGAAACCCGACTCCTTTGAATGTTGATATCTCAGTCATATGTCGTCCCACTCATTCCATATAGGTATCGTTTTGAAGCTTGATTTATGCCCTTTCATGAAAACATAATAACTCAATTTCGAAAATTTGCAACAAGCAACTGGTTTTGCCGTGGAGGGTCACATATGTACAGTACAATATCCGATTAAGTGAAGTGAATAACACTGATTACCTGTTTACAGCGGCACCTGGTGAACGAGTGAACATTTCGTCCTTGACGTTGGCATGTTGGAGGATTTGAGGGTCACATTTGAGGGAACAAGGGTCACATTGTGATGATATTGACTAGAGGACTAACAGCTCTTGTGGGACGTTGTATTTGATTTTCAGTGAAAGGTGATGTATTCAGATTTTTTCCACCCTGTCTTTAATCGTATGCATTTGTGTGTGTGTGTGTTTCTGTCTTTGCCGTCCAGCGGCCTGCAAGGACCACCGACGAGCCCTGGAGGTATCGCAGCACTCCGAGGAGATGGGCCTGATTTTGGGAGTGTGTGCCGGCGGCCTGGTGGTCCTCATCCTTCTGCTGGGGGCCATCATTATCATCATCAAGAAAGGGTGAGGATGCACGTCGGATTTTGGAAAATGGCACGTTGGGCTTCCGCATGAGCCGTAAACCACTGCACCTCGCATGCAACTCAACGCTATGCAGTGTCGGGGAGGCTACTTTTAAACGGTAGCTTTTCAAGCTAGAAGCTACTTAGGATTAAACGTAGCTAAGCTGGAGTCAAGCTACTGTTTGAATATAGTAGTTAGCTATAGTTCAAGAAAAAGAGAGAAAAAGTGGGCTCCTACAAATAAACTGTATTTCACGGTCATCGATTCTTGCTTCCGTCTTGGCCAAGGTGGATTCCATCCTCCGACTCAATCCAGCAGCTGCCAAGAGCACGCTGTGATGCTATGGTAGCGTTCTATTGCCACTTCTGTCATTTAAACTAGTTATTTTGTAACAGTGTAACATTTTGCCACATTACCTTGCTATTTGTGAATAAGCAGTTAGCACCAGTTAGCTTCACTACGGCTACGCTACTGAATAAAGTAGTTAAGTTAGCAGCATTGCTACTCCCCAACACTGATGCTAGTGTGACCACGGGGTCCATGTCAGGAAGCAGGAAACTTTTAAGCTAAGAAAGGATTTATAAATTGCCTTTAACAAAAAGAGATCTAAACACCGAGTTCATGCTACGTGCTGATTGGACTGTCCCTTGTTAGCGGTGTTAATCTGAAATAGTCTTTTAATCCAGGAAGCAAATTAGTTACTGCCAAAGAACTAAACATTATATTATGTAGCATACATTACAGTATATTTCTATATCTCAAACCCAAAGTTTCCTTCCTGACATTGAGAACGTAGTCAACCTACTTAACGCCAAATTTGAGTTCCACACCAAGCTCCATGCCTGCGTTACAGCCCAAATCCATTTCCCAAATCCTAGTCCTTTATGACGTCCACAAACATCATTACGATCTTGTGTGTTAATCGAGAGGTGAAGGTAAGAATCTAACGGCCGCTCCTTCCCTTCATCCCTCTCTCTTTTTCCCAGTCTCCCGGTGGACTTTCATCTTCGGAGATTATCTGGGTGTAAAATATTTAATTAAGGAGAGGTGCAATTCAATTACTCACTTAATTAGGCCCGGCCTGGCTCCGGTCTGACCCAGAAAGCAGCCGATAATTGGGTGGGAAAAGGTGTGCTTTTGGAGATAATTAGCATGTCTCTCCAAAAGGTCTCCAGATTCAGGTGCTGAGGAGGTAAAAGGCTGGCGATCCGCTGCGACTTCACCTCCACCAACAGCTTGCTAGTTCTCTCTCGCTCTCTCTATCTTCATCATTCTCTTTTTCTGTCTTGCCCACGCTTCGTAGTTTGGTGCTCGGACAGCTTCTGGTATTAACCTTCAGTGGATTGCAGGAAATTTCATGTCAGATTAGTTCAAAGTTAAAAAAAAACGTCCGAGCCGGGGTTAAAGCTTGTGGCTCGCCCTAAGAGGGTCCAACTGGAGTGTCCACTTAGTCCATGTTGGTGGTGGTCTTGAGGTTAGGATTCTTTGCTCAGGACCAAGAGGTTGTGGGTTCAAGTCCTACCTCTTACCTCCCAACGATGGTAGTGCTGGGGATAGGATTGAAATCTACAACCTCTTGTCCCAGAAGTAAGTAACCTACCACTAGTCCATGGTGGTGATCTAGTGGTTAGGACTCTCGTCTCTGCGCCAAGAGGTTGTGAGTTCGAGATTTGCTTCGGGCTGACTCGGCTACAGCTCTTTCCGAATTAAAAAACGTGTTTTTACTCAAATAACTGACCCCAGTTCAAGAGCTTTAGGGAGCAGCAGGAATGAAATCTGAAAGCGTAATGAGAGAAAATGTGGCAGAAGTGCTTTTACGAGATGTAAAAAGTAATTGGAGACGTTAGGGAAGATTATGATGCTAAACCGGCGTGAAGTTGCCGTCGCGGTGGGCGATAGCGGAAATGTTCCGCAGCAGCCGAGCATTGGTTTGATTCATTAAAAGTCCAGAAATGCAGGGTGTTTGATTAAGGCCGTGTCGGCTCAGGCGGCGTTTTGGCACCTGTCCAGTGTTAGTCCCTGCCCCGTGCCCGTAGTCCCGGGATAGGCTCTGGTGCCTGGTTGGGATAAAGCGGTTCAGATAATAAATGAATGAGTTTATATCTCCTTTACCTTTAGCTTCTATATCAACATCTCTGGCAACGCCGGCCATTCCTCACACTAATCAGAGCTCTGGCAGTGCCTGCATCTCATGTCTCTTTTTCCTTATTTTCATTCTCTTTCTCTCTCTCTTTCTGTTTCTCTCTCTCGCTCTCTCTCTTCTCCAGAAGGGACTACTACTCTTACTCTTACTATCCGTAAGTGGCTTTTCCTCCTCCATTGCACACCTTCATTTGCCATTGCTTTTGCCAGTTCTTGTTCCCGCAGGCCGGCGGAGGAGTAACACTCTTTCTTTTTGTTCTTTTCTTTTCTTTCTTGTGCTTCTTCTACTCTCTCCCCCTCTCTCTCTCTCTCTCTCTCTCCCTCATTCTTTTCTTCTTTCACCCTGTCTCATTTTCTCTTTTTGTTTCTTCCTCTCTTCCTTTCCCTCCCTCCCTTCTCTCTTTTTGCCTCTCTCTCTCTAACCATCAATATCTTGTTCTTTCTTTCTTTCTTTCTTTCTTTCTTTCTTTCTTCTGCTCCCTCCCTCCTGTCTTCCCTCCATCTCTCCTTCCCTCTCTCTCTCTCCCTCCCACTCTCTCTCTACCTATGTCTTTCTCTATCCCTTTCTTTCGTTTCTTCATTCTTTCTTTCTTTCTTTCTTTCTTTCTCACACACAATCCATATCCATCTCTTTCCCCGTCTCTCCCTCTCTCTCCCCCTCATTCTCTCCCTCCCATCCCTCTCTCTCTCTCTGTCTCTCTCTCTCTCTCCCCGCAGCAGGAAGCCGGTGAACATGAATAAGACTCCCATTACCTACAGACAGGAGAAGAGTAACATGCTGGGTTCGATGGAGCGGAGTTTCGCTGACCAGAGCACGCTTCAGGAGGACGAGAGGATGGCCCTGTCCTTCATGGACGCTCACACCTGCAGCACACGTAGTACGACACACAGACACACACACACCTTTTAAAAGAAAGATTGTATATCTACAGAAAACTTGTGTTTACAAGTAATTTCTTTGTGAATGCAGTATAAGTGGCTGCTTTGCAATACACCAATATCCAGTATTTTTATTAATATAGTCACATAATGTATTTTTTCATCACATTACAGCTTACAAATGACAAATACTGCAAGCTTACTGTAAAATTACAGAAAATGCCAATATTATTACTGTAAATTGTCAGTTGTTTACAGTGCTTTAGATGTAGATGTAGTCCTTCTTAGAAATGTATTTTAGTACACTATTTTACTGTGTTGTGAAAATATAGTAAAATACTGTAGAAGAATTTACAGTAAATGTACAGCAGTTGGTTACAGTGCATTCAGCTCGACTGTACGGTTCATTTAGTTTTTGTAGAATTGTGACTCACACCTGAGAAAAAATCACTCCATAACCAGCTCCTGCTCGCCTGCATCGCCCCCCGGCCTCATCCACACTGGGGAATTGTTTGGCAGCCGAAATTGTGACATCTTATGGCCCGCTGAACACCGTTTATACACACGTTGGAGCTCAAACACACTAAAGCTGTGCACAAGAAATCTGACACGTCATTAGATTCAGCTGAACTCAGCAATTGATATTATTATTAACATCAAAGCTTATCTGTGCTCCACTTTTCAATAATTTAACAAGTTCAGTACTTGCTTTCAGTACTCGGTCCCACTTAAGCGTGGCTAATAACCCATATAAACAGCTTGTCAAAAAAGATTATGGTCAAGTGATGAAGTGATGAAGATCTGGCAGCAGCTGGTGCAGCACCTCTTACTGTACACTCAGTGACTAATAAGATGGTCAGTGAGTCTTAAACCCCCTGCAACACTGCCTTTGTAAACTCATCCCGGATCTGTCCACGCAAACATCTAAACTCCCAAACTGCTAAACTCCTAAACCCCCAAATGGCCAAATGCCTAAATTCCCAAACTTCCAAACTCTTGAACTTCCAAACCCCTTAAACTCCTTTGGTAAATGGCCAAATTCCCAAACCTTCAAATTCCCAAATGCCCAAACTCTCAAACTCCTGAACTCCCAAACTCCTAAACTCCCAAATCCCCAAACACTCCAAACTTTCAAATACCCAATCTCCCAACCTCCCAAACCCCTGAACTCTGAAACTCCCAAACCCCAAATGCCCAATTTCCCAAATGTCCAAACTCATGCAATTTGAACTTGACGACCCACCGATCTGTCACTACTCCTTTAATGCACCTTCACAATGAACGAACAGAGGCATGAAAGGAAGCAAATGTTGAATTTCATCAGCTGCATTTCAACGTTGTCTTTCAATCCTGAGAAAATTGCACGAGGAAGAAAAATATGGGGCAAAAGGAGAAATAATTCATGTGCCTCAAAAGTGTCTGATTCAAAGAGCGATTAATAGTTGATGTTCAAAAGACGGCTTCTCTTGATCAAAAACGAAGCTTTAATGGCACATCTCTGAACTGTCTGCTCCGCCTTCCTGAGCGTGCCACGTGTGTGTGTGTGTGTGTGTGTGTTTGGCTGTGTTTCACGTCCCTCGTCCCTCCCTGCCAATTTACTTTTGTGCACAACTGAAGTCATGAATTTATAATGCTGTCTGTACTCGTGTTTATGAATTCATAATTCTATGGAAGCTGACACAGACAATAAGCGCGCTCGCTGTTTTTGTTTTTGTCTCGCCACTTTCCTGCTTCAGAGTTGATTGTGGGCCTTCGTGAACACTGCAAAAAATCAGTGTCAGAAAATAAGAAAAAGAAAAGGATAATAAGAAAAAAGGCTCCAGAATCAAGCAAAATTGTCTGCCAATTTAGTGAGAAAATTGATTTTGTAAAGATCTCCTAAAACAAGAAAAAAAATCCTTCCATTTTTCCATGTTTTTAGCTTTAATATTCTTAAAATAAGCAAAGTTGTAATGAATTTCTTAACTCGTAGTGGAGAGCATGAGAACCTGTCCCTTCTCTTAATTAAATTTCTAATTTCATTCTAAGAAGTTCTTATAATCAATACATTTTCTTAATAAGATAATTGTGGCCAATGTTTCTTAAAATCTGATTATTTATCTTACACATACAAGTCTAGTCAAGTCAGTTATTCTTAAAATAAATTTAAAAAAAAAGATCTATTTTTTCTTTTTAAGATTTTCTGGCTTGTTAAGATTTCATTTTTTGCAGTGAATGTAATAGTGTGTGTGTGTGTGTGTGTGTGTGTGTGTGTGTGTGTGTGTGTGTGTGTGTGTGTGTGTGTGTGCATGTAGCATGCTTACCAACTATTAATAGGTCAAGATTTCTCTGTTATATTTTACACAAATAGCAAATAGATGTTCTAGGAGCAACCAAACCACAACATTAAAATAAAACTCTCCTCAAGTGACTATGTGGGGATTTAAACTGTAGAAGAGCACAAATACTAGTTTTAAGTGTTAGGTTTGATTTGAAGATTTGAATGTTTTGGATTTGAGGGCTAGGTTTAGGATTTGAGTGTTAGTTTTAGGGTTTGAGGGTTCGTTTTAGGGTATTAGAAGGTTAGATTCAGGATCTGAGGGTTTGGTTTAGGATTTGATGTTTATAGTTTAGGATTTGAGTGTTAAGGGTTAGTTTTGGGATTTAAGGGTTAGGTTTAGAATTTGAAGGTTAGGCTTAGGATTTAAGTTTTAGGTTTAGGATTTGAGTGTTAGTTTTAGGATTTGAGTGTTCGTTTTAGGATATGAGGGTTAGATTCGGAATTTGGGGGCTAGGTTTAGGATTTGATTTTTATGGTTTAGGATTTGAGTGTTAGATTTGGGATTTAAAGGTTAGGTTTAGGGTTTGAGGGTTAGGTTTAGAATTTGAGGGTTAGGCTTAGGATTTAAGTTTTAGATTTAGGATTTGAGTGTTAGTTTTAGGGTTTGAGGGTTTGTTTTAGGATATGAAGGTTAGATTCAGGATTTGAGGGCTTGGTTTAGGGTTTGAGGGTTCGTTTTAGGATTTGGGGGTTTGGTTTAGGATTTGAGGGTTAGCTTCAGGATTTGGGTGGTAGGTTTAGGATTTGATGTTTATAGTTTAGGATTTGAGTGTTAGCTTTGGGATTTGAGGGTTAGATTTGTGATTTAAGGGTTAGGTTTAGAATTTGAGGGTTTGTTTTAGAATTTGAGGGTTTGTTTTAGGATTTGAGGGTTAGGCTTAGGATTTAAGTTTTAGGTTTAGGATTTGAGTCTTACTTTTAGGATTTGAGGGTTTGTTTTAGGATATGAAGGTTAGATTCAGGATTTGGGAGTTTGGTTTAGGATTTGAGGGTTAGGATTTAATGGTTATACTTTAGTATGTGAGGGTTAATTTTAGTATTTCAGGGTTAGTTTTAGGATTTGAGGGTTAAGTTTTTGGTTTCTACTTCTGTACTCTAACCCTCAAAAGAGAAACTACTTTTTGTACTTATTACATATTTGACTGACAGGTGATCCCCGGAGCTCGATGAACGAGTCAAGCAGTCTGCTGGGTGGTTCACCCCGACGCCAGTGCGGACGCAAGGGCTCCCCCTACCACACGGGGCAGCTGCACCCCGCGGTGCGAGTGGCAGACCTGCTGCAGCACATCAACCAGATGAAGACGGCCGAGGGGTACGGCTTCAAGCAGGAGTACGAGGTAAGACAAGCATAACCACTGGAGATGCTATGATTATGTTCACTGTGCTCATAACTTTTCAAAAAAATTAAAAATTTTTCAACTGTTGCAAAGAAGTCACAAGTATATTATATGTGCCTTAAATGTGCAGCTATAATACCTTACAAAACCTCAACATTTTCAACACTTTCTGGAGCAACTTTCATATTAATGTTAATGACAGCAAAAAAGAAACGTATTCATCCTCCTCACCACTAGAGAACACCACTAGGGGAGCAGGCTATCAACAAGAAAGGTAATAGCACAGCTCTTCAAAAACGGAATGAAGTTTTTTGACTAACAAACGAAGGTAAAAAAGGCTCGATGTTTCATTTCATTTATTTATTTAGTGTTAGCCAGCAGGCTACATATGACCTGTAGTCGCCTTGAGCGAGATGTTTGATAACCATTAATTGACCAGTTGTTCTTAAAGGTCAAAATTGATACGATTTTAGAATTAAAATAAGACAAAAACAACTGAAAATAGAGCAAAACCAACACAGAACAAAAACAAAGACCAAGACACTTTAAAGAGGAAGTAACAACACTAAGACTAGACACATCCACAATGCTGTGACTAGAGACCAGTCATACAGGCTGACACAGAAGCATAAAAACAACGTTTTAGCTGTTGAAGTATTGACAAGAAATGCAATAGCTAACATCTCATCTGTGAACTGAAAAAGTTATGTTATGAACATGTTTAAAAGGAGTTTAGTGATCAAAATGTGGGAGAATGTGGGAGACGAAATGACGAAGAGAACATGGTGTTAACTGTAACTCAACAATCACAATAAAAATGCCAAATTCAGCAGCAAATATCTGTTTTACAGTTACAAAGTATATTACTAAGTTACAAAGAATGTTCAAAATATGCCCTTTATGAAGTTATGAACACCAGTGGTTTGGTTGGTCACTCATCGGTGATGCTTTGCTCTGGGGTTTTGCAAGGTATCGCTGCTGCACATTTAAGTTATATGTTACATATTATATATAATATAATTCCAAATGTAACAGTGAAAGAATTTTTGAGAATTTCCAAAAAAAATTAGAAGTTCTGCACAAAGGTACAGAGCTACCCTTCCTCATTGACTCAGCCCGGTGTCAATTTTTCGGCTTGGGTGTGGGTATCATGCCATGGGAAGAGGGACGTCTGGCTTCCCTGCTGATGTAGTGCTAAATGTCCCACAGCTGTCCTCACAGATTACTCCAATTAATTAAGCGAGCTTGAAATGCAGGCCTACTTAGTCTGGTGTCAGTGGCTGCGTTGTGGGTTATTAATAAACTGTCAGTGGAGAAGTGGATGGCACCGTTGGCGCAAGCAGATGGAGGCGGTCGTGTTGCGAGGGGCAGAGTCTCTAGGGGTCCTGGGTCCTCGACGTCTGGCTCGTCTGGTCCATGTCGAGAGGGATTTGTCAGGACGGACCACAGTGTAGGAAACTCATTCCACTGAGAAATACTGGCACAGTTCTGTAGCCAATGCAAATATTAATAAAATGTGGAAATAAATGTAGATATAACTTTTACTGCAGAGCTGTTACTTTTACGGCATTTAGTAGAGGCTCTCAAATGCAACAAGAATGCATGCATGAAAGCTAGCTAGTAAATAGCTAGTACCAAAAAATGCGTGGCCAAGTATCAAATTATCTGTACACTGGTGCCAAATGATCTTCAGCTCAGTACCAAGGGAACTGGTCTGGGGTACCAAATGATCCATGAGTGGGTAGCAAATAATCTGCAGTCCAGTAAAAGATCACCTGCAGCCCAGTACCAAAAACTCCAGACCCAGGACAAAGTGATCCTTGACCTGGTACCAAGTGATCCGTAACCTGGTACCAAACAATCCATAGCCCAGTGCCAAGTGATCCATAGCCTGGTACCAAATGATTCACAGCCCAGTTACCAAATGATCCACGAGTGGGTAGTAAATAATCTGCAACCCAGTACCAGATCATCCACAGCCCAGTACCAAGAGATCCATGACCCAGGACAAAATGAGCCATGACCTGGTACCAAGTGATTTGTAGACCAGCACCAAATGACATGTGGACTGGTACCAAATGATTCACAGCCTGGTTACCAAATGATCCACGGCTGGATAGGAAATAATCTGCAACCAATTACCAGATCGTCTGCAGGCCAGTACTAAGAGGTCAACAACCCAGGACAAAATGAGCCATGACCTGGTACCAAGTGATCCCTAACCTAGTACCAAATGATCCGTGGCCCAGTACCAAAGGATCTGCATTCTGGTACCCAGTGATTCATGTCCTGGTCACCAAATCTAAGTTCCACTACCAAATTATCTGGGGCCTGGTACCAAACGGTCCAAATGATTAATAACCCTGCACCTAACGATTCTGGTACCTGGTACCAAATGGTCCACATCATGG
Organism: Distichodus sexfasciatus; assembly: GCA_032718565.1. Taxonomy (NCBI): domain Eukaryota; kingdom Metazoa; phylum Chordata; class Actinopteri; order Characiformes; family Distichodontidae; genus Distichodus; species Distichodus sexfasciatus. The sequence goes on from JAVGVS010000072.1 coordinate 923,491, forward strand.
TAAGAATGATTCTTAACCCATATGAAATGAATCACAGCCTGGTACCAAATGATCCTTAGTCCGGTACTAAGGGATCTGCTACCTGGTATCAAATTATCTGCAGTCTGTTACTAAATAGTCCAAGGCCTATTATCGAATGATCCATGACCCGGTACCAAACAATCAACAGCCTGGTACAAAATGATCCACGGTCTTGTACCAGTCTGCAACCCTTTGGGTAGAACACACAGTTTGTAGTTTGCGTAGTTTTCTTGTGTGGTCATGTTTAGTTTTGTTGTCTGTAGTTGGGGATTTTGATACACATGGATGAGTGGGATTAGTGCTGTGAAGATGTGCAGTAATGTTGATGCCATATTGGTGCTTATTTGCAGGATTACTGCTCTGTGTTCAGCATGGCAATGAGAGGACTTGACGTTTCTTGTCATTGCACACTTTTACTTGAAACTTGAACTGTTTCGCAGATTTAGCATCTGAAATAAAAGGTGGATTCATTAAGATTCCTCAGTTGTCAAAAGATGCCGTATGTCCAATAAAGCACCAATATCAATGGTAATATTATTATTGTTGAAAGCTTCAGGAAACTACAAAAAAGGAGGACCTCTGTGTCTGGGCCCAAATGCTTTCACTGCTGCGTTAAAATTTTAACTCGGAAGTAAAGAAATTAGGAACAAAGAAGTGTCAATCTATGGCCAGATTAAACAACATTTATCTGTTTGTGACATGATCAATTACAGATACAGGCACAGGTACAAGGTTGTGGATGCCACTGGTCAATCTGTTACGAATGCTGGTGAAACACAAGGCTTACACCACCAACTGCTCATGTTTCATATGTTTGATTTCATATTTGTTTTATCCGATGGTACAAATGTTAAGTATTTCTGTATCAAACAGCTTCAGTGTAGTTAGTTACTGGTCCTCTGTAGCTTGTAGTGCAGAAAACTACTATATTATATGTGATATATATATATAATGTTTATTCAGAAATTAAAGCTATCGTTTAAAAGTAGTGCCAAAGGAAATAAGGCCTGGTACCAAATGACTCACAACCTGGTACCAAATGATCCAATGTCTTGTTACCAAATGATCTAAGTTCCAGTACCAAATGATCTCAGACCTGGTATCAAATGAATCACAAGCCTATACCTAATGATTCTGGTACCTGGTACCAAGAGGTCCACAACCCAGGACAAAATGAGCCATGACCTGCTACCAAATGATCCATAGCTTGGTACCAATAATCCATAGCCCAGTACCAAAGGATCTGCAGCCTGGTACCAAATGGTAAACAGCTTGGTTACCAAATGATCCAGTGCCTTGCTATCAAATAATACAAGTTAGTATCAAATGATCTTGTGCCTGGTACCAAATGATCTGGGGCCTGGTACCCATTGATTCACAGTATGGTACCAAGTGGTCCAGTGCCTTGCTACCAAATGATCCAAGTTCCAGTAACAAATGATCTTGGGCCTGGTACCAAATGATCTGGGGCCTGGTACCCATTGATTCACAGTATGGTACCAAATGATTCAGTGCCTTGCTACCAAATGATCTAAGTTCCAGTAACAAATGATCTTGGGCCTGGTACCAAATGATCTGGGTTCAGGGACCAAATGATTCACAAGTCTTACCTAATGTTGCTGGTACCTGGTACCAAGTGGTCCACAGCCTGATAAGAATAATTTTAGTCAGTACCAAATGATCCACAGCCTGGTACCAAGTGATCCAGTGCCTGGTACCAAATTATCTGTAATCGAATAGTCCAAGGGCCTATTATCAAATGATCCATGACCCAGACCCAGATCAAATTAATTTAACTGTTTTAAAGTAGCAACTAACACTGCAACTATACACACTATACAGAACAGTGCACGAAGCAAAGAGTAAAAAGAAACTGTAAAAACACACAAGCTGCATGCATGGGACAAACAAACAACTAGAGATTTAGGACAAGATTTACGAGCAAAGCTTATAACAGAAAAACCCTCTCTTCTGTCCAGTCCGGCTCTGATACAAGTCGGTCCCTCTGGAGCTCAGCTTGTAGACTCGTTAAACAGCGGCTCCTGGGTAAAACAGGGTCTAAAATCAATATCGGTACAGTGTGTGTGTGTACGTGTGTATCTGAGCGGAGTTTGTAGTTGGAGCTCGTAATGGAAGGCGATGAAACGGTGGGGGGAAAAGTCGGAAGAGCAGCTCATAAAGCTTATTTCCCACTGGCAAGACAAACAACAACAGTGGACAGTGATGTCGAGCGAGATGTCAGGACAGAGGGATGGAAGTAGACGAGTGGAAGTGCGTGAGAGAGAGAGAGAGATAGAGAGAGAGGAAAGATAAGGCTTGTTTGTTCTGGAAACTAGTGGTTTAGACTCCAGGTGGAGGTTAAGAGGTGTGAACGGCTTATCGGTCGACTCGGAGCAGAAAATGAAAAATCACCGTAAATTAAACGGTTCGTTCTGTTGTTCTGAGAAAAGATGATAGTATTTTTTACGTTCCTGAAACATACTGAAAGGTTTTGTGAGTCATTGTGCAGCACATATGGGGTCAGTCAGTCTGTTTTCGTCACGTCTGAAGATTTCACATTTTCACAACGCAGGAAAAATTCAGGTTCCAAAAGTCACATATTGCAACCCAATTTTTATTCCACACACTTTTACTGACCTCTACTCCTCCTGAAGGTTTTGTTCTAGAAACTTTGTTCCAACTCTAAAAAGTGCCCTGTTACAGTGTGGGGTGCTCCTATACACCTTTCTGATACTCGTTCATGAGTTCTGTCTGTTTTTACTGTCCGTTGTTTCCCCATAGACTAACATGGAGCTCACATGTTGATGTTTTATCGGACGGCCGCCGTTCTTCCCAAAGCTAACAAATCTGCCACATATCTGTAACCGTGTCATGACCCACACTCGTCTTTTTCATCCTTTTTTCAGTGTTGTATTTTTTCCCATTCCTTTTCTACCGTTAACAATACATGGAATTCGGGATTCGGAAGCTTCACTCTGCTGTTTTCACACAACAGTCAACGCGGTTCTTATGCCACCTGAGACTACTTAAATGAACACACTTCTCAATTCCCCCCGCACTTGTATTCTTCTTACTTTTATCATCCCTCGTTCTTTCCCCCTACACTTCAGTGCATTTTAATCAAAGTCTTTCTACTCAGCCAGTTTTCATGTTACAGCTGCCAAACTTGAGCATCACACTGGTGTTTTCTTGCAGTTAATGATGAAAACTTGTGAATTTAAGTGAGTGATTATTTGTCATTGTGAGCACAGCACAGCACTGAGTGCGCCACAGCGAAATGTGAGCTCTGCATGCGACCCATCCGTGATGGAGCAGTGGCCAGCTTTTTTGGCAGCGTCCAGAGAGCATTGCTTGGGGATGCGACCTTGCTCATGAGTATCTCAGTGGCACCTTTACCAGTCCGGAACTTTAAATGGGAACCCTCTGATGACCGTTACACTACCAACTCCCCCAGTTAATTAATGAGGTTGCTGTGAAAACCTGGAGTGGAAGTCCAGATCGGGCTGAATTCACATTCATGTTAATAGGTAATACTGTGGGACTTTAACTGGTTCCGGACTTAATCTGGCTGTGTTTCCATCATGCAGCCAACTCCCAAACTGTTTCGTTACTTCCTTGCCCTGAGATTAGTGAGCAAAACTGGTATCTTAAGATCGCACGCTTTAGATCTATTACCTACACCAGCGTTTCCCAAACCCAGTCCTGGCGAACCACTGCTCTGCACAGATTCGGTATTTCCTGCACCACCGCACGCTGATCCTACGTTGCTAATTAGCTAATCAGCAGCATCAGCTGTGCTGTGAGTCGGGAAACTCAAATCTGCGCAGAGCAATGGTTCGCCAGGACTGGGTTTGGGAAACGCTGACCTACACTGTTGAAAGAAGTCAAAATAGGGACCTGTACTAAATACAGAAGCTCCCAGCGTACGATGGTCGACTTCACGAGTTTCCCATCCTAAAATGACGATAGTGATGTGACAAAATTGTAAAAATATTTGAAGCAAACGTAGCAGTGTATGCGGTACGATACGTTTTGAAGTTGTCCAGATGTATGCATCTTCCACAGAGTTCAGTTGTCTCTGTGTTAGAATGCATATTTTCTCAATTTTCAAGTTACAAAGGGGTCATCGGAACGCATCTCCATCGTTAGTCGGGGACAATACAGTGAGCAATGACGTCATTGTCAACTTTATGAGCAAATTCAGCAACAGTTATCTGCTGTTACAAACCCACTTTCCCACGGGCACAAAGTCGCCAATGGCAGTGTTTGAATGAGGTGCTCCAGTTTTGAACAATTATTGCCCGCAACGTGGACAATAATCACTTTGCAAATTTCATTCTGAATGCAACATTGAGGGAATTTGAAAACAATTGGTCAATATTTGTAAAAGTTATTGGCAGAGAGACATCTGCTGATATCTAGATTGCTACTATTTGCTACAATTGCGTTTTGATTCAGTTATAGAGCCAGTGATCGACATGAAACAATATAATACGCTGATTTAACAACACTGCATTCATTCATATCACAAACAAGCAACTAAAAGATCATTGGCAACATATTTAGACTCAAAATGTAGATTGCATTTAAAGTTTCATGCGAGTTTATTCCTAAACCACATGTGCCATGCATAAAGAATATTATAAAAATCGGCTTCATCTGTTGAAGGATAACTTTGTTATATTATTTATTTAATGACAGGTTTCACCATCTTTAAGACATCCAGCATTTAAACTATAATTTCTCAGTGACTCGTCTTGTTCTTGGAATCTGCTGATTATTATTTTTGCAGCTCCTTTTTGCCACGTTTGGCAGGAAGAGGAGCAGAAGTGGTGTGAGTCAGAGCAGATACAGGGTGTAAATGATGAGCTTCAACAGCGAGTCTAAACTAAACTCTTATAACAAGAGCTTATGAGAAGCCACTTCAGCTGCTCAGCAGCATGACCGGCGCTGTACGCAGCAGACTATAATTGCTGCTGTTTGTAGTGCCGTTAAGTGGACTGTACCAGTTTTTTCACTTGCACTGCATTCACGAGAACGTAAAAGCGCCCGGATTCATCTGCTACATAAAGGTTATAAACGGCTTAAGATGTGTTTTGAGCCATAAACAAGTATAGATTGGGCATAAAACCACCAATGAACAGCAAGTTTGGCAGGAATTCTCACTGATTAAATGTTCTAGAAGTAAACAAAAGTTGAAAATGGTGTGCAGCACCCATAGTGTCAATTCCATAACTGAAAACACCAATCAGCAGTGTCGTAATCCTCGGGACCAGTCTTGAGACCAGTTTTTGAAAGTCTCGGTCTTGTCTCGGACTCGGTCGTATTTGTACTCGGTCTTGTCATGGACTCGGGATTTTATTTGGAGACCAGCCGAGACCACAACCCTGAGAATATTACTATTAAAACTCTTTGAGACCGACGCAGGCATTTTGTGTTGTTTATTAATTAGTGTTTTAATAACTCAGAATGCCCTTAACTTACAGAAACCACACATATACCGTCAGAATCACAAGACTTTCAACTTACCAGACATTATATTCATTCCTCTGTATGTAATTCCGTGAACATGAACTAAAGTAATTGTGCAAAAATGAATTAATTACATTATTCGCGATGTAAACACACGTTAGCGCTCACAACGCTAATATGGAACGCCATCATGCGCAAAAATGTAGTTCTCTTTAAAGGCCAAAAAGAGCGAGAGTGCCCAGATCGGCTCAAAATTACTTCATTTTCATGGTTGATCAAATTTTTCCCATTTTATCATGTTAGAGAGTAATCAATGGAGAAAAAAATAAATATAGAAAAATGTTTTATTTATTATCAAATAATTTTGTTTGCCTATTGTCTATCGTCACATAGTCCTATTGAGTTTTACAATCATTTTCAAGTGTCTCAATGCTACGCTCACTTTTTCAAAACACTTCACGCACTCAACAAATCTGTAAACCAGACCCTCTGGAATTTCGCAATTAACGCAAATTCAGCCAATCTCAGCAAATTCATTACTACCGTGCAATTTTGACCAATTACCACAACTTTCCCACAATTTTTGACCAATCATTGTCGTTTCCCACGAAACACTGAGTCAGCAAACTCCCTTCCTTGTTATGTTTAGAAGACACAGGAAACGTGTGATAAAACACCTCACATTTACCTTCAAAATAACGAAATGATTAATGGTTAATAACAATAAAAATCACTATAAAGGGAGACAAAATCTGAAATTTTTCTGTAACTTTGACTTGGTCCTGCAACTCTATTGCAACAAAACACCTAAAAACACCACAACTTTCCATGCATTTTTATTTTAGAAAAACTGCTGCAAAATCAGGCATTTTAGGCCGCAATAATCTCAGAAAAGACCCGCGAAATCCTGGAGGAACTGTGTAGGATACTAACAGTGTGAAAATATGGACACGGTACTGAGACGAATATGAACACAGTTCATCATCAGTTCATAGTTCAAAATCTATAATACTGAATGTAAACCTTCCTCTATATACCGTGAAACCCTGAATGGCATGGCAACGATATTGGCATTGGGATTTTTGTTCACTTTTGTGTGTTATGGACTTCTGGGAGGGATGAAGAACTCCGGGTCTCTCGTAGGGAGAACCATGGCTAATGAGGGTTTATTTTAGAGGGTTGCCATAGCAGCAGGGGAGCAACAGAATGGCCGTGGAAGAAAAATGTGATTTCTTTTGTGACACTACGGAGCTTTTTCTCTTATCTCTCTGTCACTTTGAGGCAGATTTTATATTTATTATATGTCCATTTTTACATTTTTAATTGTATATTTTAGATAATTTATCATTTATCATTTCAGTATATTTTTATTTGAGATTTTGTCATTTTAAAGCCTATTGTTTGAAAGTTGTTCCAACTGAGACGGCAAACTGGTAACATCCAATAAAGAGAAATATTTTTGTATAATATGGCAAAATATGACAAAATTCACATTATTTTACTAATGTTTTTAT
>JAVGVS010000072.1:932997-1192710 GCA_032718565.1 Distichodus sexfasciatus
TCTTTCTCCCCCTCTCCATCCTTCTCTTCTCTTCTCTTCTCTTCTCCTCTCTCTCTCACCTTCTCCCCCATCTCTCTACTCTCTCTCCCTCTGTCTTATTTCATCCCTCTCTCTCGCCATCTCTTCCTCTCTCCAGCTCTATCCCCCTCCTTTGTAGACATTATTTTCCGGTGGAGCTTTTGAAATCTCAATCGCATTTTCCCACAGAGAGAGAGGGAGAAGGGAGAGTTGAACCCAGGTTTTAGGAGGGTTCTCGCTTTGTTCCGTCGTATCGATTGCAGTCCTGACGAAAGCTATTGCAGGAGATTATGGTGAGCTTTGCTGTCGGGTCTCAGTGCCGTCTCGATTGTCGGAGCTCTTAAGAGCAGCACTTGAGTGTCTCTTTAAGGAGACCGGAGTGTGTTTCTCCTTTTTCCCACTGCACCGGCGCCGGAGCCAGTTCCCTGATTTAGAACCGGTACCACTGAAGAAAATTTGGTGCCTGCTGCAATATCGGCTCTGCTGGTCTGGAACCAAGAACTTGTGATGTTATTTAAGTGAGGGATTATTTTTTCATTGTGAACACAACACAGCACACTCTGCACCACAACCAAATGTGACCTCTGCATTTGAGGAGCATTGTGCAGCTTTGAGCAGTGCTTGGGGATGGTACCTTGCTCATGAGTACTTAAGTGGTACCTTTACAGGTCTGAGACTTGAACCAGCTAACCTATGGTCTCAGGGCTGGAGGTAGGAACTTCTTGGTCCAGAGGCGAGCATCCTAACCACTAGACCACCACCACCACCACCACCCCATAAAAGTTTTTCACTTACTCCACCCCCCACCTCTCATGAACTCACAGCTTCTCGGACAGTTTTGGTGTGGATTCAGATCCGATTTTGCGGCACCAAACAGAAAATTTGGCTCCCAATTTTTGGCACCTGTGTGACTGAAAAAGAGGTAAAATCCCTCTCTGCTCTACAGTCTGTCAATTTGCAATTTGCAACGTCCCGAAACTCTATCACCGACCCTCGTTTTTCAAATCACACGCATATGCTTTATGGAAGCTACTTTGTAATTATCTCTCTATAAATTTGATACCTTAATGCATTCTGCGATGGAACTTTGCCCTTTCACATGCATTACTTAATTAAAGCTCGGCTGTAGTCGCCAATTACTCGTTGGGATAATTGCACTGGAAACCTTGGCTGAACGGACAGAACCCCATCAAAGCAAAAAAAGGGAAAATAGGCAGCATCAATTAATTAATGCTTGATTAAAACATCAGAATATGTTCCAGTCCTTCAATACTTTCTTCCATTAGCACTGCCTTCTACAATATTTTCCTTTTTCCTACTTTCGCAACCCGGCGAAGATTTGCTTCCTGGTTATTTCGCAGCCTCTAAGTGTCGAGAAGGATGCGAGGATGCGATGCTGCCGTGGCGATGGCGGCGGTGTTGATGCTTCTGTTAAATGGGTGGTAAAAAAACAGGCTTTTAAGGAGTGTGTTAAAGTATGTTCGGGGGCCTCTTATTTGGACTCCCATCATGCTCATGACGGGCCATTAAAGCTAGAGTCCAGGCTCTCTTGGCTACACAGCAATTTGAGGCTTTTTTATTTTCTACAAAATGCTTCTAGGAGTGAGCGTTCTTTCAAACTGACGACTTGTAAATTTCCAGTAAAAGGGAAGAAGCTCTTAACGTAGAATAAATTTTTTCCATGCTTTCATGGAGTAAACTGGAAGTTAAGCAGGTGGTTTTAAGTGTGATGCGTAATGCTAAATTGGCATGCGTAAATACTCAAATAAACAAATGTCATCTACACTCAGACTCAAGAAAGGGACCTTTGCTTTTAACTCTGCCAAATATATATATATTTTTAAAGTTTTTCACTGTTGCATTTGGATGTTGGCCAAAAAGCAAAAATAAATGTAGATACAATACCGTGAAAATCCCAGAAAAGTAGTTGCTAGATTTAGAGAAATATAGTACCTTTAATGTAACCACTTTACAACAAGACTCTCATTATACAGGGATATAAATGATTTATAATCAGGTTGTTAAATTAGTTTGTAGACAGTTTTAACAGTTTTTATGTGAGTCATTGATGCAGGATCACTATTTGGCGAGATCTTAGATCTCATTAGTTGCTCAGTGTATCTCGTCCCCTCGTCTCAAGCAGAACGTTAAACTGTCAACTTCACCAGCTGGTTTCTGACGTTATTACCATTAAAAACTCCAGTAGGGTCACACTCGGGCGGCAGCGTTCTTCATTATTAGGTGATTTTTCGATGAGTTATTAGATGTCGGATATCAGCTATCAGCCTAACCAGTGGTTCCCAAACTTCTTCTGCAGGGCCCCCTTTTCTAGATAGGAACATTATTGAGCCCCCCCATCCCCCCACCCCATTCAAACTACACAGGTTCAGATTCAGACTTTATTTGAAATACAACTCCCTTTTCTAATTGAATGAAACAAATGCAATTACAAATTTCTCCACTGTGGGAGAAATAAAGAGCACACTGAAGTTATAAACAAGAATAAACAACTGACTGGCAAAATCAAGCAGTTCCCAGTCAGAAAAAAACTTAAAAGAGGATCATCTCTTTTCAGTGGCTGGTGTGGGCTTGCTTTATGCTGCAAATCCTCTCAATTCGGGGTTACAGCTGGGAAACAGAAAATTACTAGCGTAGGCTATCCCATTGGTGCGTCCCTCTGCAATACCTCTGTACACCCCCCTCCAATTTGGGAACCACTGGCCTAAACCAAGCGTGATTTCCCTGTCCATCCTAATGTTTCATGGCATTTTTATCACTAATTGTTGATGAGTTACTGACATTAATATCTGGCATAAGGGAGCCTCATTATAAAGCCTTATTGTAAAGTGTATATGGTTAGCGCTGCCGCCTCACAGCGAGAAGGGCCTTTCCGTGTTGGCGTGGGTTTCCTCCGGGTGCTCCGGTTTCCTTCCACGGTCCAAAAGCATGCACTATAGGTTAATTGACGACTCTAAATTGGCCCCGTAAGGTGTGAACGTGTGTGATTGGCGGTGTGTTGGCGCCTGCCCAGGGTTGGTCCCCGCCTTGCGCCTGTAGTTCCCGGGGTGGGCTCCGGGATTAAGCGGTTTGGATAATGAATGGATGAACGAATGAATATAGTGATTGGGGAAAACGTCATCATTTTTAGACGTAGCTTCACGACATATTTGTTGTGAGTTTAATTCTGAAGGCAACAGTGAAAAAATGACATTTGAATATTGACATTTGGCAAAGTTATGAGGCACAGAAGTTCTCTTTATGACCCACACACACTCGTCTACCACTAGTGTCATTCATACACTGAAGTATACACTCCATTACTAATGTCGTATGCTAACACCTCTCTCTCTCTCTCTCTCTCTCTCTCTTTCTTGTTCTTTTTCTCTCTCTTCATATCCGTCTCTCTCTCTCTGTTCTCCAGCTTTCTTCGTGTATTCTGTCGTTCCTCCAACTCCCACAACTCTTTCTCTCTTTTGCTTCTCATTAACCGGCTTCTGTCTTCTCTTCTTCTTTTTGTTCTTTCTGTCCCTCCCCCTCTCCCCTCCTCTACGACTTTGGACCCTGTAGATTCGGATAAACAGGGAAGTAAGTAACTTCACTCTACTCTTTCTCCTCCTCCTCCTCTCTTTTTCCTCTCCTCCCTTTTTCTCTCCTCTATCTCTCCTCCATCTCATCCCCAAACCTTCACCCCCCTCTGCCCACCCCCACCCCCCTAATAAAATGTATCATTTCGTTTGTGTAAGCACAAGGTCATGCTTTTACTCACTGTCTTTTTCCCACTCCCTCGTTCACCTCGTTCGTCCTTGTTCGTCCTCCGTCTGTCCCGTTCCCCGGCTTTTCTTTCCATCCGTTTGTTCGTCCTCGATCTGGACATTGTGATGTCAGAATTCAGTGAAATGTACCGCAGTTAAAACCTTGAATTGTTTTATGAAACCGTGAAGGTGAAAGTAAGAAATGAGATCATTTTCAGGTATATTAAGGATTTTTCGGTTTGGGTTTTTGAATCCGTGTATCAGTTCCAAAACACACCAACTATGTACACTGCCCTTTAAAAGTTTGGAAACGCCCCTGGCAAAGTGGGGTTTTGGACGATATCAGCATAAATCCTCATCATTTTTTGGTGTAAATACATTAAAGTAACTTGACATTATTTTTGGATATCAGCAATAATATTTTTTTTTATTTTGATCACATAATAATGGCAATATATACGTGTCAAAGTCAGACGTGCCGCTTTGCCAGCTGTGATGTCTGGTTACTGGTTTAACCTTGGCCCAGGTTTTTAAAAGATTTTTGGGTCAGCACACCTTAATAGCTTCAACAATTGATTGGTTCATTGACCGCTCGGACGCCCAGATTATGCAGAGCTGTAATAGCCGCTAATGGTGGATATTTTGATGAATCCAAAATGTAAGTATTTTCTACATATAGACTGTTTAATAAACTGTTTATGTAATAAAATATGTTTTGGTAGTTTGTGTTGTCCCTTATCAGTGCAACATAATCACAACTTAAAAAGGATTCATGGCAATACTGTCCAAAACTCCACTTTGCCAGGGGCGTTTCCAAACTTTTGGAGGGCAGTGTACCTGCCAGCCGTCCGCTGTCGTCAAACAGGAAACGGTGTCACCGACGTCTTTTATTGAAAATGGACCAAAGTAAAGTGGGCAGGATGGCCACAAAACATGAACTGAAAAAATAAAGCCACATGACACATCAAGCTGCACTGATCATTACCATCATTATACCTGATGATCACCTCTATCCTCAACACATCATACAACAAATATTATAGAGCTGTAAAGAGCGCTGGAGAAATAAACTCAACTCAACTGAAGTGAATGTGGTGGAGCTGAGGTTCTTTCTGCACCGCAATCACCACATCATTTTCCAACGAGTTGCCGCCTGCTTTTAGCTTCTTATTCTCTCTCTCTCACTTTATCGTGTCTATCGTGTTGAGCGTCATGTGCAAAGACCAATACACCAGTGGGATTGTCTTTTCTGTGTGTGTTTACTACATTTTTAAGCCTCAACCGATCAGTCAAGTTGTCTGGATGATGCGCATTATTGATACGGAACAGGTAAAATGCAGCAAAATGTCCTAATAAACCTCATTTAAATGAAACCAAACAAGAGTAACGAGCCTGATTTGAAAACGTAAGGAGTAGAAAGTACAGATATCATGCTGAAAATGTACATAGTAAAAGTTAAATGTCAAAATTCTACTTAAGTACAGTAATTAAGTATTTGTACTTCGTTACTTCACATCTCTGAATGGAGTATAACAGTGGTACACTGACAGACAAAAAAGGGGGAGAAAAGGCTAAATTGGGAGCTATTTTCCTTTAAACAGATGGAAACACTAAGCTGAAAAATCTGAAAACGATTCGTTATTGATTTTATTAATTTTGGTTTTGGAGACAAAGTTTTAAAAAATTGCGTTTTTGGATTTTGCTTTAATTCGGAAAATGAATGAACGAATGATGTGCAGATTATGAATTCTTTTCTGTCAAAGCTTCAAAAACCTCATCTGATGGATTGTTTTGCCAGGGGAGAAAAATCAGCATCAGAAGCTCTCTCTCTTTCTCTCTTTCTCTCTATTTCTACCTTTCTACCTCATCTCTCTCCGTGCGCCTGCTGGAACGTGTGCAGATAATAGTCTGACTTTGGGCCGCTCTATAAAGGAGGTGTTTTCATTCGATGTTCCTAAACACGGCAGCCACAATGAAAGTCATGTCTCCATTATTTGCGCTATTGTCTGTTTAATGAAAACAGATCCAATTTGCTGTGTCGTCTCCTGATAGCTCCGTGACAAAAGGCCGGCTTTTATTAGCGAATCGCAGCCGGCGAGAGCCCGATGTGACGCTCTCGTTCTCTCGGTGCCGGGAAGAGTGCAAAGAAAGCTCCGGAGCCTGACAATATTTTTGGATTCTCGGTCGGAGAGATTTTGATGGATGCATGAAAGCTGTAAGGATGGGTTTGCCATTGCCTGGAAGATGCATAAATCTATATTTAGTGGAACCAGGAAGTGGAAAGTTACTGGCGGTGTAAATCCCATGTGTATTCTATCGATATTATAGTATCATATCGCGATAAAACTCTGAATATGATATTGTATCGGCCATTGAATCGATATAACGTTGTATCCCAAGTTTCATCTTGATACGATGCTATACGTCTGCCGTTAAGACAAAGCCTGCTGCGTTTAGAGGTCTCACGATTCGATTCGGTTACGATTATCAGGTCAACGATTCGATTTGATACGATATCTCCATGCATCAATTTTGCAGCGTTACCTTACATTGCACACAGATTCGGCACTGATCGCAGATCGTGCAGCCATAGTTGCTACGGGAATGTTCTTTTTAACTGGAATTTTCATGCTGTAGCCAGAAAAACCGCAAGCAATGTCATTATGATATTATTCAGATATAACCACTAACCACCACACACACTAAGCAGTATGAGTGTGGAGGGGGAGTATTTTTTGTATTACTTTTTAGATATTTATTCATATAGATCGTTATTCATAAAGATGTCCAAATCATCTGGAAATGTTTTGAAAATGAAAAAAAGCAATATTTTAAAAAAAAAAAGGCAGTAGTGAAAGTGTGTTGCATGTCACGGACCTCCTGCAGTGCCGCCGCGAACCACTAGGGGGCAGCATACCGCCGGTTGAAAACCTCCTTTACAATCGATTATGGTCTGCCACTGCATCGATGCAGAATCGTCCACGTCTGTATCACGATGCATCGATTACGCGATTACTTTCGACACCCCTAGCTGCGATACAGTTGCATTTTTGTGACAGCTGGGATCTTGGAATTTCCAATGTCCAACTGGGAAATTTTTAAAAACATTTTTCTACTTGTTAATTGATGCTGCCCAATCCCCAGCGGAACACCGGAATTTATCGATTTGGAGGATTGTCCCAATACTTTTGGCAATATTGTGTATGTTGATGTATGAAAAATATTTAACGTTGAACTGTGGCTAAAGTTAGGAGATGAAACTGCCTCTTTGTGGAAAGAGAGTGATTATTTGTCGTTGTGAACACATCACAGCACAGCACACAGCGCACCACAACCAAATTTAACCTCTGCATTTAACCCATCCGTGAAGGAGCAGTGGGCAGCTGACATGGGCAGTGCTTGGGGACGGTACCTTGCTCATGAGTACCTCAGTGGTACCTTTACCGGTTCTGGGATTCAAACTGCCATTCTTCCGATCATGGGGTGAACTCTGTAATGGTTACGCTACCAAGTAGCAAATGTCAGTCACTAGTTGCCTTTAACGTTACAGAATTATCCACCAATTTCAAAAGCAAAATCTAAACGTTGTTTTTTGTTATATTATAATAAATATATTCATCAATGAAACTTTGTGACATTTGAAAAACACGCAGCGATTAGACTGGAGGAATTTCCTAAGATGAAGGACGGTTTATTGGTCATTATAATCAATTATCAGCTGAATTTGTCAGTGATCTGGCGAGGATATGATCAGAATGCTAAACATTAGCAGTTAGCCCGTGTAACGCGGTGATGAACCCAAACGCGGCTCAGAGCGTGAGTAGGTAGGATTGCCACGCGAGTTGATCTAAGAACTCTCTTACACAAAGAGCTAGGATTCCCACGAGAACCCACGTTCTAGCAAACACACACTCAATCAGAGAGATGAACCTAATATGGGTGTTGGTGGCCTAGTGGTAGGACACTTGCCATTGGAACAAGAGGTTATGGATTCGAATCTGACCTCTGGTGTTACCAACATTGGGTCCCTGAGCAAGACCCTTAACCCTAAATTGCTCTGGGGAACTGTCCCTGAAATTAGGAAAAAATGTCGCTCTGGATAAGAGCGTCTGCTAAATGCTGTAAATGTAATAACTGAGAGAACTCGCAGTTGACGCCGAACAGAGTCGGAATTGGGCCAGTGAACTCAATGATTGAGCGATGCGCCGCAAGAAAATGGCTCCTCTTACGCTTCCTGAACCTACACTTCCTGAACCGCGACCGACCACTTCTGGGTCCTAATGCCGGCTGCGGACTGCAGTATGCGTGACAGAATCAATTAGGGGAGTTTGGAAGGAGAAGAGAATGAGGGAGGGAGGGAGATAGAGGGATAGAGATGGAGTGAAAGAGAGAGAGAGAGAGATGTTCTTCTAACTCTTCCTCAGGCACGGATGGCTTACTCAGCTTCTCTCTCTCTCTCTCGTTCTCTGTCTACCTTTCTTTCAGGGCTACCATCGATCCAACCACTTCATTGCCACCCAGGGTGAGTATCCCCAATACACTCCTCATCACTGCCTCCGTGTGTGTGTGTGTGAGAGTGTGTGTGTGTGTGTGCACGTGTTAACTTCACTTTACTGTTGAGGTCATTCCATGTACATAAGGATGAGTGTAGCTTAAAAAACTTATGGATGCTCCTAAACCCTGACACACACACACACACACACGGATGCAGAGACACACACTCACACACACCTACACACACTTGCATGAATACACACATACTCATACACACTTGATCACACTCAGCTCATTTTGAGGACAAATTACAGACTGTCCCCGAAAGCTGAGTGATGTAAATGTGTGTGTGTGTGAGAGAGAGAGAGAGAGAGAGAGAGAGGGTGAGAGTGAAGGAAATTTTGCTTGTGTCCATCAAGGAAGATGAGATCCCTAGTGGTCAGTGTATGTTTTCCTAAAACGTCTCATTAGAGCAGCGTTTTCCAATCCCGGTCCTCGCGCCCCACCGCTCTGCACAGATTCGACTTTTCCAACCCACAGCACAGCTGATGCTACTGATTAGCTAATTAGCAACGTAGGACCAGCGTGCGACAGTGCAGGAAATACCGAAAATGTGCAGAGCGGTGGGGCGCGAGGACTGGGATTGGGAAACGCTGCATTAGAGTGTGTGTGCATGTGTGTGTGTGTGAACAAGTGAATGAGCTGTTGAATACACACACTGGCGCTAATGACGTGATCGGTGATAATTGTCCGTGTGTACATTCCCTCACCTCGCAGTGTGCGTCAATCTACCCGTGATCTGCATTGACGTACAGCTTGACTCGACGTGGACTTCCCCTTTAAAGACTTGGGACTCGACTTGGACATGCCCTTTAAAGACTTGAGACTCGACTTGGACATGCCCTTTAAAGACTTGAGACTCGACTTGGACATGCCCTTTAAATACTTGAGATTCGACTTGGACATGCCCTTTAAAGACTTGAGATGCGACCTGGACTTCCCCTTTAAAGACTTGAGACTTGACTTGGACATGCACTTTAAAGACTTGAGATGCGACCTGGACTTCCCCTTTAAAGACTTGAGACTCGACCTGGACATGCCCTTTAAAGATTTGAGACTCAACTTGGACATGCCCTTTAAAGACTTGAGACTCGACCAGGACTTCCCCTTTAAAGACTTGAGACCCGACTTGGACATGCCCTTTAAAGACTTGAGACGCGACCTGGACTTCCCCTTTAAAGACTTGAGATTCGACCCGGACTTCCCCTTTAAAGACTTGAGACTTGACCTGGACTTCCCCTTTAAAGACTTGAGACTCGACCTGGACATGCCCTTTAAAGACTTGAGGCTTGAACTGGACTTCCCCTTTAAAGACTTGAGACTCAACTTGGACATGTCCTTTAAAGACTTGAGACTCAACTTGGACATGTCCTTTAAAGACTTGAGACTCTACCTGGACTTCCCCTTTAAAGACTTGAGACCCAACTTGGACATGCCCTTTAAAGACTTGAGACTCGACCTGGACTTCCCCTTTAAAGACTTGAGACTTGATTTGAGACTTGTCCCTCAAAGGCTTAGATTTGTGTTTTAAAGACTTGACATTTGAGGCGTACTTGCCCTTTAAAGATTTAGAGTCAACTTGGACTTCCCCTTTAAAGACTTGAGACTTTATCTGGACTTGCAAAAAATGACCTGTCAGCATCTCTGCCTTTGTTGCCACTGAATAACACTGTGTGTGATTCTCTGGTGTGTGTGTGTTTGTTCGATGTGTGTGTGTGTGTTTGTCCGGTGTGTGTGTGCAGGTCCCAAACAGGAGACGGTGTATGATTTTTGGAGGATGGTTTGGCAGGAGAACTGCTTCAGCATCGTGATGATCACTAAGCTGGTGGAGGTGGGCAGGGTACGTTCCAAAATCCTCTTCATCCTCATCCACCTCCTCACCTCAAAACGCAGTGTGTGTGTATCCGTGTGTGTGTGTGTATCTCTATCTCTGCCTCTGTGTACACACCGTCTACGCTTGTTTCAGAAATAACAAGTTTGATTGCTGCTGTAATGATGTGTTGTTTTGTCAGAACAAACAGCTATAATGCCCAGTGTTTCAGCTACATCCTGCCGGGCATTTACCTTCGTTATCCTCCTCCTCTTCTTCTTTTATTCTTCTCTCTTTTAGTCTTTTATTTTTCCTCCCTGTGACAGGGTTCAGGTTTTTACATGTGTTCTAAGCCTCATATCATTGCATGAGTTTAAAAGCTAAACCCCAAACAAACATGGCTTTTTAATGTTAGTTTCCATTAGACTTGTAGTCAAGACCGCCTAAACCAAGACCAAGACACTACCAAGACCAGAGGGTATCAAGACCAAGACAAGACCAAGACTAACACCAAGACAGACCGAGTCAAGACCAAGACAAAGTCGAGGCAAGACCAAGACCGAGATCGAGACCAAAAAAAAAAAAGACTCAACTTAACTTTTGTGTGCTGTTAAGGACTGACATGACGGGTACTGACTGACCCCAAAGTCATCTGACAAAACAGCTAACACCTCCTAACTGATTTCAATTATCCTTAATTTGTAGACTAAATTGTAACATCAAATTGAAGATACACAATTATAAACTTGAAATTGCATCATGTCCCATTGTAGTAGTTCTAGCCAAATTACACCGTATGATATCAACTTCCCTGAAATGGATTAGGCCTGTTAAGTCAACACAACGTGATATGCAGATGTTATTTAAAGTCAATGGTCACATTTATTTAGTCAAACAACACCAATTTAAGAAAAATACTGTAATCAAACAATATAAAGACGTGTGCACACATCACGTTAATCACATACCAATACAAACTGCACATCAAATTGTGCATTAATAATAAGAAGGACAAGTGCTTAAAAGATTCTGACATCTTGCCGATAGCCACTGATAGAGCTAGCTACCTGTACTTAGCATGTAGTTACACTCTTTACCAGAAATGTTGTCTGCAGAGAAGCTTGCAAAAAAAAAAAAACTGTCCCTAAATAATGTCTACCGCGTGTGAGAAGAACACGTGATAACAATAATACAGTAATACAATACAATACAATACAAATACTATAATACATATACATGATCTGGTCATCTGAGGTTGGAAAGGTAGGTAAAAGAGTTTGAAGATGGGTAGATGGCTACTGGCTAGCTTACCTCTCAGGGGGTTTACGCTCCAGGTGCCTGGTGAAGGTTGAGATAGTCCCGGTGTTCTGTCGATTTATGCTGCCTTGTCGAAAAATGCTACCGTAGCACAAATCGATAGCAGAGGCTATTGATTTACGCTACTGCATCGAAAAATGCTACCTTATGGTTTCCTTTTTAAATGGTGTATTTCCCATAACAGTATATGTTTCACAGAAATATAATATTTGTGTAATTCTTTTAATTAAAAAGAAAGTATGTGGAGCATATATGTTGTACCTCTGCTGCAAAAAAACTCTTTGTGTTCTGTGAACGCAAACTTTATGACTGAAGAATTCGCTGACATTATTTCTGCAACTTACTGACTAGCCTACTACTGCTGACATTACTGTAACTGACTGACTAGGCTTACTGCTCACTGTGATGCTGGATCTAACGTTTAACTAGCGCTACACCTGCGTATTTTGATTGGATGAGCGTCAATGTCTGAATCACAACAAAATACATGTATGTCATTGATTGGTTGCATTTGAAGGGTTGCATTTGAAGCACGCGAAAGGCGAAATAATAATAATGTTGCATTATCGAACGTTACGTTGTGTGTCATGGATACTGTTGGCTCCAAATCTCCCGACCACTATGTTGATCTGAGACAGCGAGACCAAGACAGCGAGACCAAGACAAGACCGAGGGATCCAAGGCCAAGACAATAGACTGTCGAGACTGTGACAAGACCAAGACCACGTAAAAGTGGTCTCGAGACCGGTCTCGAGACAATCCAACTCTAGTTTCCATAATCAAAATAAAAAAAAAAAATAATAATGATAAAGAATGGTAAAAATAAGAAAATAATATCAAACTCATATTCGAATGCAAGTGGCGTGACGCGGAAGTAAGCGTTACATACTGAAGAGTGTAAAGGAAAAAAGTAAAAATCTCAGATAATGAAGCGTGACCTTCATATTGCCAAGGAACAAAATTAATTAATCCATTCTTATGAGCAATAAAAATTAGTCAAACTTATATAAGGGATGCACTGATACAACTTTTTCACTTCTGATACCGATGCCGATACTTGGGCTTTGGGTGTCAGCTGATCTCGAGTACCAAGCTGTAAAAGAAGACTAAGAATATTCTGTTATACCTAAGGAAATATGTGGCTTAAATACTGTTTTCCTTACTAAATGTAATAATTACATACCCATATATACAGTACTGTGCAAAAGTTTTAGGCAGGTGTGAAAAAATACTGTAAACACAGACTGCTTTCAGAAATATAAATAATGATTGTTTATTTTTATCAATTTACAAAATGCAAAGTGAGCGAACAAAAGAAAAATCTAAATCAAATCAATATTTGGTGTTACTACCTTTTGCCTTCAAACCAGCATCAATTCTTATAGGTACACTTGCACAAAGTCAGGGATTTTGTAGGATTATAGTCATTATATTATTTTGTAGGATTATAGGATTATAGATCTGTGGTTAGTTCTCCAAGATGTTTGGAACAACCTACCAGCCGAGTTCCTTCAAAAACTGTGTGCAAGTGTACCTAGAAGAATTGATGCTGTTTTGAAGGCAAAGGCTGGTCACACCAAATATTGATTTGATTTAGATTTCTCTTTTGTTCATTCACTGCATTTTGTTGATTGATGAAAATAAATGATTAACACTTCCATTTTTGAAAGCATTCTTTGTTTACAGCATTTTTTCACACCTGCCTAAAACTTTTGCACAGTACTGTATTTGTTAAATTATTTATTATTAAAATAACATTTCATAAATTATTCCTCTAAACACAGTTGTGTAATTTAGTGACGGTCCCTAATCCTACGGCTCTAAAAGCATCAGGAACACAGAGGTTGTGATTGAGAGCTGGTGTTGTTAAGGAAGTTAAACAGTATAATGGTGTGATGTGCTTTTGGGCTTGTAGTGTGTTGTGTTGCTTGTTCTGCTCATTGTCATATCAATATGTAGGAATTAGTGTGAATGTTGAACAATAAACCAGCTTTACCGCAGTAACACTTCCCATGAAGAATCAACTGAGCATGCACACATTTACAGATCGGCTCCATAGATCGGCCCAATGCCACCGATACCCGATCCAGCTGTAATACCCGATAATGCGGATCGGTGCATCCCTGGCTTTTATATATTTTATATAAGCTTGACTTAGGGCCTGTTTACACGTATGCGGATATTTTTATAAACGCATATTTTTTTAAATACATTTGGGCCTAATGTAAACAGAGTTTTAGCCACCTTAAACGCATATTTTTTTAAAACACCCTCCAAAGTGATGATTTTTCAAAAAACTGGATTCTGTTGAGGGCGGCACGGTGGCACAGTGGTTAGAGCTGCCACCTCACAGCGAGAAGGTCCTGGGTTTCGAATCCCAGGGGTGGCCGTAGGGTCTTTCTGTGTGGAGTTTGCATGCTCTCCCTGTGTATTCGTGGGTCTCCTCTGGGCACTCCAGTTTCCTCCCACAGTCCAAGGGCATGCGCTATAGGTTAATTGGTGACTCTAAATTGGCCCCATAAGGTGTGAATGTGTGTGTGACCGCATGAGTGTGACCGCCTTGCGCCCGCAAGTTTCCCGGGATAGGCTCCGGTCCCCCCGCGACAACAGTTGGGATTAAGCGGTTCAGATAATGAATGAATGAATGAATGGATTCTGTGGATATGTGTAAACGCAATTTTAAAAAAGAAACGTTTAAAAAATATGTGTTTATGAAAATATCTAGATACGTGTAAACAAGCCCTAAGTTGTGATCTTTACGAGAAAAATCATTTGGGAACTTAGGAAAATGACTTTGATTATATCAAGATTATGAGAAAAATCCTAGTGTTTTTTAAACTATTTTAATTTTGGTTTCGAAAGCAAATATTCAAATATTATTATTTTTTACATTTTCAGTGATTACACACCACAACACGGCACACAGTGCACCACAACCAAGTGTGACCTCTGCATTTGACCCATCCGTGAAGGTTTTAATGTAAAACTTCAAATGAACAAATGAAACATGGATTGTGCCTCCATTTTCTTTCAACACACACCCACACACACACACCTACACACACACCCACACACCTACACACACACACACACACACACACCTACACACACACACACACCCACACACCTACACACACACACACACACACACACACACCTACACACACACACACACACACACACCCACACACCTACACACACTCACACACACACACACCCACACACACACACGCACACACACACCTACACACACACACACACACACACACACACACACCTACACACCCACACACCCACACCCACACCTACACACACACACACACACACGCATGGCCTCATGCCACAGCTGGAGTTCTCTTAAAAGACTGTCACTCTGTTATTATGAAGTGTGCTGCACTAGTTATGATAAAAAGCAGCAAACGCTGGCGATAAACGACTTGACGGCTGAAGCCCGAAGCCAGATGGGACACTTAGCGCGCTGTTTTGCACATTATGTCTCTTATTACCAGGAGAAAATGCAAAAATCGGGCAGTTTTTATAAAGGCGACCCAGCAATTCCTGAAGAAATGGTGTGATTGATGTGTGCTGAAAAAGACAAAAGGGATAAAGTGGTGAAAGAGTAAAAAGAGGAAATGTGGGAAATGAAAGGATGTTTATAGGGGGTTCCTGTTTGATTGTAGATCAAATTTGAACTAAATGTTAAAGTCTAAATTTTGACACCAGGCCCAGTCTTCACTCACACACCTTTCAGCTGTAAGCAAAAGTCTTCGTTTCCCTCGGCGACTCCAGAACCCGTTGGTAATTGGTAGTTGGCTGTTTTTTTCTGGGATGGAAGCTTATCTTTTCTCTGTGTGTGTGTGTGTGTGTGTGAGCAGGTGAAATGCTGCAAGTACTGGCCCGACGACACAGAGATGTATGGAGACATCAAGATCAGCTTACTGAAGACGGAGAGTCTGGCCGAGTACACAGTGCGCACTTTCTCTTTAGAGAGGGTAAGAACCGGTCTCGGTGCAATTAACGCCGGTCTCGCGGGGTCACTTGCCTCACCGGCTGCATCTTCGCTTTGAAACGCGCTAATGATCCGCTCGCTGTACGATGTGTGTGTGTGTGTGAGAGAAGCGGATTTTAAAGAAAGAAAGCAGCCGAGCAGCCAAGCTGAGAATTAGAGATTCAGGAAAGTGGGAGAAAATGAGAAATGTAGGATGTTTGCACTAGCGGTGTAACGATACGTCAACCGTCATCGATGCAATGAGCAACGATTTTATAGCATCGATTTAAACAGACATCATACGTATCGTCACTTCCCTAAATAAGTTCTTTATATGAAGAGACGATTGGTTTTCATTTAATTCTCTAGTTGAGATCAGGAATAAAAATGTTAAATGATATTTTAGTTGCTCTATTCCTCTATCTCTGCCTCACTCTCTGCATCCCTCCGTTCCCCTCTCCCTTCCTCCCTCCCTTTCTCCCGCCTTCTTCCCTCCATCCCACTTTTCCTTCATGTTCCCCCTTTCTCCTCTCCTTCTTTCCATCCATCCCTCCCTTCCTCTCTCCCTTCCTTCCTCATGTTCCCTTCCTTCCTTTCTCTTCCTCATGCCCTCCTTTTTTTTCTCCGCTCTGTCCCTGTTTTCCTTCATGCTCCCCCTTTCTTCTCTCCTTATCTCCGTCCTTCCTTCCCTTCTTTCTCCCTTATTTCACATTCTCTCCCTCATTCTCTCCCTTTCTCTTCCCTCCTTCCCTCCATCCTTCCTTTCCTCATGCTCTCCCCTTCCTCCCTCTTCCCCTCATTCCCCCTTTCTTCCCTTCCTTCTTTCCATCCTTCTAACCTCTCCCCTTCCTGACTTTCTCTCTCCTCCTCTTTTCTCTCCTGTCCTCCCTCTTCCCTCCCTCATTCCATCCTTTTTTCCTCCCCTTCTTCCTGCCATGCCTCTCCTCATTCTTCCCTCTCTCCCTCCCTCTGCTGCTCTCTCTATTTCTCCCTCCCACCATGTATGTGCTATAGCACCATGGTGGTCCTGTCTGTCACTTAGAGGCAGGGAGAGTGTGTGTGTGTGTGGGTATGACAGTGTGTGCGTATGACAGAGTGTGTGTGTGTGTGTCTGTGTGTGTCTGTGTGTGTGACAGCAGCACAAACAGGGCAGTACTGCGTCACTGTCAGTCACAGTCACCACAGGAACACTCCTGCTCTTATTTGAACAGGCGGGCGGTGGGACGCGCCACTCACTGTACTGACTCACACGCACACATACACACACACACACACCACATTCTCACACACACACTGACACGCCAAAGCAGACTTCCTCTAAGCCGCAGCACCACGCACGTCCCGGAGCACTTCTCTGTCACTTTTCCGCTTGAGCTAATACATCAGGTGTGGGCCAGAAAAAGAAAATAGTTACCAGTTTTCTCTGGTTTCTCTTCTTTATCTTCATCCCGCTTTCTCCTCCACAATGTCTGATATTTTTCTGTCTGTTTCCTAATGTTTATTTACAAGGATGTGATGCCAAAGGAATTCAAATAAGCTTTGGGACAAAAAGCTACTACTAGAAAACTAACTCATGCAGTTTTTCAGTTTTGCAGGAGCCCTACTTGATATATATTTGTTATATATTTTATTTATATAAACGAATATCATCAAAATTGCTGGTTGTCACACGCCGGGCACAGCTTTGCTCGGCCTTCCTTGTCCTGGGCTGTTTGCGTCCGCATGCGCGTGCCATCTTGGCGGAGGTCTGCAGCGTGGTCGCTGATCCACCGGTCATCAGCCCAACGGATTCGTCGACGATATTGTCAGACACAGCTTCGTTTTCTACACGGCCGTAAAAAAGTCGTCATTGCCAACACACCAAAGCACACAGTGAACCAGGACCAAATCTGACCTCTGTATTTGACCCGTCGGGAAGGAGCAGCGTCCAGCTTTTTGGCAGCACTGGTGGAGCAGTGCTTGGGGACGGTATCTTGCTCATGAGTACCTCAGTGGTGTCTTTACCAATACAGGACCTGAAGCAAACGCCCCAAACTATTGGTGACAATTTGGGGCATTTAGTAGTTTAACGGTTAGGGAGTTGACCCCATGATCAGAAGGTTGCCGATGGGGTAAAAGTACCACCGAGGTACACATGAGCAAGGTACCATCCCCAAGGACTGCCAAAAGCGACCAACTGTTCCTTCACTGATGGGTGAAATGCAGTGGTCAGATTTCGTCCTGGTTCTCTGTGTGCTATGGTGTGTTCACAATGACAAATAATCATGCACGTCCAACTGATCCTTGTTGAGCCAAACAAACAATTGTGCAACTTTCTACTTTTTAAACGTTATGTACATATCTAGAAACATACAAACTGAGAGTATAGCGTAGGAAACTCACCTCAAGACCATAAGGTTGTGGGTTCGAATCCTCCCTCCAGCACTACCATCATTTATTCCCTGAGCAAGACCCTTAACCCCAGATTGCTTCATGTAGACTGTACTCATGCCCCCTTTCTTTCCCCCCTTCCCTCCGTCGCTCCCTTCCTCATGTTCCCTCCTTTCCTTTCTCTCCCTCATTCCCTCCCTTTCTCTCTGCTTCTTCCCTTCCTCACTCCCTACTCCATGTTCCCTCCTTTCCTTTCTCTTCCTCATTCCCTCCCTTTCTTTCCCCACTTCCCTCGGTCGCTCCCTTCCTCATATTCCCTTCCTTTCTCTCCCTCATTCTCCACCCTTTCTCTCCGCTTCTTCCCTTCGTCACTCCCTTCCTCACGTTCCCTCCTTTCCTTTCTCTCCCCCCTTCCCTCCCTTTCTTTCCCCACTTCCCTCGGTTGCTCCCTGTCCTTCCCTGTTCCCTTCCTCTCTCTCCCTCATGCCCTCCTTTTCTCTCCGCTCCTTCCTTCTGTTGCTCCCTTCATCCCTCTCACTCATTCTTCCCTTTCTCTCTCCTCCTTTCCTCTCTCTCTCCCCTTCCTCCTTCCCTCACTGATTCCTTGCTTTTCTCTGCACTTCTTCCCTCCATCCCTCCCTTTCTCGCGTTCCCTTCCTTCCTTTTTCTCCCTCATTCCCTCCTTTTCTCTTCCCTCCTTTTTTTCCCATTCCTCTGTTCCTCTCTGCTTTCCCCCCTTCCATTCATCCCTTTCTTTCTCTCCCCTTTCTTTCCTCCCTCCGTCCCTCTCCCTTCCTTCCCTCTGTTTGTCCCTGTCCCTTTCCCTCCCCTCCTTCCCTTCATTCCTCCAACCTTCCATCCCTTCCTCACTCTCCCTCATTCCCTCCCTTTCTCTCCCCTCCTTCGCTCCATCCCTCCATCCCTTACTCTCGCTCCCTCATTCACTCCCCTCCTTCTTGCCATCCCCATTTTTCTTTCCCTTCCTCCCTCTCTCTTCCTTTTCCCCTTTTATCTTCCCTTCTTCCTTCTATCCCTCCCTTCCTCCCTCTCCTTCATTCCCCTTCCTCTCCCCTCCTTCGCTCCATCCCTCCCTTCATTCTTACCTCTTTTCCTCCCTCTATTCTTCCGTCCCTCCCTGTAATTAGGAAATGGAAGTCGCTCCTGCTAATTCCCTTAAATGTAAATCTTATGTTGCAGAGAGGCTACTCGGCCAAACACGAGGTCCGGCAGTTCCACTTCACCTCGTGGCCGGAACACGGAGTTCCGTACCACGCAACGGGCCTGCTGGCCTTCATACGGCGAGTTAAGGCCTCAACGCCAGCCGACGCCGGACCGGTTGTGGTCCACTGCAGGTACCAACAACTCGGATGGGGAAATAACAGTAAAAGTAACGCGTGTCGCAGTTAGGGATGAGTCCCCAGAGCTGGTACTGAACAGGTGCCAATACTGGATGGGAGCTGACCAGTTCAATACTGGTACTAAATAGGTCCTGGACAAACTTTCAGCATTTTTGAAACATTTATAAATTCTATCATAGTGGCGTTTTAAAATTCCTAACCGTCGTCTAATGATAAGGCTTTTGCTTGTAACTTAATCAAGCATCATTTCACAGCACCACATTGTGGAGAGTAGTATCGATAAAAGTACTGATAAGTATCGTTATTGATTAGCAGTATCGATATCAATATCAATAATATTCTAACGACACCCTTCTCCAGTCACAATAGATCATTACGCAGCAGCAACAGGAAAATTATTTTGATCAAGCTCAAGGTCCAGGCTGACATATTGACCTCATGTGGTGTGGTGGTTGCAATTGGAGAGTGACTTAAGTGTGTGTGTGTGTGTGTGTTGCAGCATGGGGGCCGGCAGGACGGGCTGTTATATCGTGCTGGACGTGATGTTGGATATGGCGGAGTGTGAGGGAGTGGTGGACATCTACAACTGCGTCAAGACTCTCTGCTCCCATCGCATCAACATGATTCAGACTGAAGTGAGAGAACACACACCCACACACACAATTACACACACCCACACACACACACACACTACCTGTCATCCAGAACAGCTCCAGCCTTCTGAGCCCCTGGAATCTACAAGACCTATGAAAGTGGAGACAACAGTTCCTTTAATTCAGTGAAAATTGTGATCTGGAGTCGATAGGGTTGGGTCGATGTAGTGCTGGACGATAAAACGATCTCCATCATTTTTGATAAAATAATCGTTTGTTGACGATGATACGATTACTTTCAAACTTTGATTAAATAATGAAACAGACAGCACATGCATCATATTATAGAAGGGCCTGCGTCCACCAAATGCGTTTGTTGCGCTGAGGGCGGTCAAAACCTCACTTCCTGGGCGCTTTCTTGGAGCTTTCTCTTAGCGCTTGTTGTTGCTAAGTTACAAAAAGTCTCATCGAGACTTCCACGTTCGTTCCTATTTTATGTTAACATTGTAACATGTTCCTTTGAGATCTGTAGTTTAGCTGACGTAAAATTACACACAGACACACATACACACACACACAAACTTGGACAACTATCCTTGTGGGGACATTTCATAGACTCCCATAATGACTAGATGTATATCATTCTACAATTAATCCTAACCCTGACCCTAATCTTAACCTCAGTAACCAAAAGCACATCTTTTACCTCTTTTAGTTTCTCAAATAAAACATGTACATCTCCTAGTCATTTCCCCTCATGGGGACCTCTCAAATGTCCCCACAAAGCCCCAAAAAACGAATAAAGGTGATTTTAGGGGACAAAATGGCCCAAAAAGGTCGCCACAACGCATAAAAATATACACACACAAACACACACACTTTTACACACATTCACAAACACACACACAAACAGGGTGTGTACCTTGAAACTCCTCATATATAAAAGCATTTAAATATCTATAAATATTCCATGTTTCATTTGGAGCAGTTTGTGTCCAACAGACTTTTACTCACTTTATCAGACAGACTCGTTTTTTTACCTCTCACACACTCATTAATTATCTTCCTCTCCCTCCCCTCGCTCTTCTTTCTTTTTTCTCTCTCTTTCTATCTCTTTATCGCTCTCCCCATCTCTCCTTCTCCCCCTTTTCCTCTCTCTTTCTTTGCCTCGTTCACCCTCCCTCTCGCTCTCTCTCTCCTCCTCCCCTTTCTCTCTCTCTCTCTCTCTCTCTGTCTCTCTCTCCCTCCCTCCTCTCCCTCTCTCTCTCTCTATTCACCAGGAGCAGTATATATTTATTCATGATGCTATTCTGGAGTCGTGTTTGTGTGGAGAGACTGCGATACCGGTGAACGAGTTTGCCCTGACTTATAAAGAAATGCTTCGGGTCGATTCCCAAAGCAACTCCTCACAGCTCCGAGAAGAGTTCCAGGTCAGTCTCTTGCCCTACACACACACTCTTTCTCTCTCTCTCTCTCTCTCTCTCTCTCTCACACACACACACACACACACAAAACACGCATTATTGCTGCTGTAGTGGAATCCAGCTTCGCTAGGTACAGTTCAGCTGCAGTTGAGAGCCAGTTTAAGCAGGTATTAGCTCCTTCTTAATGAAGTGTCCAGTGAGCACATGGTGGATGTTTCTAAAAGAAGATTTTTTTCTGGTCACCCCGACTGGGTTGGTTGTAGTGTTCATTTTGGCAGATACTTCACATTTACATTTACAGCATTTAGCAGACGCTTTTATCCAAAGTGACATACAACAGTTCTTCAATCTGTAGAGCTAGACATAAATCAACACCTCCAACTAAGTTACACACCTTAACAAACCCAGTTAGAGGAAAGTCAGAAGTTAGCGCTCAGACAACAAGACTACATGCTAGTGGGTTAGTAAACAGTAAGTACGAGGCGTAGTTAGTCCCCTACATGCTCCTTGAAGTCAGCAAGAGACTCAGCAGTTCTAATGGCAGAAGAAGTTGGTTCCACCACTGGGGATCCAACATTGCAAAGAGTCTTGGTGCATGTCGTCCTCCTCTTATGACTTTCAGAGGTTCAAGTCGAGCGACGCTTGATGCTCTGAGAGAATGAGAAGTGACACGCTGCTTGATCCAGTGCAGGTTCCAGAGTAGAGGTGTAGTACAGAGAGTTTAGGAATGTTGTAGATGAGTCTCGGAGGTACATTCTGGATCAGTTGAAGCTATCAAGTTGCCTTGGACAAGTTGCAGGCGTCCAACTTAGAGATGACCAGAGACTGGACGAGTAACTGAGTAGCATCAGTGGTGATAAAGGGACTGATCGTCCTGATGCAGGTCCTGGAAAGGTTGCCAACGTGCTAAAAGAATAAGAGAATGGTCATCATCCAGAATGACACCAAGAGTTCATGCCGAGGAGAAGCCACGTGTGGTTATAACCTTCCTGTGTAAGAAAAAGAGAAGGGGTCCAAGGACTGAACCCTGAGGAATGCCAGTGGTTAGTTTTTATGGAAGGGACAGGGAACCTTGCCATGTCCCCTAAAATATCTGGCCGTTAAGGTAGGATTTAAGCCATGGCTGGGCTACACCTGAAATGCCATGGTTGGAGAGAGCATTTTTCTAGTTTTAGTCGATGAAAAAGTAGATATATTTAAATGAATATGTTAAATATCTCGCCTCAGGCTGGCTTGCTGGGGGTTTGGGCTGGTTATATGTAAAGAGCTTTGTGAAAGTAACTGTTGTTAAGAGCGCTATATAAATAAAATTAAATTGAAATTTAATTAAGATACATTGGGATTTCATCTGCATACGTCAATCAACCAATCCAGCCTTTGGGTAAATATTTGGACAGAAAAACGACACATTTTGAACGTCTGAGAATCCACGTCTTGTCTTAGCAAATCCACATTTTTTTCCTCAGCTTCATTATCGAAAATATATATTTATTTTGCCAGCATCTTGTCTTAGCCATTTTTGCATTAAGGAAACGACACCGTTTTTTGCGTATTTTAAGTACTTGTGCCCTTGAAGACGGATGAGGTTCGAGGACGGTCGATTATACTATCGATTACGCAATATATTTTCCGGGATTATAGGACATAAATAGGTGACGGCCTTGTCTTCCCATCGTGTTTTTCTCTCTTTCCATCCACCTCCTCCTCATCCTCCTCCCTCACTCCGACCAGAATAAAGCTTTCTCTTACAGGTTATCTTATCCAGCGCATAAGTCTGCCAGTTAAGTGCACCGCTATCGATTCAATGAGCTCGCATATCAAAGCCACACCACACGGAATCGCCATCACCCACTCCCTCCCTCCTTCCTCCCGCAATGCCGCTCCCACTTTCTCTCTCTTCTTCTTCTTTTTTTTCTTCTTTCATTACGCGCCGTATGAATTACAACCGCACAGTTTTCTTTCCGAGCCGAAGTAAAAGAGGGCTGTGGTAGGAAAGGTACAGGATTACAGAGGCAGGGAGAGGGAGAGAGAAAGAAAGAGAGAGAGATTGATTTTGATATTTTTCCTTCAGATTTTGTTGTTATGAGGACTTCTGTTATTGATTGAGTATGTCTTGGTTAATAAAGGTTTTGTTAAAATCAAAGAGACAGAGAGAGAGAGTGAAATGGAGATAGAGAGAATTTAATAGATGGATATAGAGATAGATAAACACAGACAGATTGATAAACAGATAAACAGATAGACAGACAGACGGATAGACAGATAGATAGACAGATAGATAGATAGATAGATAGATAGATAGATAGATAGATAGATAGATAGATAGATAGATAGATAGATAGATAGATACATAGACAGACAGACAGACAGACAGAGAGATAGATAGATAGATAGATAGATAGATAGATAGACAGATAGATTGATTGATTCATTCATTGATTCATTGATTCATTGATAGATAAACAGATAGATAGATAGATAGATAGATAGATAGATAGATAGATAGATAGATAGATAGATAGATGACGATTGATCTATTGATTCATTGATTCATTGATAGATAAGGCTGGTGATTTATGTATATAGATAGATAGGAGTTAGATAGATAGATAGATAGATAGATAGATAGACAGATAGATAGATAGATAGATAGATAGATAGATATTGATTCATTGATTCATTGATAGATAAAAACAGATAGACAGATGGATGTTAGATTACTGATCTGGTGATAGATAGATAGATAGATAGATAGATAGGATAGATAGATAGATAGATAGATAGATTCCATAGATAGATAGATAGATAGATGGATGGATGGCTGATAGTGGGGGTGGATGATATGGATAGATAGATGGATGGATGGATGGATGGATAGTCAAATAGATAAATGATAATGGATAGAATAGATAGATGAATAGGATAGATTTGATTGACATAGATACAGATAGAGAGAGAGAGAGAGAGAGGGAGAGAATAAAAGACAAAGAGGAAAAGGGAGCAAAAATGAGATGGAGAAAGAGAGAGAGAGGGTGATGGGGAGAGGGACAAAGTGTACTTGAACGCTTCCTTACATATCCGCTTTTTTTCTTTTATTATTATTATTATTATTATTATTATTATTATTATTTTATTATAAAAAAAATTTTCTGCCAAACGGATTGTGCAGCTTAAACTGTAAGTAGTGAGGGTAAGTTGAAGTTATTAGCTAAGATTGGCCACGTATAGCAAAGGAAAATATGCTTTGACCTCTAGGTCCCAGTCATAAACATCAGCACCAGCAGTGTGTGGGTGTGGGTCTATACACATACACGGACACTGCTGATGGCCAGCGCTGAGCCTTTTGTGCTGCTTTTTGCTTAGACTTTACTGCAAAAATGTTTTCAGCAGCTCGCCTTTATTCACATTTGTCACTTCAGTTGCCTTCATCTCCTTTCCTTTTTGTCTCATCTCCATTCCTACGCTTCTGATGTCTCCTCGCATGAACCTGAACGTGTATTTTAGAAAGCTTTCCTTTCCACGAAAAATAGAAAGTCAAATAACGGAGAGTATTATTAAAGCAAATAGACAGAGCTGACAGTCAAAGATGAGCTTAAAACGCCAAACTGATAATAATATTAATGATACTAATAAGACAAAGATGAAGTAGAATACACTGTAAAGAATAATAATAATAATATTACAAAAAATTTACTTACTAGTCTGTTATATTGTTTTTAATTTCAGTTAATCTTCAGCATTATTTTTGTAAATTAGCAATAACTAATTAACAGCCATTTCCAAATCATCTAGATGATCTAATATCTAATAGAAAAATGAGACATACCACAATAATAATAATCTTTTGGTAATATTTAAGCCAGTAAATGTAATGCAATCTAAAAAAATCTAAAAAAATCTTAATTACATTAATTACACTGTAGTGTTGCTAACACACATGCAGGTGCCGAAATGAGCCTCATCTGTCGTCTTATTTCCTTCCGGCAGACGCTTGAACTCGTGACGCTCACCTGGATGTGGAGGGGAGGGTAGCATGCCTGCACCATGCAGCAACCCAGGCGGATTGCCAGCCTGACCGCCACTGGCCTTCCTGGTGACCACCGAGGGCGAGAGCAACAACTACATCAACGCCACGCTGACCGATAGCTTCCAGCGGCAGGCTGCATTCTGTGGTGGCACCGCACCTGGCTGTCTGCACTCACGACTTCTGGAGGCTGGTGTTCACCACGGCTGTGGCCTCCATCGTCATGTTTCAACCAGCTCAAACCAGTCCAACCTGCCTGGGTGAGTTTTTGTTGGGGGGTCTTATGGTTACATGCTACAGTGCTTTGACCCTTTTGACATACTTCAGGCTATATTTATTTACTGTATATCAGGCAAGTACAGTGTCCCGACAAAACGAGGCAGGGCAACTGGTTTGGTGGGTTTTGTTATATTCTTTTCATCATGAAGCAGTTGGAAGCGTAACTGTTAGGGCGTAAGGTTGCCAGTTCAAATCCCAGACCGATAAAGGTACTCATGAGTAAGCTGCCATCACCACAAGTTGTTATTATGCAGAGACGTTCTGTGGCTTAGTACTATGAAGAACAATGAGGTTAGTGCAGGTGGAAACACTTTATTCATTTGGAATCGATCTGAATTTAGAATAAAATTATTTAATAACAAATCATGCATTTTTGACTCATTTCTGGGAGAGAAGTACATTTTTGCCATGAGGGCGTTCCATATGAGAGCCGCGGCACATGCTGCACGCGCGTCAGGAATAAATAAATATCAAGTAAATGTCTGTACTGTGAGTAGACGCTGGTTGTTGTTGTTTATCATCTAAAATATAAGTTTTGTCTGTAATAAATGGGAAGATTTAACTGAACTGGAAGGTTTTAGTGACCGTTGACTTCTGTGAGAGTCATAGCTTCTCATCAAGCGCAGCATGTGTGTTTACATCACGAGAAATATCATTTATGCGTCATGATTCCTCTTGGTTGAAGATAAAGTCGCAGAGAGTGTGATGTAATGAACCGTGACGCAAAACGCTGTGCTGGGAAATGAGAGAATTGTTAAGAAGAATCGATAACGTTGAGTGTAAAATTTGATGGAATTGATCAATTGAACCGGGTTATCGATTCCCACCTTCTAGATATGATGAATTACCTGATTTACAAACACTCAACGTCTGCCAATGTCAACGATGACTGTTATGATATGATGCAATGTCTGCTGCAATAGGTAGAAATTTCAAGTATCTAGACGGTTTTTGGCCACAAACCGCAACAATTTTAAGTAGTTTAACAACACGTCACAAATTTCACAAACGATTTAAGACCAAATTTAAGAAAACACTATGATATTGGTGAATGAGGTTCGTTGTTCCTTTTAAATATTGTTAATTTTTATTTCCTGTTTATTTTATCCTTCAGTAGTCCTGCATTCTCTCTCTTCCTCCCTTTCGTCTCGTGTGTGTTCACTCAGCCATTTACTCAGTCATTCCGGCTTCCTTTTCTCTTCATTTTACACTTGAGTAAGATTAGGCTTATTTCCTCGGCCGCTTCTCTCCCTCTCCTCTCTCTGTCTCTTTCTGCCTCAGTCTCACCTTATGTTCCTCCATCCGTCTCTCCACTGCTCTTTGCTCTTGCTTCCCTCTTTTCTCTGCTTCACTTTCTCCCTCTCTCCACTCTCCACTCTGTGTTAATATTTATCTCCTGGTGTGGCTGTGCAGCAGTATTATTACTCCGTCTAGAAAGAAGGAAAGACAGCGTAGTCTCATAGCTTTACACCTTTTGTTTGATGTGTGTTATAAATATCTGCCTCTCAGTTCAACTCAAAGTGCTTATTGACGTGACAAATGATCGTACATTTTTATTTCTGAGCTAATATTAGCTGACTTTAACATAAGGGCTGGCGACATGAAATGTGTATTTTTGCTGCGGTGCACCAGGCAAAATGGAAAAGTGAAAGTGAGCGATTATTTGTCATTGTTAACACAGCACAGCAACCAAATGTGACCCTCCACAGCAAAACCAGTCGCTTGTCGCAAATTTGAGTTATGTTTTCATGAAAAGGCATAAACTGCTTCAAACGATACCTATATGGAATGAATTGGATCATATGATCGAGAGATATCAACATTCAAAGGAGCTCTGGGTTTCTCCTGTCACGCCAAGTGAGAAACGGAGAAATCTGCCTTTGAAGGATTATCGACGTAGCACCGACAGACGCTTGATGTAGAAAGGGCTACAAGCTAGGCCATAGCCTACGCTGCATTCATAGCCACACGGATAGCCTACCTGGGCGCGTAGGGGTTAACTGAACTCGGGAGACGAAGACGGATTCCGGATAAATATTTTCACACTAGTCAACCAGTAGATTTACTGTAAATATTGAAGCAGAGCGGTCAAACAGAACTTTTGAATATTCTGCTGAATTAATTCTCACCTCAAGAAAAGTCACGTTTTAAGATGGAAAGGGCAAGTTTTTCTAGCCAAATTTATCTACAACAGTACAGTGATGCAGACTCTACCTCGTTTCAAAACACTAAAACAAAAATCAAAATTACCATTAATATTGAATATAAACGCCGCTTTTTCTCGAAACCTCTGTTGCAACAAGCGACTGGTTTTATCGGAGGGTCAGCAAATGACTCATCCAGAAGGAGCAGGGCAGCTAACGAGGGCAGCTACTTTGCTCATGAGTACCCTTAGTGGTAACTTTACCGGTCTGACCCACTGATCACGCAGGCCGTTACGCTTCCAACTGCCCCTTACTTTAGGTATCCAAGCGTTGCATCTTTATGCCCACAATAATTCTAATAATATGAAGAAGGCGAAGAAGAAAAGAAGAACAAAGAGGAACAAACAATAGCTTTCTAGGCAGCAGTGCTTGCAACTTGATAACAACAACGATAATAATACGTAGAACAATAGCAGTAATTCAGCAGTGATACTTTTGAATATTTTTCAGTTTACATAATGTGTACAAGAGTGTGTGTGTGTGTGTGTTTGTGTGTGTGTGTGTGTTTTTAGAGTTGTGATGATATTACTCACTGTCACTTATACAAGGGGAGTGACAGAATGTATGCCTCTCTCTCTCTCTCTCTGTCTTTCTGTCTGTCACACACACACACACACACACACACGGTCTTGTATTACTATCTTTGTGAGGTCCTCCATTGACTCCTATAATGACTAGATGTATATAATTTTACACCCACACCTAATCCTAATCCTAACCTTTTTAACCTCAAAACCAAAAAACACATCTTTTACCTCTTTTAGTTTCTCAAATAAAACAAGTACATTTTCTATGAAGTCATTTTCCTCATGGGGACCTCTCAAAGGTCCCCACAAAGCCACAAAAAACAGATAAAAGTGATTTTAGGGGACAAAAGGTCCCCGCAATGCCATAAATACCCGGCACACACGCACACACACACACTTCCTGCCATCTCTGTGAGGAACTTCCAGGCTCTATAATAACTACATTTAATACTGCAGCTTCACATAACCTCAACCTCAATACAAAAGAATAAGTTTTTAACAAAAGCGGGAACTTTTCTTTAAAAAATCATCTCTTATGAGGACGGAACCTCACAGGAAAATGTGCTCATAAAACCTGACTAATCTCAACTCACACTGCACGATAGAGACCACACAGCTCCACACAGATACTTAAAAACCTGACCAAACCCCACACACACACACACACACACAAACGCCATAATCACACACACACACACAACCATAATCACACACACACAAATCATAATCACACACACACACAACCATAATCACACACACACACACACACACACACACACAAACCATAATCAGCACACACACACAACCATAATCACACACACACACACACAACCATAACTACACACACACAACTGTAACTTCACACACACACACACACAAAAACCATAATCACAAACACACACAACCATAATCACACACACACACACACACAACCATAACCACACACACAACTGTAA
Organism: Distichodus sexfasciatus; assembly: GCA_032718565.1. NCBI lineage: Eukaryota > Metazoa > Chordata > Actinopteri > Characiformes > Distichodontidae > Distichodus > Distichodus sexfasciatus. The sequence goes on from JAVGVS010000072.1 coordinate 962,172, forward strand.
TCACACACACACACACACACACAACCATAATCACAAACACACACAACCATAATCACACACACACAACCATAACTACACACACAACTGTAATCACACACACACACACACACACAGAGTCTCTGTATTACTACCTTTGTGAGGTCCTTCCATAGACTCCCATAATGACTAGAAGTACATAATTTTACACCTACACCTAATCCTAACCCTAACTTTAACTCCTCAGTAACCAAAAGCACGCTTTTTACCTCTTTTTGGTTATTCAAATAAAACAAGTTTATTTTTTATGTCATGGGGACCTCCCTCAAAGGTCCCTACAAAGCCACAAAAAACAGATAAAGTGATTTTAGGGACAAAAGGTCCCCACAATGCGAGCAACATGAACACACACACACAACCGCAGAATCACACACACACAACCATAACCACACACACACTCAACCACAACTCCACACACACATAACCATAACCACACACACACACACAACCGTAATCACACACACAGTCATAACCACACACACACACAACCATAAGCACACACAGACACACACACACAACCATAACCACACTACCGAATGCCACTTTCGCGTGAATACAGCCTTCATTTGAGATAAGCTCAGTGTTTACTGTGCAGCTGCTGTTGATCTCTTCATTGTGTGTTTTTATTATTTTGTTGCTTCTTTGTCCTGCTTTAAACATTGTTTGACGACTGAAATGCAGCAGAAACTTTTCTAAAAGAACCAAACATTAAAAATACCACTTATGTTGAGAATTGGAACACATTTTTCCTGTTGTTCCTCCCTCCTTATACTCTTTCTTCCTCCACTCCTCCCTTCTTTCTCTTTCTTGCTTTTGCTTCCTTTTTTCTCACTCCCTCATTTCTCCCATTTCTTTTGCCCATCCTCTATCCCTCCATCCCCTCTCTCCTCTTCCATCAGCCGCAGGTTCAGTATTGGCCTGAGCCGGGTCTTCAGCAGTACGGCCCGATGCAGGTGGAATTCCTCTCCATGTCTGCTGATGAAGACATCATCACTCGTCTGTTCCGGGTTCAAAACGTCACCAGGGTGAGTCTCCACCCAACACCACATTGAGAAGAACCCCAACATTACACCAACACTGCTTTAAAGCACAAAGTGTGTACAAAGTATGGTGTTGAAATAAACAATAGATTAAAAATAACGTATGCAAAATATTCACACAACATATATTTCTAACATATGTAAAATATATCAATATAAATACATAGACAGATTGTAATATAAGTATATGATACATTTTATCACATAATTGATTAAATATAAAAATGCAGCATCTAAAATGGATATTTTTGCGATGATTTTGTTAAAGTGTCTAGAATGCACAGGTAGTTAGAACACCAGAAAGAAATGAGATCAGATGTCAGAGACTCTCTTCACTTCTGCTAACTCACACTCTTAGCACTCTTAAAAGACTTGCCTTAAGTTGTGATGAAAAGTTCATACTACAAAAAGCTTTCACAAAGAAGCCAGTTGAAATCTGTTCTTTAAAAGAAATATGTGTTATGGAATCTTTTTCAAAGACTTCTGACAAGCAGACGAAGTTCATGGTTTGAAACTCCTAAATGATTCCAGCAGGGATTTAACTTTAGCAAAAAGTCTTTTTTTATATCTTGCTGTCAAATCATCTCACTGAAGAAAATGACTACAATTAAGGGCAACACTCAAACCGCATAATACTACACATTGTTTTTCCTAGAGTGAATTAAACACCAGAACATTTCCGATGCTGCTGCATCATTTTTGGCAGATTTATTTTATATGTAGAATTCTGTTTTTTTTACTTTGTCAGAAATAAAAAAAAATCAGCTGTTGCTGCAACCAGAGGTGGGCAAAGTAGCTAACTTCATTACTTAAGTGAAAGTCCAGATACCACTAGTCAAATAACAGCACATTATCTAACACAGGTGAAAGTTGTACAGTCAATTTTTACTTGAGTTAAAGTATCAATACTGTTTAAAAAATACTTAAATATTAAAGTACATCTTTCACTACATTGTTGCATTATCGCCACAACACTTACAATATGCAATGCCTCTGACTAGCTTGTAGAAGCTGTAGAATATGAACTGGTAGAATGTTACAGAATGAAACACAACCCCAACTGATAAAGAAAACTAGTCATTAGATTATTTTATTAATTAATTATAAGACTACACACTCCCACACAACAGCATGGTAGTGTTCTGACTCGGTTTGCAGTGTGTACATACAGTATATGTGGCATAAGTAATCAGGAGGATAGGTTATAGCTGTAAATGCAGCTCACAACATCAAATCAACATTCCAACCTGCTTAAAACCCAGCTCTACACCTCTAGCTTCATGACTTTCCACCAGCAGCAATGTTTTAATCAAGACAGAAAACAGCAGAACTGTCTGAACTTGGTTTTATAGTTAAAGTCTGCGTGATGTAACTCCCTGCTGATTACTGATAGACTGTCACCTGCCAAACAACCAAACACCTTTAGAAAAGGGGGAATAACATCCACTTTATCCACAGATTTGAAAAGTAACGAGTAACTAGAACCTTGATAGAAATGTAGTGAAGAAAAAAATCCGTATTTGTCTTTCAAATGTAGTAAAGTCATAAGTTTCCAAATAAAATACTACTTAAGTGAAGTACAGATACTCAAAAACTCGACTTAAGCACAGCACTCGCTAAATGTACATAGTTACTGTCCACCTCTGGCTTCTACATAGTGGTTTTTAACTAACAAAATTCAAATCAGTTCAGTTTTACTCTGATCTCACTTTTAGCAGTGCTCTTACAAAGCCAAAATGTTTGCGGCAAATTTGTGGTTAATTTGTGACAAACGGTGGAGTTTGCCGGAATATGTTGCCACAAGTTTGCCATTGTCAGCCAGTAGTGGTAAACGTGAGGCAATGTTCTGGCAACAATGACAAATGAGCACTAGTGACAAATGTATTTGCCAGTAATTTGCCAAAACAGTTTGCCAGAAACGACAAACTTGTAGTGAACTTTTGGTGACAAATTTGCCAGGCATAAGTTTTCTACAAAGTTTGCTGAAGTCCACCGCAGACCTAATTTGCATGTGATAATATGACCTTGTTGCAAATTTATGTGGCAACATTAAAGGTTAATATGCAACTGTTTGCCAGAAGCCCAAAATCTTGTAAAAGGGGTGGGGACCGGCAGCCAAAGTAGAGGACCGTACTGTGCTCCTGACTACTTCAGTGGTACCTTTATTGGTCCGGGACTCAAACCGGCAGCCTTCTGATCATGGGGTCAACTCCCTAACTACCAAATCCCAAGAATCACAAATTAAGCTAGTAGTGTCACTAATTTTAACTATTGATTCCACAACATGAGAACCCACTCATAATGAAAAACTGTAAACACGGCTCGAAATTGGAGCCCTTATTCCCACCGAAACTCAAAACCCGAACCCCTCGTCTCGTCTCCAACAACAACTGAGATGAGTTTTCGTTCACCCGCAGTACTGCTGGAATTGCGTATTTCCTACGGCGGTGGCGTTAACGAGGAGGCCGCCAACGGTCAAGCTTGTGATTTTCTAATTTGCCCCCAGCTTCATCACTTCCGGGCGTGGCGCAAAATCCCTATTTTTTTTTCCTCTCCTTTCTAGCGTCAGGATTACCGCTTGTGCTCATCGCAAACCTGTTTTTTCTTATTCGATGTTTTATAAACATTAATCATTTTACCCGACATGCAAAATAGGCAGTGCAAGGGCGGAAGAAAAGATCGCATCTATAATGAAATGAAAGGACCACCATGATGGCCTTTTTCCAGCTCGTCATCGTCCGTCGGGAAGTGACTTGTTTTGTTTGGGATGGTTATGAATAGCTGTGTCCCAACCTACGTGCATGTGTGTATATATATATATATATGTATATGCAGCTCTGGGAACAAAAATAAGAGACTAATTTCACTTTTTTTCTTTCTGTTCACACAGGCATACAGGTTTTATTCTTTATGAGCTATTGGTGAAAAATAGGACAGCAGTCCATATTTGAATATATAACTACAGTTCTGTTTTATAGCAGCTATTCCATGCGTTATATTCCAACACCTATACACCTGATTCAGTTTGTTGATTAGCGGAACCGAGCTCAGCACACATGAGGACACTGGGACTTCAGGACCATATTCTCTTTAATGACATCATTGTAAAATAATTTATGTGCAGTTTGCAGCTTAGATTAAGATCATTTACTCCATAAGATAATAAGATAATAGATAAGATAATTTACTCCAAAAAATGTCTAAAATAACATGGTAAAGTTATAAAAGAGCACTGACTTGTATATTTTACACAGACACAAACTGTAAAACCATATATAAAGATTGCTATAAGAGTGAATACAGGTAAATACTGCTCTTCAATACTACATTATAAAATAACAGTTAAGCCCTGGATCTTTGGAAGTCAGAACGGTGGCTCAAGACTTTTGTACAATATTTAGTAAAATTTTAAATATATATTTTTTATAAAAGGAGTTAAAATACAACTATAAAAATATACCTAAATATAATGTACTGGTGTATACACACATTAGTCAACAGATTAATTTGATCACTGAAAACCGTACTGTACATCAGAGAAGCTCCAGAACAGACTTTGTCTTCGTTTTGCACTTTTCACTTTTGTGTGTCTGTAAGAAGACATGCCACTCCTCCCTTACGCCATACCCTTGAAGCAGTGTTGCTTATTCACATCGCTTGTCGGTTCCTAAATAAACATCATTCCAAACTGTTGAAAAGTATTTTTTTCCATCAGCCTGCATTGTGTTTCATGGTTACCGTGGTGCCCGAGGGAAGGCTTGGGGGTACCGCAGGGCTCGGTATTAATTCGTCTGGGCTTGGGACGGTTGAGCGAGTGGTGTGTGTGGTGTGTGTGTGTGTGTGTGTCTTCCACCCCATATGCACTCATTCATCACACACCCTAAACCCTGCTGAGTGCGCACTCCTGAGAGCTCGACATGGCAAATAGCTGCCACAAGTGTGTAGCTTCGAAACACACCCAGAATGTGTATCCATATAAAATCAAATATATTACAGTATGTTAGAATTTATGTTGTTAAATAAGCTATAATACATATTATATATTTCTACCACATACAGGCAACATATTTACTATCATTTATTATAATTGATTAATATATTTAATATATTTATACATTTACTGATTATGTACAGTATATATATATACATATAATATTTATTCATATCATCATATTACCTAGCAACATCATAGCAAACTAATTATAACAACCTAGCAACCACCCAGCAACGCCCTTGCAACCACATAGCAACACCATAGCAACTACCTAGCGACACCCTAGCAACACCTTAACAACCACCTAGCAACACCCTAGCAATCACCTAGCAACAACTTAGCAACCTCCTAGCAACCACCTGAAACACCTTTTAGAAACTATCATAATAACTCTTGCACTCCGCTTAGTAACAGCCTTTGGCATCACACACACACACACACACACACACTATGGATAATGGAGGGTTGCAATGGATAGTGGATAATGCATTGTTTGTGTTTGTGTGTGTATGTGTGTGTGTGTGTGTGTGTGTGTTTTGATGTGTGTTTAGCTGCAGGAGGGTCAGCTGGTGGTGTGTCAGTTCCAGTTCCTGCGCTGGTCAGCGTACCGAGATGTTCCTGACTCCAAGAAGGCCTTCCTCAACCTGCTGGCTCACGTGCAGAAATGGCAACGCGAGTGTGGAGAAGGGCGTACTGTAGTGCACTGCCTGTAAGCACATACACACACACACACCTGCTGTACAGTTTATAACAAAGAAGACTTTAACAAGAAAACAGTTTAGACCTGCCGTCAGAGATACCGCTTCACTTTTAGCTAGGGACTAACACCAGCATCACTTCCATGTCTGCTGTACAGTAACGGTGGAGGCCGGAGCGGTACTTTCTGTGCGTGCATGATTCTGATGGAGATGATCCAGTACCAGAACGTGGCGGACGTCTTCTACGCTGCCAAAACTCTGCGCAACGCCAAACCCAACATGGTGGACTCACTGGTGAGTGGAGAGATGCAGAACTGTATTAAATTAGCCAGCAGTTACAACTACAGTCTAGACTTAGAGGTGTGCTGTTGATGCGTGATCAACACTCAAGATTTTAATCTGAGCGTCAAATCACAGTAACAGACTTGAGCTGTTTGTACCAAAAGCAAACAAAACTTGGCCTCTTCCTTTATTTTCCCGCTTTTTGTAGCCGCCTCCACTGTGTGTGTTGTGTTGTGTTCTTATGGATTAAAACCTGGAGTTTATTGAGGAGACGCTATCAGAACAACTGTGCCTCCCTCTCCCTTTATGAGAGGTTAAAATGCCCTGGTTTGGTGGACGAGGAGACGGCAGTATTAATGTCTCCTGCGTTCTTTCTTTCGTTCATTTCTTTATTTGTTTCACTGTATTATTGTGTCGGCTACTCGGGGAGGTTCTCCTCCATTACCTGACACCTACAACTGGGAGTGCCTTGGCCTCAATTTTCTTTTTGTTACTTTGTGCTTGTTTTTGTGTGATTTTGACTTGTCACCTTTTTTGTGTTCATCCGCTTCTTCTCGATAAACTTCTTTTCACTCTCGCCTGCAACAGTGTCCTCATCCCTTCTCATCCTCATATCCTCACCGTGAACTGCATTCATGACAAATTGATCGTCCCGCTTTTCTTCACTGTTTGCTTCTCTTCTTTTTCATTTTTCCTCTTTTCTTTTCCTTCAGTCCTTTCTTTCTATTTTTTTCTTTTCTTTTCTTTTTTTTTTTGGTTTTCTTCTTTTGATCTTTTCTTTCATTTCCTTCCCTTCCTATTATTTCTGCCATCCTTTCTTTCTTTCTTTCTTTCTTTCTCCATTTTTTCTTTTCTTTATTCTTTTTTTCTTTCTTTTCTTATTCTTTCTTTCTTTCTTCAACTTTTCTCTCAATTTTTTTTTCTATTCTTTTTCTTTTTTTGGTTTTCTTTCGGATCTTTCTTTCATTTTTCGCCTTCCTATTATTTCCCTGCCATCCTTTTCTTTCTTTCTTTCTTTTCTCCATTTTTCTTTCTTATTCTTTTTTCTTTTCTTTTTTTCTTTTCTTTTCTTTTCTTTCTCCATTTTTTCTGTCTTATTCTTTTTTTCTTTCTTTCTTATTCTTTCTTTTAATCCTTTCTCAATTTTTTCTTTTCTTTCTTTATTTATTTCTTTTTCTTTTTTAACTCTCTTCTCCATTTTTTTTCTTCTTTTCTTTCTTTCTTTCTTTTCTTTTCTTTTCTTTCTTTCTTTCTTTCTTTCTTTCTTCTGTCCTTTCTTTCTGCCTTGTTTGCTTCTTTCTTTTTATTCCTCTTTTCTTTTCTTTTTTTTCATTTCTTCATCTCTTTCTTTCATTTCTTCATTTTGTTTCTCTTTTTTCAAATTCTTTCTTTTTTTTCCTTCTTTAGACTTGCCTTCATTCATCTCTCTTTCTTGTTATTTCTTCTTTCCTTTCTTTTCTTTTTTTTCATTTCTTCATTCCTTTTCTTTCTTTCTTTCTTTCCTTCTTTCTCTCATTTCTGTCTTTCATTTCTTTCTCGTTCTTATTCTTTCTTTCAACCCTTTCTCCATTTTTCAATATTTCCTTTCTTTTTTTGATCTTTCTTTCATTTCTTCATTTCTCTCTCTCTTTACTCTTTTTGTTTTATAGACTGAAGGTCTGCCAACTCTCTTATCATTCTGTGTGTGTGTTCGTGTGTGTGTGTGTTGTAGAGACACTGTTCATGGCTTAAAGTTTCCAGCTTATTGAGGACGCTGTGACTTTTGATTCTAGTCAATTTTCCCCTTTTTATCCAGTTTTTGGCCATGAGAGTGTTAACATAAGTTCAGCAGGCTCAACTACAGAGCAATCAGCAGAAACATTCTGAAACGTCTAGAAGATTTCTCCATTTCAACATTTTCACCATTTTTTTATTCGTTATGCAGTTTCTTCATGATTTGGCCGTGTAGTTATTATTAGATTTATTCTCGCAACACTGTCAGGTTTGTTATTATTTAAATCTGTGTCTATTTAAATTTCTCGGTGCGTATGTTTTCTAGGAGCAGTACCGCTTCTGTTACGACCTGGTGCTGGAGTATCTGGAGTGTCTGGAGGTCAGATAGCAATGTGTCCCCACTGGACCGTGACTATGCAGGACTGGCAGCAGATGTCTTCTAGCCCTTTCTGTCTGTCTGTATCCTCTCCTCCCTGTCCCTCTAAACCTCCCTCCTTCCTTCCTCTCCTTCCTCTTCGTCGCCTCTCTCACTTCAAAAAGACTCACCTGGGACAACGAAAACCCCCATAAGACGCCCGGAAGCCTGCTTCTCTCGTCTGGAACTGTCGAGATGTGGCCGATTCTCCGCCTCACGGATATTTGTGGCTCTGCGTTGTTTATTTCCACCTCCTTCCTCCCCGTGTCTTCTCTCTCTCTTTCTTTTATTTTGGTTTTGTTTCCGCACCGAGCTGCGAGCGATTCTTCAGAAATAAACCCCAAAAGCCCCGGTGTGATACTGGGAGAGTGATTTAGACTTGCTTTTTTTTCCTCAGACTCTGGGTTTCGAGCTTGGTCAGAACGGTGGAACAAACACCAAGGAAACCAAACACGTTTCCATTTTACGTGCTCGGATAAAGCTGGACGCCGCGGCCATACCGAGCGGCCAAAAGGACCAAACACACACATGTTGAGAAACACACACTTAAAACCTGAACTTGTTCTCTATCAACGACTTGTTCATATTGGTGACGACGTCTCTCCTGGAGAATCTCCTGCCGCCCCTCGAAATGTCGTCAGACCCGTTGCCCTCGGAGACTCGCGAAAACACTCCCGTCGTCTGATTGGTCCGTTGTTCTGGAGGTGGGACTTAGAGTGGCTATAAATTCAGCGACTTCACTGTAGTGTCACTATCACAATTTACTCCTTCTTTCATTTGTTCATTCTTTCTTTCAGTCCTTTTTTGATTTTTCCTTCCTTCCTTCTTTTCTGTCTTATTTCCCCTTTATTTTCCTTCTGTCCTACCTCCTCCCCCTTTCTTCTTTTTTTTAGTCTTATTTTCTTTCTTTCTTTCTTTCTTTCTTTCTTTCTTTCTTGTCCATAGACTGCAGGTCTGCCGATCATCTCTTTTCACTCTCAAGTCTGAAGAGCTAATCCATCTTGTGTGTGTGTGTGTGTGAGAAAGAGAGACAGAGAGAGTGTGTGTGTGTGTGTGAGAGAGGAGAGAGAGAGAGAGGAGAGTGTGTGTGTGAGATAGTGAGTGAGTAGCAGTGCATTAGCAGGGTGCTGGTGGTCGCGCGTGAGGCGGATTAGCCGCTGACCCTGGCGCTCTGTGGGAGTGAACAGTGCTAATGGAGTTTTCCAGCGTTGGTGGAAAGCAGCGACTCGAGAACGGGGCGAGTTCACAGCCGTCAATTTCTTACTATTTATCTTGGGACTGACTCCGTGCTTTGTCAGACTAGTTTCTTCCTCTTTACCAGTATGTGCAACTGTTGCAACCCAAGCTGCATTTTACCGAGCCCTGCAGGGGGACACGCATGAAAAAAACATGGGGAGCAGTGCTTGTATTGCACTGCCTATGAGTACCCCAGTGGTACTCTTGAACCAACTCCCCAACTGCTACGCTAACCAGTTTGTCCAGTTTGAAGTTGTCTGGAGTACCTTAGCCATGCGGATATTCAACTCCAGACCATCGGTTTCCGTACTGACAAAGTTACCTGGAAACATTCTGTGAGCTCATGCGAAAGTATGTCCCTTCTCCCCCTAAATTTTTGAATGCATGCCGCGGACTCCCAGCATCCTTACATTTACACACGCCACCGCGGGTGTGTGCTTGTCTTCCTGTGCCTCCGCTGGCCGGTGGAGGTTTGCTTTTTCCATTTCACTGTGGAAATGGTTTACCGAAGCAAGCCGCCCAGTCACAAGAGAGTATAGTCGCGAAAAAATATACTCTACAACCGCAAACTGAAATCTCCTGCTTAACGGTGCCATTTTTGCTCTGGAAATGTGTATGAGTGTTCCACAGACTTTCAGCACTGATCCAACTGCAGAAGCGGTGAGAAGTGTCATATCAGAGATGTGTGGTTCCTCTTTTACACTGCACTGGTGCCAGTGTCAGGGCTGTTTTGGTGCCAGTTCCCCAGTTTGGAACCCGTGTAAGACGATTTAACACTCATTATAGAGAACTGGTGCTCCAGAACATGATGATGTATGCCAGGGCAGATGTTGGGATTTATGATAAAAGGCTGATGATTTATGAATGAACGTATCGCCTCATATCAGCGTGTTAGTTACACGGTGATTGAGCTTTTCCACTGCAGTGATGTTGGTGCTGTGTCTTTGCTGCTTGCCATGTTTGGGAACTCGGTGCTATGTTTTTTTCACCAACTAAATAGGTGCCGTAAAATTTATTTCTTAGGCCCTTTTATTTCCTTTCTTTACTTTTCCTTTCCTTCCTTTTCGTTTTTTTTTTTTCTTATTTCCCTTCATTTTTCCTTCCTTCCTTCCTTCCTTCCTTCCTTCCAAATGCTCATTCAGCAATCTGGTCTACACAAGAAACTCAACAAAAATTTGAAAGCACACAATGACAAAAATGGTGTGTGAAGAAAGAGCCAAAGAAGAGCTGGAAAAGTTGCTGGATTTGAACGATCAACTGAGCAAATACTTAACTTTTAAAAACAAAACTGTTGTTGATATCGGTCTCTTTCAATGTGTAAAAGGATCCAAAATGAGCTAAATCGGAATATTTCAATATCTTTACATTCAGAGCATTTATTAGACGCTTTTCATCCATTTTTCTCTTGAGCAACTTGGGGTTAAGGGTCTTATTCAGGAACCCAGTGGTGGTAGTGCTGGAGGCAGATTTCAAACCCACAACCCATAGACGTGTTCCTGTTGCTGCGTAGTAGTTGAGTTATGTGACGTGGTCACAGTGAGGCCACTCTTATCCAGGGAAGCGTTTCCCAAAAGCACAGTTGCTAACTACGTTAGCGACTAACATAGTGTAAATTAGCAACTAACATAGTGTTGCTAATGTAGTTAGCAATAGGTTAGCAACTATACTTTTGGGAATCGCACCCCAGAGTGGCTTCCATTTTCTGATTGCAGGGAGCAACTTGGGATCACGCTTCTTGATTAGAGGCCAAACTGTGGTAGTGCTGGACGTAAGATTTAAATCCACAACCTCTTGCCCCACGAGAGGAAGGGATCCTAACCACTAGGCCACTAATACTCCTGAAACGGCAGCACAGCCGAGATTTAAGATTCTTTATTCTTTTAAAGCGGTGGAAATGTGGACCGGTTCTCGACGGTTCTCAACTTTGGCACCCACGCAGTGGAAAAGGGGTACAGATGTTACTCCAGATGTTCAGGTCTTTGGCAGAAATCAACGACGGCCCCTAACTGCCAATCGCATCGAGCACGGATCAATTCATCCGAGCCAGTTTAGAGTGTCATGGGAATCCAGCAAATGGCCGGACAGATGGATGGATGGAAGCGATTTACAAAATGGGAAGTGGCACCCGCCGGTCCCGGAGACTTGGTTCACTTAAAAAAACATCTTTCTTTTACAACTCCCGGACTTTGTCAGAAAGTGCCTGGACACTCGTATTTGGAGATGGAGAGTACGTGTACATATAGATGTATATTTGTTATGTGGAATAGTATGAATAAAAATAATGACATAAATGTTCGATGGAATTTGAGAAAAAGTAAAATAAACTATAAAAACGCTAAATGTATTGTGTTGTATATGACCTTTAGAATCATAACTATGCCACCAAATGAGATCTTCAGCCAGCTGTCGATGTCATACGAGAGCCATCCCAAAGCGCCAAACCTCCATCACCCCCCGACACCCGCCTAACTCCACATCTTCTCTTTTCCTTTTTTACCTTCACCTTGTCGTTCCTCGTTCCACACCTCCTGGCCATTTCATCTGTTCTGTACAGTATGTCGTGTAACGGTGCGGTGCGTCATTTTACGATCGACAAAAGGAAGAGAGGACTTTATCCATCCATTCAGATTTCTCCTGCTTTGCAAACAATCATTACTTTCTTTCTTTTTTATTAAGTGTTTATGTATGGTAATGAATGGACTGAATAAAAAAACGACTACTGTGTTTTTGACCATGTATTTGTGGGATGGGGACATGGAGGCAGACGTGTAATAACAGGGCTTTGAGGGATGGAGGGGTTTTTGTCTTTAAAAGATGATTAAAATAAAAGGCTATTTGACTGGACGTGATGATTTCGTTGAATGTTTTATTAGGGGTCCGAGCACAAAGTGCTTATGGAACCTCTTGTAATGGTTCTGTTTTCTATTATTATTATTATTATTATTATTATTATTATTATTATTATTAGTATTATTAGTATTATAAACTGGTAACAATATGATAGTGATGATGCTGATTATTATTATTATTATTATTATTATTAGATATTATTATTATTATTATTATTATAAAACTGCAATAATATAATAGTGATGATGTTAATTATTATTATTATTATTATTATTATTATTATTATTATTATTATTATTATTATTATTCAGGCCCGTAGTCAGCCTAGTGCAAGGGGGGGTTCTTTTTTTTCAAAAAAGTGGACCTTTTGCATTTTCATATTTATTTTGTATTTCATTATGAGATTTAAATTGCATTTGCGACTTTGCGTAATAATTTGTGCTGGATATCTTAATCTGTCTGCTCGTATCATAATGTGCACGCTTTTGATGCACTAAAAAATATTTACTACAATGTTGTCAAATTGCTTATCAAGTTTATGTATGCTTGTAGTGTTGTCAGGTTACTGGATAGAGGCAATAAAAGGCACCATACTACAGAAAATGGGATATACTCCAGTAGTTTTTTTGGGGGGAGGACCCACCCACATTTATTTTGCTTCCGACGCCCATGGTGCGTACTGTGGCTGGGATTTAGCATTACCAATGAGGCTAACGTTAGGCTAGCAGGAGCTTTGAGTATAACAGCCTCACTCCTGTCACAGCCTTTTTTTGAACATATGTCTGATATTTATGATAATGACGTTGCTGCCTCGCTTTCTCCGCCTCCTCCTGCCTCTTCGGCCCATATTATAGGGATGAGGATGCCGCTCTCACAGTTTAAAAAAAAAAAAAAAAAAAACACGCCAGTTGCTGCGAGTGGGTTGTTACACATCAAGGAGATCTCAGTGAAGTGGTTAGGTCTTCAGTTTGGTTTTAGATTATTATGATTCCAATTATTACATCATTATTTAAAAAGAATACTTTATTACCAAAAAAACCTATCAAATTTGGGACCTTGGCTGAGTGTGTAATAAACCACTCCGGAACTGCCACGGCCTGTTATTATTATTATTATTATTATTATTATTATTATTATTATTATTATTATAAAACTGGTAACAATATAATAGTGATGCTGCTGCTGCTATGCTGATGATGATGATGATGATGATGATGATGATGATTATTATTATTAAAACTAAAACGTGTGGTTATAGTATATAGCGTATGTTGTTCTCATTCACGTAATCAATTCGTGCACTCGTGTGTTCTGTCCATTATTTGCGTAATTATTCTGTTATCCACCCATATTTGGCACCGCTGCTCCTCCTACAGTTTGCGCTTGAAATGGCATTCCAAAACTAAAATGTGTGGGCTACAGCGGGGTAGTGTGCTTTCATACACGTTTTTGCTACTTGCACTCGATCGCGAGTTATGCCCGTTTTCCCTTTTACTGTTATTTGTAGATTGTTTGTTTGTTATTTGTGAGAAATCCCTTGTGTTTAATGACTAAATGTTGCTGAGTGCATCATGAATGGTCCTGTTTGCATCATAAACAGGACTTGTAATGTTAGTGCGTCATTATGTGTTAACTCTAATCCATTATGTGATTAGCAATCACATTCACATTTTCTTGCAAAAAAGCCTCTAGTTATTATTATTATTAATATTATTATTATTATTATTTTCTCCTACAAAATGGATAGTGCAGCTTGAACTGTAAAGCACAGAAAGTAGACATTGTCAGGGCAAGTAGGAACGGTGTGCATCTTGCATTAGGCCATAAATCATAGAGATCGGACAATGATTGGTCACTCTAGCAAAGGAAAACACATTGTGACCTCTAGAGAGTGGTAAAACGCTACATAAATGTATGTGATGTGATAACAGTGCTTTTATAATTTACATAAAATTATAGTAAACCACCCACTTCTTATATGAACACTGTTAGAGGTTAGTTGCTTTATAAGCACAACTTATTGAAGCGGTCATAACAAAAAGGAAGCTTCCACCAAGTCACAAATTTCTGTTCACATCTTTAATTCTTTTTAAATTTCGCTTTATACTTTCTACCTTATAACTCCTTATGTCTTGATATGATTAATGTAGTTATGTGGTTTTACCTTATGTCATTTCACTTTATTGTCCTACACACAGACACTGCTGATGGTCAGTGCTGACCCTTTTATGCTGTTTTTTGCGACTTGTGCTTGGACCCCGCCGCTTGCCACTTGCAGCTATATTAAATTTCTTTATTTGTCTAATCATGTCTCGTTACATATTTGTGTTCCCAAGACAATAAAATTATGTTTTAATTATAAGGCGCTGTAAAAATGTATTACACTATAACACCTGTGCAGTTTCCTGAAACTTATTTTAAATATATTAAAGGAATCTCATACACTGCATAACTCTTTTAACCCAATTGTGTACAGAACATTAAAATTAGAAAAATGATTCTGAGGCTGCCCAAATACCTCCTAAATCCAAAGTCAAATAAATCTGCTACATGCAGCATATCTGCAAATAATAATTTTGAGATACTGGGTGAAGATTTGAATTTCCAGCAGTGAAATATTAATGTTGCCTGTTAGATTTTTGAACTTCTCTCATATCAGATCTATTTTTGGATTTGACATTTTTGTTATAGATTATTATAACTGAGGCCTTGGAACAGGGGCATTCAACTAAGATTTAAAAAGGTCCAGTTAGAGATTATTCCTAGTAGCAAAGGTTCGGAAGATCATAATGTTTAACTTTTTGCTGATATATATATGTTAGCTGTATTAACATTCCAACACCAAGCTCTGCTGCCCAGGCGCTGCAAAAAAGCTGCTCCTTGACGGATGGGTCAGCGTGGGAGGTCACATTTCATTGTGGTGCACTTTGTGCATTTGAGAAATGCTTACAGATAGATAGAATTCCAAGGTTGCTAAAAACTGAAAAATCAAAGGCAAAATTCTGTGCTATATATTGCAAATCTGCCAATAATGATGTTATATATTAAGTGACAAGTTTTTCTGTTTAGTCAGTAAGGAAAAGGTCCAGTATTGGCGCAGAACCGTACCTTTCTTATTGAGCCTTTGAAGTTATTAATTATGTGATAAATGCTCTGCAGGGAGTCAAACCATGGGGGAAAGTTTTGCTTCAGCACTGACTACGCCGGTGTCCTAGAGTGACACTTTGTGTAGTCATCAACCACAGTCTTTCTCTCTTCCCCCTGTGTATCCTCTTCGTACTGCAGGTTTCTCTCTGGGCATACGGTAGCTGCTAGACGCAGCACGTGTGAATAATTCAGGAGGCCTGCAAAGTGATCCAGTGTTTAAGCGAAAAGACTTGCCAGATTAATTAGAGGACAAGACCTCCCTCTGTCAGCTCCCACTAACCCAACTGGAGCGCCATATTCTTCTATTTCCTCGTGTTCATATCCAATGAAGCACTTTACAGATATAATTTGCCCGAAGTGATAACGAGGATGAAACAGAGCCTTTGATCTGGCTCCCCCGGATCTGAATCTCTCGCTCTTTTTACATTTTTTTCTGGGGCCTTGAAGTAGCAAAGCCAATATCTGTCCTGTGCCATTGTAGTTTGTTTATCCACATCTGAATTGATCTGGGAAATGGTGACACTTTGATATTAAAATGTGTGTGACTGCAAGCCAGGGACGAGCATCAAGAGTCGAGGTATTAGTATTCCGCCTTGTGTAGCCTTTCATTAGCTGATAAGTGTGCAGATGTGGCTTCATGCACATGCTGGAAGATTAATGGTTGCTAAAACACTGTTTCGAATAAACTTGAGATTGAGCTTCAGACAGAGCGAGGGCTCCGTGCAAAGAATGTATCCGTCTAATTAGTAGTCGGATTGCTACCCCTTCTTGTGATTGATTTTTTTCTTGAGAAGTGGTGGGCACCTGGGATCAACAGGGAGTCTGCCTTTTAGGTTTGCTTTCTTTTCTGCTCCTTCAGGCACCCCTCTGGTTAAGGACCTGGAGACCCTGTCGTTCTATGATTCCTTGTAGTGAACCTACAGAGGCCTTGCATCACCTGAATCCTGCCAAAAGTCAATGAAGGACCCACTCAGCCTGCCCTCTGTTTGGTTCTTCTTGCTAAACCTTCAAAGACTTGCATCACCAGGCACCCTTTCCTTCCACTGCAAATTGTGCTGGACCTCCAGAGATCTTGCACCACCTTGGTTTGTTATATTTCCAGTGGCATTAACGTAAACCTTCATGTTTCCATAATTATTATTGACTCTGTTGTGTAACTTAAAACCAATTCCTGACATTTTAGAGACTATTTCTTTTGATATTTTCTGAAACATGTTACAGAATTAGAAGAGCCAGTGGTGGGCCCAAAGACCCTGCCCTTCTTTGGTTCATCTAGCTAAACCTGCAGAGTTCCCTCAGAAAGCTGCTTAGTTAAACAGACTCCATGTCCTTCTTTGGTTCTTCATAGTGGACCATATTCCTTAGACAGCTGCCATGGGTCATTGTACTGGACCTGCAAAGTCCTTGCATCAGTTGGAATCTCTTCAAGAAGTGTTGAAGGAGCCAGACACTCAGCCCTCATTTGGTTCCTCTTGCTAAACCTGCAGAGACTTTTCATAACCATAGTCCCTCAGAGATCTAGTGAATTACCGAGACATCCTGCACTTCCATGGTTCATCATGATGGACCTGCATATGACTTTTATTATCAGAATCCTTTAGAGAGCTGGTGAAGGACTAAGACACCCTGTCCTTCTCTGGGTCCTCATAGTGGACCTGCAGAGATCCTGCCTTATTGCAGTTCCTCCAAGAGTCAGTTAAGGATCCATATACCTTGCTATGCTTTGCTTTCTTCTGCTAAACTTGCAGAGATGTGAATCACCAGAGTCCCTCAGAAAGATCTGCAGATGGCTTGCATCAAGAGGATCTCTTCGAGAGCTGGTGAATGAGCAAGACATCATGTCCTTTTGTAGTTCCTCATATAGGACCTGCAGAAACCTTGAATCACTTGAATCATTGCTCTGGGTCTACAAAGGCCTTGCATCACCAAAATACCTTCAAGAGCCAAAGAAGAACCCAAACACCCAGTTTTTTCATGGACAGAAGCCTCAGAGAATCCCTCACAGAGCTGGTGAAAAGCTGGTGAAACATTATCAGAATCCTTCCAAAAGCCAAAGTAAGGCCCAAACATCCTGCATTGACACTTCATAGGTCCTCATGCTAAACCAGCAAAGACCTTGCATCACCAGAATACTTCCAAAAGCTGGAGAAAGACCCAGACATGTTATCTTTCCAGGAGGGCTCTTCCTGAATCTTGTAGGCCACTGTTAAGATGTCTACCAGACAAATTCAAACATACAATTTACCAGGTTCCACAGAGGCTTTGTCATCTGGAACCTGCAGTGAATTTTTGAGCCTTAACTGCTGATCTAAATACTAAAGTATGTGTAACTATTTCACACACATTCATCCTGGTATGGCCAGATGAGAATGGGAAACTCTTTTCAGTCTTGCTCCCCCTATCAAGGTTTGGGACTTGGGCCCTCAGAGATTTCACAGCTGCTGGACCTCATCCGGAGCATCGTTTTCATCATTGATATCCACAAATCCTGTGCTCACCAACAATCTGTTTCCACCCTTCTGAAGCGGGTCTTTTTCCATGAGGGTTGTGCCCATAGGATGCAATAGGACATATGTGTTTCCATATTGCTCTAACACCCGGACGCTTCCACATACCCACAGGTTTGGTGCAACACTTGGCATTTATCTGCCACTGCTGGTAGAACAGGTGGAAGGATTTTCCATGCCGCGGTTCGGTGGCTGCTAAAGCAGGCGCGAGAGGTCCTGGCCAGATGTTCATGTCTTGGATGTTTCCCGTGCAGGTAGACAGCTCCCATTGCTGGGAATAAAAAAAAATACAACCTAGCTCTTATCTGGGCCGGTGCGCGCATACCGTGAGTCAAACAGGTTGCCGTTCCGGACTTCGGAGAGACCGGCGAGAGCAGAATCGCAAGATAGTGCCATGCAATGGACGCATGGGTGAATTCCATCTACTTTTTTACTCTTTAGCTTTATCTGGTTTCCCTCCCAACTGAAAAACGGTTGGGCACGTGAGCTTCGGGTCCTAACCATCTGTTTCCGCTTGCATTATCTGTGCAAGATATGCTGGGTGCTTTATCATCTCATAGCTTTCGCCGCCGGGGCATAAAAATGCCAGTTTTTTCCCTGGAAAGAATGTGTTGTGCAGTTTGTAGGCCTGCACTCCGACGTGACTCTTTGTACTTGTTCCGGACTTCCGTCGGAGCAGCGATTTCGTAGTCCAGAGGAAAGAGAGCTAATTAAATTTCAGGGATTTAATCTGTCATTGTTCATGTAGGGCTTCTTGATTCTGCAAGAACACGTTGCTGCTTAGCAAATATGCTGAGCCTGGAGGAACAGAGTTATGGACTATAAATCCTCAGAGCAAATCTTTTCTTTATCTTTGATATTGCTCAGTTTTATTGTCTTGCGGCTTGGCTGCCTGGAGAGAATTACGAGAAGTGATGTTGTATATCCATGTGCCTTAAATTAAAGCTACGTGTTTCCATAATTATTATTGACTCAAGCTGTTTTTCATTGTGTCGCTTAAAGCAGCAACCTGGCATTTTAGAGAGAATTTGACCCAGTCATATTATATTTTGAACTGATATTATCTGAAACATGTTACAGAATTAGATTTAGGCTGGCAGTTGTATCTGTAATTGCAGTAATGGGACAAAATAACCTGCAGCGGAATAAAGTATAATGAAAGACTGATTGTGAGTCACATATTAGTCATCATGTTGTCATTGTTAGTTCAGATGGATGCACTTAGCTCTTGCTAACTAAAGGAGCTAGTTGTCAAAATTTGCTTTGGATTTCTTAGTAACGTGCTCCTAAGGCTGTGTGGAGGCATGAATATTGCATTTGACGTATGAAGTCTTACATAAAGCCAAATTTTACCTCAAAGTTCTGCAGTTGGAAACAGCATCACCAAATCTTGTAGTCAGCAAAGACAAGACTCGGTAAAGGTACTACTGAGGTACTTATGAGGAAGGTACCATCCTCAAGCACTGCCCACCGGGCGCTACTCCTTTATGCAGATGGGTCAAATGCAGAGGTCGCATGCTGTGCTCACAAAGACAAATAATCACTTAAATGAGCAGAGGTGGGAAATAAAGTACAAAGACATCATTACTGTAATTAGGTAGAATTTTCAGGTATCTGTATATGGTAAATAATTAGTCAAATAATTTCAATTATTCAGAGATCTTTATACTTTTTACTGCCTACATATTTAACACTAATATCTGCATTTCTGCTCCTTATTTTCATAACCTCCTCAATAATTTAGACTGATATGCTTGATTATCATGTTGATGCATGTCATCAACATTAAGGCCGATTCCATTTTCCACTTGGATCCACATAGAAAATACTATCCATTGTTGCATTGGTGCATGTCACACACGCTAACAAGAAAACGAAACGTAAAACAGGCTACAGACAAGATGTGACAAGAAAACAGACAAAAAGGAAGGCCTGTGACGGGGAGAACTCGTAGCACTGGCAACGTGGATGAAAGTGAAACAGACAGCAGCATTTCCCACAGAGCAGAACCAGAACTGCAAGACACTGCCTATTAATGCGCTTTTTTATCAGAAATGTTGGAAGAAGGACGATTCTTGGTGAGTGTGCTGTGAAAATCTGTCTCCAATTTGTCTGGTGAACAGATCTGGGGGTTGATGGCTGTGTGACTGTGTATTTTTATATGTAGAGGATGTACATTTTTACTTTTACTTGAGCAAACAAGTTGAATCAGAACTGCTACTTTTACCGGAGTATTTTTGTCAAGTATCTATTTCACCTTTAGCACTGTATAGTGTGTGTACTTTTGCCACCTCTGAACGTAAGCCATACTAACTATACTAAACTATACTAGTCTAGTAGCTAAACTATAGTACTAAACTATACTAATTAAAGCCTAACTTGACTAAATTAGATATTATACTAGTTTAGTTACGTACTGTACTAATTTAGTAATTACACCAAACTGTACTCATTCTAAACTATACTAGTTAATAACTAGATTAAAACTTTATTAATTTTTATTTCATGTATTTCTATTTATTAATTTAGGAAATTAAAATATAATACTAAACTATACTGATTAGTACTGAACCATAATAATTTAATAACTACACTAAATTACATTAATTTAGTAACTGTAGTACTAAACTATCCTACAGATCATAGGTTTTTGACGATACTACTCTATACTAGTTTGGTAGCAACTAAATTATATTAATTTAGCAACTAAGCTGTAGGACTAAACTATATTAATTAGAGCTACATTATACTACTTAAGCAATTATACTACATGTAGTATATGTACTATATGTAGTATCTTAGCTGTAGTACAAATATTAATATGTACCAATCTATACTTGTAAGATCTCAGCCCAGACCAAGGGAGGACTCCAGTTCCAGACCTTCACAAGTACCACAGACTACCAGATCAGCGTCACCAGAGTTTTAGCCAATCACATCCACATTACCGGTATTGAAGGACTGTCAGTTACAACCTTTCTCTGCGAAGTACTGTGATGCCTAGTGCTACATACTGAGCGTTCCTTGTATTTGCCTGTCTCCGTTTTGACCTTTGCTTTCTGTTTTTGGATTACCCCTCTGCTTCTGGCGATTTGGACTTGTTTGCTCGTGGACTGTGTTTTCTGGTTTTGACCTGTGCTCGAATAGACTCTCGGTTTTTCCTCAATTTAATCCTGTACCTGTGACCTGGTTCTGTCGACTCTGCGTTTGGGTTCACCTGCCTGCCGTTACAATACTAGTTTAGTAACTATAATATTAAACTATTTTAATTGGTACCAAATTGTACTATTGTACATTAATATCAGAGCTCTCTTAAAATACCTCAAACTACCTCACACCTGGCACACTCAGATGCACTAGGGTTAATACAATAACTGTATACTCCTCCCTCAATTGATGTCCTCAATTCTGCATCTAACCTGTGCAGTATAATAATCATGTGCAATATCAGTCTTTAAGGTTTACATCCCCACCTTCAATAGTACTGGAGAGTTGTGTATTTATTGTTCTGTCTATTTATTTATTGTGATTGTTTTGTATTGTGATGCTCTTGCACTCCGTCTGTCATAAGCTGCTTGGATGCTGATGCTGCCAATGTGCCTTAAATCATTACTAAGCAATACTTGTTTAAGCAATACTTGTTCACATTCCATCTCTTCACTAAATGTCACCTGTGTACTATATTTTTGCATTCGTTCTGTATTTATTGTGTTGCTTGTTGAACATTCTGTCCTGTTGAGTGTAATGTTCAGTGTTACTATATGTTGCACCGGGGCCATGGGGAAACGCTGTCTCATCACACTTTGTACATGTATAAAGCGACTGATGACAATAAAGTACCTTGAACCTTGAACTATACTAATACTATACTAGTTTAGTATCTAAACCAAGGTACTAAACTAAATTAATTAAAACTATATTAGTTTAGTAACTATGCTTTTATAGTACTTTAACTAAATTATAGTACTATACTTATCAGTACCAGTCTATACTAGTTATAGTATTCAACTATTTGGTACCAAACTCTACTAGTTTAGCAACTAAACTATACTTATTTATACTAAGCCATAGTTATTTAGTAACAATGCTAAAAACGTAAATAAAAACCCACTCAGATCAGTGCCTGTATGAGCTTGCCTTTTGAAGGGCCTAAAAATCTGTAACACTGACCAACTTTGAGAGCTGCACTCAGCATCAGAGTATTTTTAGCGTAATTGATTCCTGAACGCAGCGAGCCGCTTGCTGCTGAGCTGGTTGGTGTTGTTGGTAAGAGGAGGCTGGTGAAGTGAGAGAGTGCTAATGAGCAGATCGACTGCAACACTCTCTCATTTCTCCTCCTCTATTTAACCCTCCAGCTTTGGGCCAGTGAGCTCACTGTGTGTCTAAGTGTGAGAAAAGGAGGAGTGCGCTGAGAAGCTCCGATTGGTTTTGGATTTCGCTCGCATGCACGTCTTCTTTTTGTCCTTGGAACTGGCTCTCTAGAAGGAGAAAAAAATTTATTCGTCTTCAAAATGGGTTGCTAACATCTTTGCATTCTCTGAATTTTGTTAGATTTAGGTTAAAAAAGTTAGTTTTGAGCACACATTATATACACGGTTTGTCTGAAGTCACATAATGCAATTAAAGTGGAGTAAAATAATGACTAGAATTGTCAACACTTTTCACTGGCTATGACACTATGAATAAATGACAAAAAGCAATAAGCATTTTTGTCTAAACACTATGACTAAATATAAGGTAGGTATCATCATAGCACTGAAGTAGAGTCTAATATCTTTATAAATAAAAGTTTTGTGTAATTTATAATTAAGTCAGGAATCAGTCATGCAGCAGATGAAGATCCTCCGCCTACGGAAGGTGCAAAGAGTTCTCTTTTTCTTTATGGTTGATTATATGCTTCATTTGCATACATCTGCACATAATTCTCTCCTCATAAACTGTTCCCAGTTCTGTCCTCAGATTTTTTTGTTTCTCTTTATGATTCTGATTAATTGACATGTTTTATTCCTGTTGCTTAATCCAAACATTTTGCTTTTTGCTTATTTGTTGATATTGATAATGATCACACAACCTGTTATAATTTAGGTTTCTCAACAGCAACATCAGATCATCTGGAATTAGCAGATGTTAACTGTAAATATGTTTAATTACCATCAAGTCGTCGTCCCAACTTGCTTTACACTTACATATGTGAAATTTGATGCGTTTAGAGTCTTAGTCTTGTCTCGGTCTTGACACACTCTGGTCTTGGTCTGGTCTCGGTCTCGGCCCTTCAGAGTCTTGGTCTTGTCTCTGTCTCGACACACTCTGGTCTTGGTCTGGTCTCGGTCTCAGTCTTGGTTTAGGTGGTCTTGATCCCAACTCTAACGTCAGTACATTAGAAAAACTGAAATGAATGAAATAAATAAGATAAACAATAATTACATGAGATAATGATTGCCTGCGAGTCCAAAATCTGAGGTTGAATCTGAGGTCAAGTCTTGAGTTACTGTTTGTGCGACTCCGAGATCCGAGTCCAGGTCTCAAACTCGAGTCCCCATCTCTGGTTTATATGTGTGTGTGTGTGTGTGTAGATCTCTTAGAGCAGATTGTTTCTCACTTCTCATTATAGAGATACACAGTCAAGCGTATGAACGGAAACATTATTAGAGCGATACAAAAAAAAAATCTGCAACTTTGCTATTTATTGATTAAAACAAGAAATATACCTCGCCCGACCTGCGCCGCTCTTCACTCATCACACATTCTAAACATAGAAAAGGAACTGGCTTTTTGGTCCAGAAGTCACAGCAGGACATAAAGGATCTTACATAAGCTACAGTTAGACTAGACTAATGGACGGACGGAGCTTTTATCATTATCTACTAAGTGTACCTTTATTGTATCTTAAGAGCGAGGTGTTAACTGAAAAAGCTCTAACATGTTCACTTTGTGAAGCCCACACACTTCAAGTGTTTCGTTTACTTGGTAAGGGTTACGTCTTAAACATTTTAATACTCAGAGTCTTTGAGGAGTTTGAGTTTATGGATTTAAAAGTCTTCTCCTGAACCTGGGTATTACACTGTTTTCATTTATTTTTTTAAAATCAAAATTAAAAAATAAAATCTGATCCCATTTTGAAAGTGAAAGCGAGTTATTATTTGTCATTGTGAAAACAGCACAGTGCACGACAACCAAATGTGACCTCTGCATTTGACCCATCCATGAAGGAAGCAGTGGTCAGTGTGATGGGAGCAGTGTTTGGGGACAGTACCTTGCTCATGAGTACCTCGGTGGTACCTTTACTGGTCTAGGACTTGATCCGGCGACTTTCAAATCATAAGGAGACTCTCTAATCATTACACCACCAACTACCCAGAGTTTTATAGGATGTCTGTTTGTGTGAAATATTACCTTATTTTGTTGAGTTTGGCAATATTATACAAAATATTTGGCATCCGTCAATACATTAGGCAACAAGTAAACATTTGCTGGAAGCATAAAATACGGCAGAAGCTCATTGATCTCCGACAGAATAGAAGAGCAACTGAAGTTCAAATTGTTGAAAATATTAATGCTGGTTCTGAAAAATGGCAGAACACTGAGCGCTTCACTTTGGGCGCTTGGTAGCACAACAGTTAGGGAGTTGGCCCCTGTGACCGGAAGGTTGCTGATTCAAATCCCAGACCCATAAAGATACCACTAAGGTACTCATCAGCAGGGTACCGTCCCAAAGCACTGCTCTCTAAGCACTGCTAAAAAGCTGGCCACTGCTGTCCCTGTAATTAAGGAACGGTAGTCAGTTTTATAGTGTAATGATTAGGGAGCTGGCCTCGTGATCAGAAAGTTGCTGGATTAAGTCCCGGAGCAGTAAAGATACCACTGAGGTACTCATGAGCAAGGTACCGTCCCTAAGCACTGCTCTCCAGGTGCTGACAAAAAGCTGCCCACTGCTCCTTCACACTTCTTCACTGCTCCTGGGTCAAATGCAGCGGTTACATTTGGTTGTGGTGCAGTGTGTGCTGTGCTGACAAATAATCACTGAAAATTCGCTTAAGTTTCGTATGGAACGTATTCAATATGTGACCCTCCACGGCAAAACCAGTCGCTTGTCGCAACGGAGGTTTCAGAGAAAACGACCACTTATGTTGCGTGGGGTAAAATTTTGGATTTTTTGTTTTTAGTGTTTTGAAACAGTGGAAGGTCTATACTGTACTGTTGTGAATAAATTTGGCTGAAAAACTTACCCTTTCCATCCTAAAAACGTGACTTTCTTGAGGTGAGGAATTCAATTCCAGCAGAATGTTAAAAGTTTCTGTTTTGACCGCTCTACTTCAATATTTACGGTAAATCCACTGGTTGACTAGCGTGAAGATATTTCTCCGGAATCCATCTTCGTCTCCCGAGTTCAGTTAACCTAACGCAGGTAGGCTATCCGTGTGGCTGTGAATGCAGCGTAGGCTACCGTAAATACAAACGTAGCCGCGACCGCACCAAGCGTCTGTGAGTGCTACGTCGATAGTCAACTTCAAAGGCAGATTTCTCCGTTTCTCACTTGGTGTGACAGGAGAAACCCGACTCCTTTGAATGTTGATATCTCAGTCATATGTCGTCCCATTCATTCCATATAGGTATCGTTTTGAAGGTTGAGTTTCTTGACAACATAGTAACTCAATTTTGAAAATTTGCGACAAGCGACTGGTTTTGCCGTGCAGAGTCACATATTAGGCGTGTGTTGTAATAATAATGTTGTAACTGATGTTTTAATTTCTGCCTTCCTTGTCCTCAGTGATTGTTTTCCTCTTTCTGCATCAACACTGACATTTATTAGCTCTATGGACCCAGATTTATATAATTCTGCCTTATGGTAGTGACCTTTCACCATGCTCATTACACTAAGGGTTTGTTAAGTGCAGCGGTCATCGTGGGAATACGTGCAGGGGCCAGAAATGGGATTTTTTTCATGTTGTTAGAATTTTATCACTTGCCAGTGTGTTTTTCAGTGGTTTGGAAATTACTTCTCTCTAAAAAAAAAAAAATTGAGTACGGGAAACCTAATGACATGCACCTCGCACAACATAAACAGGCTTATCTCTCATCATTAAATCTCCTCATCGCCACGTCGTATTCCGATTTTCTGTAGAAGGAAATGATTGACTGCGGAATCGAAACCTCGGCATGCTTTGGCAAACTGTGAAGGTCAAAGCAGCTCAGTTCTAACCTCCCCCCTTATGAAAGCCCCAACCTGAATTACTTTGTAGGTAATCAGATGGAGTAAAAGGCGTGCAAGATTACTTTAATAATTGATATTCAGCCATGCATAAACAACCGAAGAGATGAATATCTCCCTAAATCCAATTCCATCAGCTCAAGAGTCACAAAAGTTTGTGTCCTTTTGTTCCTTATTTCAGTAAATGACAAATTAATTTTCACACCTAGGAATGCTTACGCCTTCCTTGGTAACTAATATTTTCCTGAGGCTTGAGGCCTATACTGCACTGATTAATGCATACAGAGTGCTGATGTTCTCTTTGCAGCTGTATAATTGACCACATTTGGGAAATGATTATCATGTTTCTTCTATAAAATAACAACTTGGCTTGTTTTTGTCCTGTTCATCAAATTTAAAAAAGCATTTAACATTTCATTTGTGACTAGAGTACGTTTCGTTTTGAAAGTTGAAACTTTTTGTCACAAAAATCTTTAGTTTTAATGAATGAACCCTTAATGGATGAATCTTACATTTCGGTAACACTTTTCCCGACACCTAGGAGCAGTTGGTAGCATAACGGTTTAGCCCTGTAATCGAAAGGTTGTCGGTTCAAGTCCCGGACTAGTAAAGGTACCACTGAAGTACAAGGTATAAGGATCAAGGTACTGTCCCCAATCACTGCTCCAGGACACGGGATCTCCAGAACTACAGTAGAGTTGCCTCCCCTGCATTAGTGGATGCCAGAAACTTGGTGTAAAGTGATTTTTAAAGGTCCCATATTATGAAGAATTCACTTTTTCTCTTCTTTGGACGTCCATTTGGGTCTGTACTGCTTCTACACATGCTGTACGTTTGATAAAAGATGATGAACTGTGTTAGTATTAATTTACTAATGTCAGAAATCGTGTGCTTAAACATAGCCGTTTAGATTTCTCCTCTACTTCTGCGTCATGTTAGGGGACGTTTGAATAACTCCACCCTCCTATCTGAGAAGATCCGCCCACCAGGTAGAACTGCTAGCGCTTCCTGATCCACCATGTTTTCTCACAAGCGCTAGTATAGGAATCGCTATGAAGAAGTCTAGCAGCGGAGTGTTTTGTTGAACATGTATGGCTGTGTGGATGGTCCGTTAGCAGCAGCCATGTGGATTATTTTGAGGTGAGGTAAACTCTTGCTGTGCTGTCTACACTACACCCAGTTCTGGAGTGAGGGGCGTGGCCAGCAGCAGCGGCTCATTTGCATTTAGGAATACTAATGAAAGGGACTGAAACAGAAGCAGGTGAAAATGCCTAATCTGAGAGATATCTTCAGGAAACTGCTTCAGAGACAAGTTTAGTGGAGACCTGTTTTAACTTGTGGAAAAAAATGTATAATGTGGGAAACTCTAAGAACAACTTTCTTCTTCAGAAGAATTGGTGAAAGAGCTCCAAAGTTTTTCCACTTCAACAGCACCACTTCAACTTCAACAGTGTGGGTTGGAGAGAAATCACCATTTGAAAGGTTGACAGTTGGTGATGTTAGCAAGACGTATGAGTTCCATTCTCTACTCGACTTTTTGAAAGACGTCTAGGGATCTTTTGCGATCTCAGAGAGTCGGGACATTTACATGTAATTTAGCATGTAGCAGATACTCTTATCCAGAGGGCAGTTGGTTGTGTAACGGTCAAGGTGTTTGCCCCGTGATCAGAGGTTCGCCGGCTCGAATCCCAGACCAGTAAAGGTACCACTGAGGTGCTCATGAGCAAGGTACCATCCCGAAGCCCTGCTCCCCGGGTGCTGTCCAGGTCAGCTGCCCACTGCTCCTTCACGGATGGGTCAAACGCAGAGGTCACATTTGGTTGTGGTGCAGTATGTGCTGTGCTGCGGTATGTTCACAATGACAAATAATCACTCACTTTCACTTTCACTTTGCAGCAGTAACCCAGCATCTAGTTGAAATTCTGGCAGACCCAAACCTGTTTAGCCTCAGGCAAATTAACCAAGTCAGAATTTGCGGCTGGTATCACTTCAGGTAAACGGCAGTAACAAGCCAACGTCCACCAAGAAGCCTGCTTAAAATCTGGGTTATTTTTTGCGGCCAGAGCTGACAGAATCCATCGCAGACTTAAGCTCGTCTCTGCCCTCGGGCTAGCATTCGCTTGTGCCTCTTTTTTTGATCTGCTTTCCTCTACATCCAGCAGCAGATTGCCTGTCTTTTCATGCCATGTTCACTGCTGTTCTGCTTCCACCGGCTGTCAGCGTGACTGACTTCTGGCAAATTGTCTTGCGCCCGGAGAGGGAAGTGTGCCACCAGGAAGGTATGTTTGAGCATCTCCCGATGACCTCTGATGTCACTTTTTCCTTTTTAATTAGCAAATCCAAACATTGTCACCAGCATCTGGTTGGCACGCTGGCACACGGGGGCACCACCTGAATGAAGGACTCCTCTGAAGGCTGACAGAAGCATATGTGTGTGTGTGTGTGTGTGTGTGTGTTTTTGTGTGTATGTGTGAGAGTGTGTGAGAAGATGTGCATGAGCCGGGGAGTGCAGTGAGTGTATTGACCAGGGCGGTAAGCTGTAACCTCCCAGATGTGAACCCTTTAATATTTCATTCTTCAGATTCCACTAAACACTTGTCTGTACGAGAGAGAATCTTTGTAGAATCTCCACTGAGACTCTTGTCAGACAGAATATGGATGGAATAATTCATAAGTCTGTTTCCCCCCCCCACCCCTCCTTAAAGCTCGGTCATAGCTGTGTTTTTCCTGCTTCTGCATCTTTTTCCAAGTTTGCACTAGATGGACTGAGGTAAATAACCTCCTTTTGAGGCTTGAAATTTAATTGGCACGTTAAAGCAAAGATTTTATAGACTTGTTTTAGTTTTTGTTCTGTACTATGGAGCCCCAAAAGAGGCCAGTAAAAAGAAAATGTGAGTTTCACATGGTCATGAGAATATGGTCATATTGTGGGCATGAGATTTTGTGAGTGCAAGAAATATTGCAAGAGCACAATATGAGCATGAGATCTTTTCGCATGCGCTTGAGAAAGTTTTGTGCGCTGTGAAAAGGTGTCACAGGAGCGCGAGAAAGTAATACAAGAGCATGAAGAAGTATCATGTAAGGACAAGATGTTTTTGCGTGCCCATGAGACAGTATCATGTGAGTTGGATGTGGGAGTTTTCAGAAATCTCCATTTTGACCAGCATTTTCAAAAACCTCAGTTTACGTTTGGATGATAGGCACAACTATGGAAGCCCATTTCCGCCACTAAAAGAAAAAAATCAGAACGAAAAAAAGTCGAAATTACGAGATAAAAAGTCAAAATTACGAGATAAAAAGTCAAAATTACGAGATAAAAAGTCGAAATTATGAGATAAAAGGCAAAATTACGAGATAAAAAGTCATAATTATGAGATAAAAGTCAAAATTATGAGATAAAAAGGCCAAAGTCGAAATTTTCGAGTTTTTATCGCATAATTTCAACTTTTTTAGCTCATAATTTCGTCTTTTTATCTCATAATTTCAACTTTTTATCTCATAATTATGACTTTTTATCTGTAATTTCGTCTTTTTTCCATTTGGATTTTTTCTTTTAGTGACGGAAATGGGCTTCCATACACAACTGCATAAAATATATCAGTTTTTATAAATACTCTGCTACATATGTACGGGGCCTCAATTATTAACAAGTCCCACAATCGATCAAGTCCAAAAACACCAAGCAAATATCAAAGAGGGAAAACGGGCAGACTTCAAAAACAGAACAAATCAGAAAAACTCTTGGTAGAGAAAATAAATGAAATAAACAATAATTCGCAATGTGTGTGTTAAATATAGGAACCAAAGGGCTTACATATAGGAAAACCTCAGATGATATGGATCATTGCAAAGCTCCGGTCCGGATCACAGACTCGGAACAACCAACTATGGAGGCACAAAGACGCGGTCTGGATGTCAGAACTAAAAGCTTGCAACAAGACCTTTGTAAATTATTTCTAATCACCGTTTATAATGAATTCTGAGCTCTTGAAAACATTTTGTGCAGTGTTGAAAACTTTTATTTGAAAGATTTTATGTGAAAGTTAATTTTTTCTTCTTACTTGTCCATTTAAGGGTTAGCTCCCTATGTTCTCTTTATATATGCAAAATTTTTCAAAGAGCTTTTTCCACACAAGGTCATTCTTTTTAATGCTATTGTGTGTCAAGCAAAGCGTGATGAGCACTTCACCGCAGAAGGAGTCCTTGACATGAGAGCACCTTCTCCAGGGACAACAGGCTAATCCTCTATGATAAGGACTTGTGTGTCTTGGTGCTGAAAACGCAGGTGACAGATCTGCGGCTTTAACACCGATGGCTCTTAAACGACGTTGTGAAGTTGTGATGAAAGGATGTGCTTGAACGTACACTTCAGTCCTCATTGCTATCAAGGCATATTTTTTTTTAAATCTGCATTTCTATATCTATTTATTGAATTTCCAACATGAAAACATCTGATTCAGCTGAAAGAGGTTTGGGACTCAATGATTAAATTGTTTTATTTAATTTATCAAATCTAATTAATTAATTATGGCACCAAACATCCAATGTTAACAGGATAAAACAGGATATTAACCCTTACATCCCTAAGAATATTCGGGGCATTTTTGTACCTATGTTTTTAGGCTTATTATAGGCATATGCAGAGACATTCTGTGGCTTAGTACTGTGAGGAAAAATAAGGTCGGTGTCGGGCGGAAACCCTTTTTTATCTGTTTGTAATCCATCTGGATATAGAATAAAATAATTTGACAACAAATAATGCATTTTTCTCTGTATTATTTATTCCCTATTGATTACTCTCCAACATCATAAAATGGCAAAGGAATATTTTCTGACCAATTAAAAATGAAGAAATACCAAAGTTTTGGCAAATTTTATGCCGATTTGAGATCGTTTTGACCTATAAAATGAGCTGCTTTGGGCCTTTCTGGGAGAGAACTACATTTCCCACAATGCTCTGTGCGCCACTGGGATCCGAGTCACAATCACACGATGAACGCGCGTCCGGAATAACACTGAAAATATCAAGTAAACAGCTGTATTGTGAGTAGAACGCTGGTTGTTATTTATCAGCTAAAATACGAGTTTTGTCTGTAATAAAAAAGAAGATTTGACTGAACTTGAGCGTTTTACTGAATTTTGTGCTTCTTTTTGACGGTTGCGTGTGCCCACAAACACAGCGCGTTTACGTTGCGAAAAATGTCATTTATGCGTTTTAACACAATTACTTCTGTTTTTTTGTGCACTTAATTACCCACAAATAATTTTGCATACAGATGAATCAATATAATGTTCGTTAAGTTCAAAGTCTTGAATGTGTATGGTTTCTGTAAGTTATTAATAATTATCACAAATTGCATTCGTCGACTCTGAATGGTTAAAATGGATATTATAAAAACATCGCTTATGCAGTTTAAATTATTGTAATCAAGACACATTATGACATTTTAATACAGTTTGCATAATTCCAGTTATAACAACCCGTTTTTGATCATTTGTTCTGCTAAATGATATTCTGAAAGACATTTTTTGGGGAAATGTGATCTGTAGTGGTCATCAAAAAATAACAAAATTTTGTTCATTCACCAACATTTTCTTAATTCTTTTCTGAAAATTTGCCCTTAAAAATGTTACAACTTGAATTGTGTAATTTTACACAAGTTGAGAAAACTTAATAAGATAATGTTCTGCACGAACAGTTATGCTAAAAAAAAAAAAAAAAAAAAAAAAAAATTCTTTTCAGCATTTGTAGATCCTATGGAAGCCCATTTCCACCACTAAAAGAAAAAAAATCTGAACGAAAAAAAGTTGAAATTACGAGCTAAAAGGTCATAATTATGAGATAAAAAGTCGAAATTATGAGATAAAAAGTCGAAATTATGAGATAAAAAAACTCGAAATTATGAGATTTAAAGTCATAATTAGGAGATCAAAAGTCGAAATTATGAGATAAAAAAACTCGAAATTATGAGATAAAAAGTCATAATTAGGAGATAATTTTTGACTTTTGATCTCATAATTATGACTTATCCCATAATTTCCATTTTTCATTTTTTTTTTTGGATAGAGAGTGAGGCTGTAATAAAACAGATATAAACAAAGTATGTGTACAATAGGGATATGTATGGTGGCATTCTGTTTATTATGTATGCTAATGATGAAGTGGTGTCAAGTTCACAAAGATACAGACAGTTTCTCCTAAGTGCAGAATGATGACCTATAACCTCTGCCCGTCACTTGTGGCTTCTGGGTGTGATTCAAGGTTTGGTGTTTACATTTTGGCAGTGTTTTCAGACTTAAATTTTTTTTTATATGCAAACTAAAATTGTTAAGGCCAATATGTTTCTAAACAGTTTAAAGAAATAAAAACATCCCATGCTGACTGACTCAAATCTGACATAAAGGTCAGGTACTTCCTTTGGTTTGGTTTTTAACTACTACAGTGGAACACAAATCATTAATTTGTGGAAATTCTAATTTAATCAATTTTTAAAACATGCAACATATGAATCCCTGGTGTACACAACAGAATCACAGCAGCAGGATGTGCCATATTAAGTCCTAAAAATGGTGCCCCTTCCCTCAAATGAGTATGACAAATTGGATTTTTCTGAACAAACACTTGAACAGCAATTAACTACAGTACTGAAACTCAGACAAAGCTTCAAAACAAACCATGTGGCAGTACAATTCCTACAGAAAACGCACAGTGAAACATGTGCACAGTGAAACAACAATGTATTTAGGGGTCCCTTTTTAAGCCAACAGCTTGTTCTTGAGGCTGTTCACTTTAGGGGAAAGCTTTGAAAAATCCAGCTCGAGGAAGAGCTTCTGAAAGGCTTCAAAAGTGTACCTGAGTTCCTTGGATAGACAAGATTCACTGCATACGTCAATCCCATGAGCATGGCACAAGCCCTTGGAAAGTTACCCAGACCGTTCAGGACCTTTGTTCCCTCTATCACAATTCCGATGTCCTCTGTACCCTCTGACAGATTAGTCTGGATGCTGTAGATTTTCATCCCTTGTACAGCAAGGTCCTGTGCAACACTGTCCTCATCTGCATACTTAAATACAAGAAAAAGAAGAACATTATGCATTTCAGACTATACCGCTAGAGGAGAAGGTCCTAAATAAACAGAGATAAGAGAGAGAGATCACCTTCTGTACATTTTAATGTACATTTTAACTTACATCATACTCTTTAAAGAGGTGCTTGGCAGATTCCCCAAGGTACAACCTCAAACACCGGATGACAATGTCTCTGGTTATGTTGATGGTAGGATTGCTAGGTGCCTGAAATAACACACATTAATATTACTCAATATCTAATTAGGTGCCCATTAAGTGTAAACAAACTTTAAAAAGATATGCACTTATTTAATATGCATTTTATAGACAGTCAAAATTCTTAAACATAATATGCCCAAAGTTAGGATACCTTCAGTAGGATAGTCTGCAACCTCAATCCCATGGTCCCACCCTTTGAGTGGAAGAGGTTCAGAAGCCTGGGAGAGTGCTCATCCAGCTTGGACATGAACTTTGACTCCAGGTGCACTGTTGTGATTCTGTGAAACTCATCCTGGATCTAAAAAACAAATGATGTAACCTGTAAACCATATTTGATCTTGAAAATACCTGAAAACATGATTTATGAAATAGATGACAGCAACTTAACACATTTTGTATCAAATAGTTGACTCCTCACAATTGCAAAGGAATGTTTCTGATTACCATACACTTGTAACTCACATTAGATGCCTCAAATAGAGCTGGCCATCTGGCTTTGATGTCCTCTATGGTGGGTGATTGGTTGATAATTTCATTTCTTCTATGTGCAAAGGTTTTGGTCTTTTTTTTTTTAAATCAATTTGTTGTCTCTTTTCCCTACTTCTGTAAGCAACTGAATTCTTTCCTGTTCTTGACTTTCGTCATCCTGCCCTGCTGGGTAAGGTGGGAGGTAGTTTACCATAGGCTACCATAGAGACTGAGATTGCCCACGACCAAATGTTGCGTGCTGTAGTCTGTAATGTTTTAGTAGGTTCCCTTTTGTAGCAGACAAAGACTTGCAGATCTTACACTGCCATCCCATAGGCATAAACCTAAAGTAGTGAGAAAAAAGGTCCTATTAACTTGTACACAGCATAACTGCATAAATAGTAACCTACTTCATTATTAGTGCCAATAATTATATAATATACAGTGACAAGTAAAATTGTGGACCTTTGATTTAATGTTGGTTCTTTTTCAGTCATGTACATTTAAATAGTTCTTGATTGTCATCTAACGAGTGTTCACAACAAATATGCACAAACCAAGTGTCATCATAATTTAACTGTATATCTATGAAAATATTTTCTATATTTTATGCTGCTTTCATTTCAACTTTAGGTTGGAACTTCAGGTTTTGACTATCACTGATAATCTAAAGCGTAGCAAATTTTCTTAACCAGCAAAAGTTGATTTTTATGCTTATCAACATGTTATTGCAAAACAGTGAACAAACCTTTACACAATATACTGTACATGAAATGTAGTATAACAGCATATTGTGTGTTGTATATAGTAAGTGCAATACATACCTGTTGGTGAATTGTTGACAGATATTTCATGCACCTAGAATGAAATGTACAGCTTTAAGTCATTTGGATAAATGAATATTTTAAGCACAAAATCAGAAGAGGGGCTAAATGAAAGTCAACTAAGAAAGCAATAAAAGTTTACACTTGCTTTTGTACAGTGAGGTCCATTATTTGGATGGTTATCATAACATTTGTTTTTTGTTCTTCAGGCTCTACAAAGGGATAGCCTGTCACACAGTCATCGCCTTTTCATTAACACACCATCATAATTTGTTACATGTATACCAGGATAATAATAAAGGAAAAAATATTTTGTTGTATGTGAATATGCACTCTTATTGTGGCATTTATTGTCATTTGATAACGTGCACAGTGCCAAACTGACTAATTTGGAGTGATGAATACAGCTTACTTGTTCAGTATTCACTTGTTCTTACACAGCATCTCACGTCCCGCGCCAAAACCGTCACGTCATTCAAGTATTATGGGAAATGTAGTTACTCTGCTGAACTTCAACACCCTTTCACGTTATCAATGTCAAATAACTCATTATGTAACTCAGTTAACTCCATATATGCATAATGTCAGTAATAAGCAAATCATATTTTAAACCTGGTAATCAAATTTCTCACTTTAAGTGCCTTAATAATAAACATAGCATTTTAATTACCGAAAGTCATAACATTACTTGCAGTGTGACCTACATATATTTGACTAGGCTATGTTGTGGGGAAACACACACTTTCTCTCTTGCTCGAATATTTCGCGCATGAGATGTGGCATAATATGTACAGTGTTATGAATCCATACAGTGTGTGGCGTTGGGAGCAAACAAGCAAACAGGCAGTAAACGAGTGACGAAGGCTCTCTAGCTCAGGGTTAGCAGCATGTAGCTACTTACACTAACCTCTAAACCTCTACAGCGTTAGTGTAATGTGTGGTTTGGGTACTTTTGATGGTATGTTACTCGAGTATAAAGTGTTACTCGAGTACAGTATACCTGATAACATGAAGTGCGGTAAATGTAGCATTTACTCACCTCTCAGAACGTTTGTTTGCCGTATCGCTGACCGTTAGCTAGCTGCGGCTGACTTCGAATCACAATATAGGTTAACTTTAAAATTCTGCCAGTAAACTTGTTAGGTATATCGCACAACAATGTTCAACCACTGGGGCAACGTATGAAGTGTTCGTTATTAAAGCATCTTACCTTGAGAAAAAGACAGTCCGACGACGGCTGAGGCAGACATCAACGTCCGTGTGGCGCAAATGGGCGAAAAGTGGGAGTAAAACTCAAGAGCCTGCAATAAGTAGAATTTTATAATTTTTCGACATTATTGACTTACTGATGAAATATAATTAAATTCTACTCAGTGATTTTCAGCTGATATTATTCAAATAAAAATGAGTAAAATGTGATTGATAAATAATTCAAATTTGATTAAATCAAAATAATAATATACCAAACTGCACACAGTCTTTTTTTCTAGTATTAGTTACTAGTATTTATTCTGTAAATATTAATTTAGCCCGGTCACACTTTTTGCAGTGTGCTTGCAATATGAAATATTAATCAGTCATACATATAGCAAACTGTGTAACATGGGCTGTTGTGTAACATGTACTTGTTTTGTTATACAAATTACATTACATTAAATATTCAATACATTAAAGGTAGCTCTCTGAATCAAATGGTGCATTTTGAAAAACAAGTTATCTCAGCATCTCAACAGTTGCTTGAACAACCTTGTTATTACAAACACAAGTTATTAACCTGAAAACAATAAAACATTATTGTAGACAGAAATGATCTTAGACTATGTCCATGACCCACACATGACTTTCTAAGACTTTGTTCATTTCATGTCGAAAATCTGGGTAGCTGTCATAACAGACTGGCAACTCCAACCACATGTATGTGCAACAGGTCTTCTCTGAAATCCCTGAATTTGTGTGAAGCTGACAATAGCCAGGTTTCCATCCAAGGAGTTTTTGCGAAAAAATATTTAGCGCTTCAAATTCTTTACCGATATAGCTGATGGAAATGCTAATTAGCGATAAAATTTTGTAAATGTCGACATAATATTTTTCCGTTTAACTTTAGCGCATAACTTCTATATCGATACTTCAGATGTCGCAAAAACTACTTTGGAAACATTTTTTGTCGGAAAAAAGGGCTTTAACGCAAATAAATGTGTCATGATACATTTTCATCACATGGGTTTCGTCGCACTGGGGTACTTTCTTCGAGCTCTGGGGCTATCAGACAAGCAACTGCTTCATTCTGCTGTCGTCTTCGGATATTTTGTACAATTCCAATTATTTGTGAAACTGAAATAACAGTAAGCTGGCAAATTTCAAAAAACTGTCTGAATAATCTCTCCATCACTTTGTTTCTTTGTCTAGCTGAGGGGGGTGTCACGTGGAAAACAAAAGGTAGATAATTTGCGACATACACAAAATTATGTATGGAAACGGCTCAAGGGCAGATTTTATTTGCGATACACCAAAACTTATGCGACAGTTCGTTTTGGGGGGATGACGTCATCACGCACACCAATTTATCGATAAAAAGCCAGTTGGATGGAAACAGGCTGGAGACAGCAAATTTTGCACATTTTTTTTACGCATATTCTGTTTGTCGATAACAAAACGTCGCAAAAAACTGGATGGAAACTTGGCTAGTGAAGGTGTTTCCTGTAAACAAATCTGAACCTATGCAAAATCTAAAGGAAGAAGAGAGGTGCTGGGTGTCTGACTCTCTAAGGTATGCACTTACATACTTAACAGTTTGTTTCTCCTGTGCATTCTGGTTACTGGGGTAAGAAATTGAGCTCATGATCTTTCGTGATATTGGTTATAGGTCTTCATAGACTGCTGCAATCC
Organism: Distichodus sexfasciatus; assembly: GCA_032718565.1. Classification (NCBI taxonomy): domain Eukaryota; kingdom Metazoa; phylum Chordata; class Actinopteri; order Characiformes; family Distichodontidae; genus Distichodus; species Distichodus sexfasciatus. The sequence continues at coordinate 999,764 of JAVGVS010000072.1, forward strand.
CTTTGAGCTCTTATCTAATAGATGTAAGGACATTGCTCCACTGTTCAATAACAAATGCAGGCTCCTGTATCAGTTTCTGGTGAGCAATCTCCATCAAAATTTGCTCAATGTTATCTGCTGTTGGAAGCCTCCGGCAGTTGTGAATATCTGTGATTTCCAACAATTCTTCTTTGTCAACCCCTTCAAAATCAGTGCGACAAGATTCAAAGATCACTCGCTCAGATTCTGACAAATACATTAACAAGCTGCTCACAAGATCACTCTCCATAAAGCCCAAAACTGCTTGCTCCAGAATCACTGGTGCAAGTTTTACCGGAAGATACTTCTCTTTTTGCCAGCCAAATGAGATTATTCGACCTACACTTTCCCATTCTTGTTTGCCAAAATCATGACGAAGGTATGGCACTTTGAAGGCGTTGCCCATAGTACACTGCTCATTCCAGAATTCTGAAAGTACATCTCTCAAAACACCTCCATCATCTATAACCTTTTCAGGCTTTCCATCAGGAGGAATAATTTGAAAGCAAATGTGATCTTCCATAATACTGTCCTCAGAAAAAAACCTGAATAAGTTCCTTAAGAATTTGTCCACAATGAAGAACAATAATTTTCTTCACTCTGTCTTGGCAATTAATTTGTTCCTGCAACATATTCATGGTAGAAGGCAAGGGTGAATCAAAAGACTGTTCTTGAGAGAGAGGCAAGGTATCATCAAGACTGGTGTATTCCATCCCAGGGATGCTCTCTGTGTGAAAAGTTACAATGCCACTATCCTCTAAAGCATCCACATAAAGTAATGGTTGTTGTTCTGACAAACTGGATGGGTTGACACTGATGTTTGGAAGCGAAACACTCTCACTGCATGCATTTGCAAACACTGTGCTGCTTCCCATATAAATTACATCTGAAGTATTTGTCTCTACAACATCTGAAGTGTCTGAAGAGTGGCAATCAGGTCCGTCAGATGTCTCATCACCTTCTTGTGCAGTCTTCTCACTATTCTCCTTCTCCGGATTTACATCACTGGTATTTTTTCTCTTGGTTGTTAAATAGAACCATAAGAGAGGTAACTTTGTCTTTTCATACAGTTCTCCGACTGTGATGCTATCATCTAAGGAATGCTGCTGAAATTCAGTTAAATCAAGGTCAAAATCAATAAAGCTCCCCTCTGAACTTTTCCCACCTGGAAAAAACAACTGCACAGCCTTTTCAATCAAGTCCAGTTTTTTTTATACCTTTTGGGACACACTCTTTCCTGGTCCCCCCACCCTTTTTGGTTCATACCTGCACAAATCCCCCATCTCTAAAGTGCATCCATCCAATCTCAATTTTTCTCTGATTCTTCTGAGCATTCTTCAGTGAGGCTTGATTCTCTCTCTCAGACACATGATCACCTTTGTTTCTGGAGATCTTTCCTCTAAGTCGCTCATAGATCTTTGACTTGCGACTGCTGGGTTCTTTTTCCTTTCGTCTGCAGTATCCAAAAACAGCCAGTCGGTCACCATAGGATGGCAGGTATTCTCTTAGCTGATCATAAGTCATAAGGTTTATGACACTGGAATCAATCTAAAATGTAAAAAATGTGTTAAATTAAAAACTACATTTTAATAAATTTTATCTCATAATTTCGAGTTTTTATCTCATAATTATGACTTTTTATCTCATAATTTCTACTTTTTATCTAATAATTTCTGCTTTTTATCTCGTAATTTCGTTTTTTTTCGTTTGGATTTTTTTCTTTTAGTGGCAGAAATGGGCTTCCATAAGATCCTGATCTTACTCAGGAACAAATCTTAACTAAGAAATCTGGTGAAAAATGCTTTAGTGGGTTTTAGGAACAAATTTAATATTTAGAACGTTGGTGAATGAAGAATTAGAATTAATATGGCCATTTATTGACAAATTTTAAAAACTAGAGAATGTAAAACTTTTGGAGCAGTCTTTTAATTTGTCCTGCGTATCATTTGGAAAGCATTTTCTCCAGTCATCAAGAGACGCAAAAGGAGAGTTTTCCGCTTCCAAAACTGTCCCACAGCTGAGGCATCAGGCTGAGACGGCAGAAGATGAGGGAGAGACGTGAGACGGCAGAACGGCTCGTAAAAAGGGAGGCGAACAAAAGAGGGGAGGAGGATTTGCGGCTCGGAGTCAATTAAGCAGTCTGTCATGTGGAACTGGGAATGCAGCAAAGACATGCCATGAAATCCACAAGACACTTTAGCAACCATCTGTGTCCCTGGGCTGCCTCCCATTTTTCGCACCCTCTCATTTCATAGGAAGTTACGCCGAAATGCATGAGCAGCACCATTGGGCTATAAGTTGGCAAAAATCATTCTGGAAATTGAGACAGTGTCCTCTAACTTCCAATCTGGTTTATACTCTGTGTAAAATGCTGCGTTCGAAAAATAAAGAGACAGCAACACTGTCAGCCGCTAGTGGCAAACTTGCAGCAATGTTCTGGCAACAATGACAAATTCTGCACTAGTGACAAATGTATTTGTTAAAACATTTAGCCAGTAATGACAACCTGAACTTTTGGTTACAAATTTGCCAGGTGCATAAGTTTTCCACAAAGGTTGCCGCAAGTTTGCCACAAAACTAATTTGCATGTGAAAATATGACCTTGCTGCATATTTGTGGCAACATGGTCAAAGGTTAACAGCAACAGTTTGACAGAAGCCTACAATTTTTGTAAGGGTTTTTCTGTCTCCTGTGATTTTGGTTTGGTTTCTCCACAAACTGACTATTTTGGTATTGACCCCAGCTTGAATAAAGACCACAAGTTCTACATCTCAACTTCGGAGTATTCCACCCGGTTCTTTGGTCTCCACGTTTGGGTTCTACTGCCTCATCCATTGTATAAGGGGCATTGATGTATCATTACACTCCTATGCCTAATATATCCCCCGATTGCCGAGTTGGTGTATGTATAACACAAATTATTTCTTTTTACTGAAATTTGCTGCATTTGAGGATGCGTTTCCAAAGTTCTGGTAAAGATGGCATCATGGGTAAGGGCCTTCAACAATTGCATGGCAGTATCCACCTTTGCTCCAGCCTTGGCCTACCTCTACTGAGAACGCCCTTGGCATGTGCAAGCCCGGGTTTGATGTTAATGTGGTTAAACGAGCACAGCAGTGAGGGATATGGCAAGGAAGAGGAGGATAAAGCTGTGTACTTCACCTGACGCATGTCTTTGTGAGTAGCATTATAGGAGATAATTGGTGCAAAAAAGCCTAAACACGCATAAGAATAATATGCACAAGTGCAAATAGCCTCCTCTAACCGGCTCTGTCGCTTTAGGCCAAATAAATAAATAAAAATAATGCTACGAGGGCACTGCTGCTTGGCATTAATACGATTTTTCCGCTGCTGTTTTTCCCCCCCTCATGACGGTCTTATGCTCTTGAGCTATAGCGATGGGCTTCATACGTACTTCACTTTATGCTTGCTTTGTGCTTTAAGTAGCCCAGCTGTTTAAGTCGATAAAGTCAGAATTTGTCACAGCGGTTATATTTGGTAAAAGTGCAAATTGAAAAAGCTGCTCTTAACAGCTTGACCATCATTTAATGAGTGGAGACAAATGTCCACCCACATCTCTCTCTCTTCTTCTGTCCTTCTTCACACCTCCTCTCCCTCTACTCTCTCTCTCTCTCTCTCCCTTTCTCTCTGTGCCCTGGGTAATTACAGTCTCCACGGCTCTTTGTCATCACATCATCAGGCCTCCACTGCACAAATCAGCCCAAAAATACACTGAGCTTTTACACTGGGGAATAGCTGTGAGCGGTGAATAAAGGGGTCCAAGCACAGCGCACACTTGCCACCAAGGTGCTGTGCTTGGAGCCCTTTACACCTTGTGGCTAAATTATTATTATTATTATTATTATTATTATTATTATTATTATTATTATTTTATTATTATTATTATTATTATTATTAACACATTTGCTTCACTCTAATTTGAGTTAACTCCAGAATGCTGTTAAAAGAGTGTTAAAAGAGTCAAATAAATTTAAAAAATGGGTGAAATAAAGATAAAAAAATTCTACAAAAGTCAAAGTAAAGAAATGGCGTTTTTTTTAAAACAGAAACGTGATTAAATTTTCTTAACTGATGCTGGACGATTCTGCCTAAAATGTGAATCTTTTATTGCATTAAAATTAACAAAATAAACTCAACAATGACTTTCAACAATAAAAGATATACAGTTTCTGGTAACAAAAATGGTCTTTTCCTTATTTTAGACCCTTAAAAGTAAACAATTTAAAATCTGTTGAACATAAATTATATAATAATAGGACTTTAAAAAAGATATGGCAATTAAAAAAAAATATATATATATATACATATATATGTATATTCATTAGGTATCGTTTTGATGGTTCATTTATGCCCTTTCATGAAAACATACTAACTCAATTTTGAAAATTTGCGACAAGCGACTAGTTTTGACATGTGGTGTCACATATGTATGTATATATACAGTGCAATATGCAACACTGAATATACATTACAATAATTTTACAAGAATTACAATAATCAAGATGACTGGACATATTTTGCAATACATATTATGCACTCAAAATAATTTTCTATAAATAGGCCCCCAAAAATGCCTTTGCTCATGTGCTCATGGACCTCCACCCTCCTTGATATACTGTATATACTTTTAGGGTGCATTGGTGTCCAAGAAGATGTTCTGGTGTTTGGACTTGTGACCGAGTGAAATTGCACTGCTGCTTCTCCCTGCTCCACTCACTTGGAAGGCAAAAGCAATTCCACACTTCCAACACACTGAATCCATCTCTGTCCGTTCCAGCTCCAGTTCGGGATGAATCCGACCAATCAGCCGGCTTCCTTCTCAAAAATCTGTGATGGTCAGAGAAGTTTATTCTTGGACTGTTTTTTATCAATATTGGCCACTGTCTCTATTCTCTGCACTACTTTACTACAGTTCTAATTAAAATGTTTTACCACATGCATGATTTAGATTATGGTGGGTATTGTGGGGGTAAGCCTGTGACCCTCCCAATCAAGACCCAGGGTTATTAGATATAGACACCATCCCCACCTTGCGCTTGACCTCCGAACCTGTTGCTTCAGTTGCCCTCCTTTCTCTAAAATTACATTTCTGTGCATGGAAAATGTTGATTGTACGTTGCTCTCCTTTATTCCGTTCTCTCTTTTCAGCAGGGACGCCTCGTTCATCTGAAATCTGCAGAAAAATGCCTGGTAGGGGAGCGCTTTAATCTTTTCTTCCCCTTTTTGCATAATACTTACAAGTGCAATGGTAAAAATGGATTTTGGGGGAAAAAAGGGAAGAAGAAGAAAGGGGGGAAAAAAGGCTTGTGCTCGAATCTTATACATTTACAGCCCCTGCAGAAACATGTAAGAAACTCCAAACTCCACAAAAGATTAAAAATTAATTTGTCAGCACGTTATGCCCTACTTTAAAGCAAAGAAGCAACAATTCTCCCTGAGGTATGGAACACGCTCGGTGTCAGTCTGTTTTTCAGCACATTTTTCACACTGTACGTAGAGGAGCTGATTCAATTGATTCAATGATTAACAAGACCATAGCATCGATCCAAAATGAGAACATTGGCCAGATGGTTATGTAACGTTTAAAGTAGGGGTCACGTGTAGATCTTCGAGACTTTCATTTTAGATCCAAAATATTCATTCATTCATTATCCAAACCGCTTAATCCCAACTGTGTGTTCGCGAGGGGAACCAGAGCCTATCCCGGGAACTACGGGCACCAGGCGGGGAACAACCCTGGGCAGGCGCCACACAACCACACTCAATCACACACTCACATTTACACCAATTTAGAGTCGCCAATTAACCTATATTGCATGCCTTTGGACTGTGAGAGGAAACCGGAGCACCCGGGGAAAAACTATGTGAACACGGGAAGAGCATGCAAACTCCATACAGAAAAACCCCATGGCCGACCCGGGGCTCGATCCCAGGGCCTTCTCGACGTGAAGCGGCACCGCTAACCAGATTCCGAATATAAAAGGAAAAAATATATTCAATCTTGTCTGATTGGGTTTTGCAAGCGCAAACTTGGACCGGTTGCCGCATTTTCATAGCGTGAAGGCGACCAATAAGATAAGAGAAAAATGCTTTTAATTGACCAATGAGACGTGTTCTTGCTGTAGATATTAGTGATGGGAGTTCTTGTAAGAGAGCAGGTTCTTATGGCTTGGCTCACTAAAAAGTGGCCCTAGAGGCTCCTCAGATTTTTTTTTGTTGCTTAAATTAATTTATTACCAAAAATAATGTGTAAAATGAATTACTAATTTATGTCAGGGTTGTGATGAGGATATGACGAACAGAGACGCTTACAAACTCCCAGCGGCCGGGTTAGGCGGCTGTCGGAATGCTCGTGATTCGGACAGGGATCTGGTTAGGATTTGAACCGGATGCCTAACTTTCACAATTCGACAGTGATCTGGTTAGGATGTAACAAATTGCTACTTGTTAGCCCTTGTAGCGTGCTGGTTAGCCCAAACGCGGCTGAGAGCGCGAGTAGGAAGGATATTCACGCAAGTTGATTTAAGAACTCTCTTAGTTAGGATTACCACAATAAACGGCGTTCTAAACGACACACACTCTATCAAAGAGATGAACCCAATAACTGGAGAACTCACAGTTGATGCCGAAGTGAATCGGAGAGAGGGCCAGGTTGACTCAATGGCAGAGCGATTCACCGCGAGGAAGTGAAACCTTTTATACCCTTTGAACCGCATCCAGCCGCATCCCAATCCAACTACCGGCCGCAGAGTGGAGTGCGCATGACAATTTACAAAACATACTTTATTTAAAATGTTTATTATGTATATGGCTAAATGTACTGAACATGCAACAGAGTGCTACAAAAAATACCAAAAAATTTAAAGTAGAAAAACAAATACTCATCTCAATTTGACTACAAACGTGACCTCTGCATTTGACCCATCCGTGAAGGAGCAGTGAGCAGCTGACATGGTCAGTGCCCGGGTAGCAGTGCTTGGGGACGGTACTTTGCTCATGAGTCCCTCAGGGCTACCTTAACTGGTCCATGGAGCAAACACCCTCATCGTTTTGCTACCAACTGCCCAAACATGTTGTTGTTATTATTGTGTTATTAACCAGTCGTCCCCACTAATATAGTCACAGGTGAAGCTAATGTAACATTCTCGCTAATTACACCACGGTGTAGCTGTTGGCTCGCATCTCGGCTGGCTCACGCTCACTACGCTCTGTTTGCCAAAGCAGCCTCTTTCCTCTGTGTGTTTTTGCGGCTGCCAGCTCGAACCCAATACACACCTTGGTTCCTGGCTTCAAATGCATTTCTAATCTCTACACCAGTACACTCACATGACTGGTGAAATAAATGCTGAACAGAATGTAGAGAGAAATTTCTGGAATTCATCTTTAAAAAGTTTGCAAGGTGGCATGAAAAAAAATGAGTAAGAAAACGGCATCAGTCTCATTGTTGCTCGTGAATTAGCTGGAATACTTACAGCTTTTTAGTCGTCAAATCATTTGACAAATGCATACAAGAGAGGAAACATTTTCACTTAAAATAATAACTAAAATGGGCGCCACGGTGGCACAGTGGTTAGCGCTGCCGCCTCACAGTGAGAAGGTCCTGGGTTCAATCCAGGGGTTGGCCGTAGGCAGTTTCTGTGTGGAGTTTGCATGCTCTCCCCGTGTTCGCGTGTTGGATACATCCAAGAGCAAATGTATCCGTGTAACCTTGAGGGTACCTACCTCTTCCTCAGCAGAACCTTCGCTAACATTAACGCTAGCGTTAGACGCACCCTCAAGACGAACACTGACTGTTGAAAACTGACTGTCGAGATACCTGAGTCGCCCCAGTTATTCCAAGAAAATCTACCGGGTTTCTACCACCCTTGGATACATGACGAACCCTCGTCTCTTCTGATTAACCTCACCCAGTGTTTTCGTAGGTTTTCATTTTTAGTGAAAGCTGAGGTAAGGTGCCGTTGTTTTGAAGCAGAGCAGCCAGGTACACTACAATAACACCTGCAAGCGGAGGCGGACATTGTGTCCGAAACAGCTGATGTAAACAGGAAGTGACGGTACACTCCTTCACCGATTTGAACGTTCGGAACCAGGAAGTATGACAAAGATGCATTGGGGGGGTCAGACCTCCCCAGTACCCCACCCCCACAAATTTGAACCATGGTTTCCTTATTTCCTAACCTCTTTCTAATTGAACATGAGCAAAATCTTCTGCCTTGCAAATGGCACTGAATCTACTGATCTCTTCTGATCTAAAAAAGCCACAAGTTTGCACTACAGTGATCAATTTACAGCTCTAAAGTGAAGAATTATGACAAATAGGCTATTGAATGTTGTAGTGTTGTAGACCTTTAAGCTTCTGTGTTTGCTTACGTTGTGCTCCTCTTTCAGATCGCTGTTGGCACAGGCCATTGTCATGAATAAATCAAAAAATTTCAGCTAAATTACAGCCTCATTACAGTTTCATTGACTGCCTTCCTGAACGGAGGAGTCATTTCTCATTTCCTTCACAGTAACTCCAAGGTGAAAGTGTGTTTGAGGCAGTGGGAATTTTAGCAACTAGTTTAGGGTTAGTCTTATGCTTCGTTCACACCAAGAGCTACTAAAGCTGTAAAATTGTTGGAATTAATTGACTTTCTATTGACAAAAGTGGCAAGAGCGATAAGAGCGACAAGCGTCAAAGTTTGGGTGACAAAAAAAGTTGGCTCCCACCCTGCGCCCGTAGTTCTCTGGTTCCCACGACCCCAATAGGGATTGAGTGGTTCGGCCTAAAACGGCAGATTTTGCAGCAGCTTTGCAAAAAAAACTGTGATGTTTTTAGGCGTTTTGTTGCAATAAAGTTGTGGAAACAAGTCAAATGTGCGAAAAATTTTGCAATTTTGTCCCCCTTTAAAATGATTCTTTAACAATGAATTAAAACGAAGGGAACAAAACCACTATTATTTGTATTAACCATTAATCATTTAGTTATTTTTGAAGGTAAATGTGAGCTGAAAAGTTGAGGTAATTAGTCATAATTGCATGTTAATAATAAATGTGCAGGGATTGGCTGAATTTGCGTTAATAGTTGCAATCACAACATGGAGGATCTGTCTGTACAGCTATACTGGTTGAGTGTGTTTTAGTTCCATTACAGCCCCTTATCAGTTTATCCTAAAAAATAATTACTCAGTATCATAATACATATCACTTACTCTATATTATCCAGCATCAGCATCAGCAACACTCCATCAGTGTTAAATCATATAAAACCATTTCATTTTCGACACTCGTATAAATCTTGCTTATCTTGCCATCAAATCGTACATACCCCACGCGTGACGACCCAACCAACGCCATCAAGAACAATCTCCGTCTGATTTACAACGAGCGGCCGTCAGAAATAAATGCAAATATCAGCAATTCTGCGTTATTGCGCAGAAGAATGGAGAGATTTTCTGGCTCATGAGCTGCCTAAAGGGCTCTCCAAGGTCTATAGCTGATGCAATGACTGATAAAGTGGCTCGCTTGACATGAGGATCGAGAGATGGGGCGAGAGGAGGGACGGGATACAGATTCACATACAAGGAATTAGCTTTGGTGTTTGGTGCCAAGGCATTAACCTTATGAGAGCTCAGCATGCAAAGTACATGGATTTTAGCACCCGTCAATAACTTCATATAGGTTTAGCTCTCATATATGATACACATATCATTCCTTCCAGGATTTCGCGGGCCTTTTGTGAGATTGTTGTGGCCTGAAATACCTGATTTTTCTAAAGAATTGTGATGAAAGGTGCTTAGGCGTTTAGTTGCAATAAAGATGCTGGAACAAGTCAAAGCTGTGGAAAGATTAGTGATTTTTTCCCCCTTCATAATGATTCTTTAACAATGAATTAAAATAAAGGGAAAAAAACACCTTTATTTTTATTAACCATTAATCATATATCACTGACACATAGCTAATATTATATATAAATATTATACATCTCTGTGATCGAAATATTCTACCATACATACTGTATGTCCAAAAATCTTCACTTAAATGTAAAAAAGTGACAAAACCAAAAGATTTGCACATTGAAAAGATGTGAATTTTGGCTTCACGTTAAATACATAATAAAGAAGTAACTCTGGATCTTCTGATAAAAGCAATATTCCAATAATATAAGCCAATAAATAAAGGGACTGAAGAATGCTCAAAATTGTCATTAGATTGAAGAATGTGGAATAAGAATATGGCAGGACAAATAAAAATATAGATTTAAGAGAGTGCAAGGATATTATAGACTTAAAAATAAACAAGGAGTAAAAATTTAAACTTTAACAAGGAGTGTATGGATTAAACACGGCACGATACCAACTTTTTATGTCCGATACGATACCGATATTGTAAATTTAGATAACTGCAGATACGATACAAATCCGATCGTCTTTTTAAAACTGAAAACATAAAATAATGCTTAAAAAAATGTCTGAATACATGACTAAGATTATTCTGTTCTGCTTAAGGAAATACTCAACTTAAATACTGTTTTCCTGCTAAAACGATATAGTAATTACACACCCATATGTATATGTTAAATGATTTATTGTCATCGGACCGATATCATATCCACATATCAGATCGATGCATCTATACATTTTAGAAACATGCTGCACATTCATAGACGCACTGCAAACAGACGCAACACAAAGCAAGTGTGACACAACGCAATGGAAACATTACCAGGAGATTTTTTAATGAATGAATTGCTGCGCATGTAACTGTATGATTATGTATGATCATCATTTACATATAAAATTGACATTTTCACTTACTGTGGCATACAGTCGAAAAGCATGTGAGCTCCTGGAAACGTTGTGTTTTTATATTTTTGAATTGCATTGGGCTGTCTCAGCCACTATTGCATATTGAACCAACAAGAAGAATGAAAAAAGATTATACAAACATTCTTTGTTATCTTCATTTTCTCATTCTTCAGGGAGCTGAAAAACATCCGATGTCACTAAAGATTTCTTTACTTTCTTATTAACAGCACATTTTCCCGCCACTAATAGGCCTGAGTTCATTACAGTTTCTGTAATGGCTACGGAACATTTCTAATCTGTTTTACTCGGGACGCTATGAAAGTGTTTTTGATCTTGTGCAGTTTTAAATGACGAATAAAAAGCAGATTACAATCAAAAGCTATTGCATTGCTAAACGATCCTTTGATTAATGAACCTTTCCACATTTAAGATCAGGACAGATTTTATGCACAAGGTTTTAATGAGAAAGAGATCAGTGTGTCTGCATAGCGTACACTCTCTCTCTCTCTCTGGAATACAGAAGACTTTCTGATAATGTGATTGCTGTGAGTCTTCTCCCTCTTCTTCCCACTTAATTACTTCCACAGTGTTTGACGTAGAAAGACCGTTGAGTGGAAATTGTGGACAGTCCAACTGCATCCCTCTTCTCCTCAGATGAAATCACAAAATGTCATCTGATTTTTCCAATAAACTTGAATGGGGACATTTTCACACTTTGTGACATTATCCTGACCAAAAAGATGTCAGCTCTTCTGTTATGTTGCGTTACATGTGATCTAATCAAGATCTTTTCATCCTACTGAACCGCTTTATGCGGAACTTGAATTGGCGACCTTCAGATCACAGGGTGAATGCTCTACTAACCGTTACGCTATCAACTGCCCAGTTTATGGACAGCCATCTAGTCAAAGTCATAGTAAACTTTATTGTCGTCCTGCTATATACTGTACAAGTACACAGAGAGATGAGACAACGTGGCTTCAGTTTTAACAGTACAAAAAACAAGGAACAAATAAGGCAAGTGGAATAAACAATATATAAATAGAGTATAAAATATGCACTTTAAACTAGAAGTAGAAAGAGAGACAATTAGGATGCGATATTCAGCCTACAATTATGGTCTTGGAGTTGTCTTTTACACCGAATGTGAATGAGGTCAGTAACAGTTTCAGTATGAAAAATTAAATACAAACTATTAAATAAAACAGTATCTTTTATAAAGTCTGAGCAAACATTCAAGTCTGATCGAGTAACAGCAGTGAAGAACTAGAGTCTGTTCAATACTTTCAGTAATTTGTGTAGATACAGTCAGTGAGAAAAAGTGATATGTGCAGCAATGTTCAATAGTTGTGTAAATACTGTAGCAGCCGTGTGTGTGTGTCTGTGTGTGTGTGTATGTGTGTGTGTGTGTAACACAGTCAGCACATGATGAAGGACTGGTGTTCAGACAGGAGGAGAGATGATGCAGATTATTTGGAGTAATTATGTAATTTTGTGGGCAGATCAGTTCCACCTGCAGGAGATAATTGAAAAAAGGCATTATTAGATTTGCACCTAATGCATTTAATTAGATAATACCGCAACCCTTTTAATCATAATCATGTGTTGATAAAGTGCACGGAACATGACTCAACAGCAGTACTGTTAAAGTGTCATTTCATTTTACGCAGAATTTTGCTATAAAAATATGAAAATATATCTGTGGTATATCTGTGTATCAGATGTTTGTTTGTTCAAATTATGTCCGAAACATCCATTGTCTTTCTCCCAAATGCAAATTCTGTACAAAGCACCAGCTTTGACGAAAAACGTTTCAGATGCAGAACTGGAAACAGCAATTATCTTGCTAATGCTTGAGATAAACCATATATTTCCATGTTTTATATCAGTGCAAAATGACAAATCAGAAAACAATATTTTATTTGTTTGCTCATTTTGATTTTACTCATAATAGGTCTGTAAGTTTTTTTGTTCAGACACACAACAGTTTGTATTATCGAAGATAACATTGGATAAATGTATTAAATTAGTTATTATAAGTTTACTGCCGTTTTATGTGAAATCAGACAAAATCAATCTAAAAATCAAAGTTTAAATCTTAAAGTCAACTAAGATGTAACAAAGTTTTGACTGGCTAAAAATACGAGTGAAATAAATGACTAAAATGGATCAAAAATATATGCATTTTCACTGAAAGACTAAATGTTGACACTGATAATCTGTTACAGATTGTGCAATGCCACATAGTTACCGTGTTTCAAAAGTGGCTTCGCTAAAGATAATCTGTTACTAAAATTTTATCATTTTCGTTAGCTTCTCCGCAGCACTGAGAGCAGTTTATTCAGGTTTCATTTGTGTGGTCGTGCCTCTCGGGGTCCTCGTGCTTGAAGGGTCAGCACAATCCGGGCTTTTCTTTTCATGCGTTATCAGCACTAAAGCAGGGAGGTGAGTCAGTGTCCAGCAGCCGGCTTCTGATGAGTGTGGATGAAATGACACAAAGCGTTAGAGTGTAATGCCTCAGCTGGAGCGCGGTGCTGCCCGGAGACTGGCAACAATAAGAATCCGGGTGTGGAGGGGGGATAAAGGGGGGGTTTGGGGGGATTTAACACACGTCTCCAGTGACAGCTGCCAGGAATCCATCAGGACAATGGGAACACTGGGGTTTGGAGTCGGTGCCTACAGCAGTCTGTCTAAAATATGCCTTAAATAATGTAATAAATGGTATTTTGTGGAGCTCAAATTTTTCAGGTTGTGTTCTTTATGACAATAATCAGATAGTGACTAATATTGTTCACAGTATAGTCTTAATGATTATATTGGATATAATCTAAAAATATTGCATATTTTTTAGATTATATGTTTTTAAAAAAAACATTGTCCTCTAAAAATCTAAAAAACTGCCAAAACTAACACTAATGGCACAAAAAATGACTTGAGCAACTGCAGAAAGCTTTTCAAGCTACAAGATACTTATGATTAAAAATAGTTTATTTATTTTAGTAATTAATTTTGAAAAAGGTGAAACGCAATTTTTATTTTTAACAAAGTAAAAGTCAAATCACTATGAAGTTTTAATGATATTTTGAATTTTTTTAGTATTTTTGTAACAGAAAAATACTGTATTTTTTAAATGTACAGCATACATATTATATAAATATGTATAAATATAAATATTAGCATTTGTCCATAGTTAATAAATAATAAATAAATTTTGTCAGGCATTGAAACAGCCCCTGAAAAAGTGAATATAATGTGGAATAACACTGTGGTTTTGTATTTAGAAATGCAATTTTTACAAGGCTCTTGAGCATTAATGAACGATGAGCATAACACATTACAAAGGTGTATATGTATATATTTCCATTTTCACTCACGTAATTACTTAGTAATTACTGACAAAACATTGACTTCAAAATACATATTCGCTGCAGAATTAGGGGCTTTCTTTAAAAAGCACTATGTTATTATTGAATTATAGTCACACTGTAAAAGTAGAAGATTTACATTTATATATTCTTTATATTTGTACAGTACTGTGCAAAAGTTTTAGGCAGGTGTGAAAAAATGCTGTAAACAAAGAATGCTTTCAAAAATGGAAGTGTTAATCATTTATTTTCATCAATCAACAAAATACAGTGAATGAACAAAAGAGAAATCTAAATCAAATCAATATTTGGTGTGACCACCCTTTGCCTTCAAAACAGCATCAATTCTTCTAGGTACACTTGAACACAGTTTTTGAAGGAACTCGGCTGGTAGGTTGTTCCAAACATCTTGGAGAACTAACCACAGATCTATAATACTATAATCCTACAAAATAATATAATGACTATAATCCTACAAAATAATATCATGACTATAATCCTACAAAACCCCCTGACTTTGTGCAAGTGTACATATAAGAATTGATGCTGGTTTGAAGGCAAAAGGTAGTAACACCAAATATTGATTTGATTTAGATTTTTCTTTTGTTTGCTCACTTTGCATTTTGTAAAATAAAAATAAACAATCATTATTTATATTTCTGAAAGCAGTCTTTGTTTACAGCATTTTTTCACACCTGCCTAAAACTTTTGCACAGTACTGTATATATATATATATATATATATATATATATATATAATGTATATATATATATATATATATATATATAGCGATAGGTTAAACTGTTTCACCTCTAATGAAAAGTAATAAATGATAATAATACATTACTTTCACTGAAAAGCAGCTAGCAATATGAACTTAGTACATTAGTAACTGGTGCAACATTGGTGCTAAATCTGTTTTGGTGTAGCTTTGGGCTGCAGCGCTTCTTTAAAGGAGAGCTCGGGGACTGCAGCACAATAAAAGTGGAGTGAGTTTTATTTATGGTGGTAATAGCCAGTGTAGTTGGGGTCACTGTTCCTCTGGAGTCGGTGCTGAATCTGACTCATAACGCTGGAACGGCGGTGCTGATATGAAGTGGGAAATTGGAGACCGAACATGGGTCCCATTGGAAATAAAACGCTGTCCTTTTAAAGTTGGAGCAACTCACCATGACCCATTTTCCACTGATCTGTACCGGTACCGAAGTTGGGACCCGATGAGATCAGGCCCTACAGGGACAGTTGGTGGCGTTCGCCCCGTAATCAGAAGGTCTCTGGTTCCAATCCGAGACCGGTAAAGTTACCACTGAGGTACTCATGAGCAAGGAAAGCACTGACCCGGGCGCTGACCATGTTAGCTGTCCACTGCTCCTTCACGGAGGGGTCAAATGCAAAAGTCTTATTTGGTTTTGCTGCCCTGTGTGCTGTGCTGTGTTCACAATGACAAATAATCACTGACTTTAGGCTGCGCTCTCACAAGTTAAAAGTTTCTCTTGTCATATAGTGCCTACTTTTACTGTGTAAAGAATGCATGTTCTGAACTCTGAGTGGATTATATAAAACATCCTGCCAGTCCAGCCAGTCTGACAGTCGCGGCTCCAGTTGGCACCATTAACTCGACTTAAAGGTTAGCATGAAAAAAATAATAAAGTGGCCATGTGAGAAGCGAGTACGACACTGCTGTGTTAATGTGAGCTTTTCTGGGGCTGACACAAGTGGCAAACAGCGGTGGCATTTATTCAAAGGTCATTTTAGTCTTTATTCTAAAACTGCTCTGTTCCTATATCCATAAAACACACCACGCTATGGTTAATGTCTCCAGATGTACTTTGACGAGAGACGACGTAGCAGGAAGTCCTAAATGGTGCGGAAGAGAGAACCTCAAAATTTTCGTCTGCGAAGGTGAGTCTTGGGTGTTAGCTAGCTAAATTATTATTAGCTTAACTACACTTTTCAGTAGCTTATCAATGGCAAAGTTACTTTTAAATTTTTTGGCTTTTCTAGTAATTAGCTACTTTGCACAAACAGTGATATAGTTTGACAAAATGATACATTGTTTAAAAAAGTACTGTTATTTTTCTCTTTTTACAAAACTTTTTTCAATGAGCCAAGGTTTCTGATTGGTGTTAAATGGGCAGATGTGGCATGTGATTGTCTTCTTTGTCCATGTTACGCATGTTCGCTACATTATGGTCCGCTACTTTTTATATAGTACAGTATAGTATAGTTAATATTACCTTTTCGCTCATTACAGAGATGGGTATTTTTAAGTAGCTGATTTGTGTTGAATTAGCAAAAGTGGCATCTCCCTGCATCACAGAATTATCATGGCAGCTGCGAGATGGAGACGGAGGATGGAGTTCACCTTGAGCCAAATGGTAGCCGGAATTTGTAGCTGTATTTATCAAAACGTATGATTCTGAAAGGCAAACTGGACAGAAGTTAGACGTTTGTAACTTACGCTAGCTTGTAATGTAGCTAGCTGCTACAGTCGCTTTAGTGTAGCTAATTTAAATGAACATATAAAAGGTTAACAAGTTTCATATTACTTTTAAGGTCATGTTTCACAATTTTCAGTTGCTTTAAGAGCGTTCTACAGCTCAAATATTAAATACTACTGGATTAAATAGCTTGGATATAGTTAGCTACTCTTTCTCTGTAGCTTGGATTGTAACTATTAAAACTGTTGCTTTGGTGTAGCTTAGATGCTAGTGTAAATCGTAAGTTGGACATAGCTTATTGCTTGACAGTAGCTTCCCTAGCACTTAGAAAAGCTACTTTTTCTGCGTAGCTTGTATTGCAGCTAACTATTATATTAAAACAAGAGCTCAGCTATAGCCGAATGTAGACTCATAAGAGAGACTGGAGGATGAATTAAAATGTAAAAATATGAAAATGTTATGTAACTAGCTAATATATTAAAACAGTAGTTTGGCTGTATCTTGACTACTTTTAATGGTAAGTATTTAAAAGCTTGAAAGGCAACTGTTTGAAGGTAGTGACCGTCCCTCAGGCCAGCACGTAGAGATTGCTGGTGACTTCAAAAGTAAAAATGTGAAAATACTACGTAGCTAGCTAATATATTACAACAATAGCTTGGCTGTAGCTTAGCTACTTTTATTCATAAGTAACTTGTAACTTGAAAAGCTTCTATTTAAAGGTAGCGACTGTCTCCCAGGCCAGCACGTAGAGGCAGTGAGATTGCTGCTGACCGCAAGACGACTTAAAATGTAAAAATATGAAAATGTATGTGGACTTTGAGCATTAAAGGGAGACTGCAAATGCTGTAGGCGATGGAATCTTGACCGAGAGAGTCATCAGACTGTCAGCTAAATTTATTCGACCATCTCGCCCTCTCCGCCGCTGCCCGTTCACCCACGACTGCCAAGCGAAGTCTTATTTACGCCTCCTTGAGTGGCCACGACTAACGCCCAACACCACAGGGGCAAGAGAGCGTTTGTTCGTGCGAGAGACTTGCTTAGAGTCCATAAGTTGGTCACTTCGGGCAGAAAGGAAGGAAGACGAGTGCTGAGTATTTCATATTTTGTATTTTGTTATGGGGGAAAAGTTGGGGTTGGGGAAACGAGGCATTTAAGGTTGATCTGATTTTAATGTTCTCGACATTGGAGCAAAAGTAGAAAAAAGAAATCTGAACTTTGAAAAGTGCTTTTAAGTCTTAAAATGGTTAGCAATTCATGCTTATCAGTCGGATGCCATTGTGAGTACTGAATTTGCTCCAGACTGACAGCTGGACGCTCTAGCTAACGTTACCTGTAAGGCGCTCACTTCAGTTAGGCTACCTGTGATGTTGTGGACCTTTCTCATTTTGATGCCCGAGAACTTAAGAGATACAACGGAAAGATTATAAGATGTGATCCGTACAGAGTACCTTCAGACTTTTTTAATCAACTTGCATCCGCTGACACACTACCTGTTTTTTCCTTTCACGGCATTTCCATGTGATATAGGTTAATTGGAGACTCTAAATTGGCCCCGTGAGGTGTGAGTGAGAGTGTGATTGTGTGAGTGTGTGTGAGATGTGTTGGTGCCCAGGGTAGTTCCCCGCCTTGCACCTATAATTCTCGGGATAGGCTCCGGTCCCCACGACCCCAGTTGGTATTAAGCGGTTCAGATAATGAATGAAGGAACAAAAGATCTGTAGTCGCTTTTTAAATCACAGTGTTGCCCCAGAGTTTCAAATTTCAAAAGCAAAACAATATCAGAATATTTTCAGAAGAGAATAAATGATCTATTTTTTTTCTTTTCTGATAGATTTCAAGCCAGTACACCAACTTTTGACTTAATTGATATTCTGAACATCACATTTGTGTGTTTTTGTATAATCCAGGCCACAATTTTACCTCTGAAAATCAGAGCTGACAAAGGTGCGACGCTTATTTGCATGATGTTGATTTGTTTACGTCAAACACTAAAAAGAGCAAACACACAAATCGTGCCTCCAGCTGAGACGAGCCTAAAAAATAGAGGATCACAGAGTGTGGGGAAATACTGAATAAATTCCCATGTAGTGACTCACTCCGCTTTTATTTCCAAAATGCCTGTAAGTAGAGGGGGAAATAATGAATGCAGCGGGGCTCAGAGCACAGCCCTGTGGAACTCACCGCTTTTATTTAAAACAAGGGGGGAAATCTGTATTTTGCCTAAATATTCCTTCTGGAATTTTATATTACCCACACCAATCATCGCCGACTTACGACAAAACCATTTACCCTTGAAGAATTTCAACATCGAGCTCTCAGATGGGTAAAGGCTCACAGGAAAGACAAAAAATCCAGTTATCTGTGGCCACTTGTTTCCCCTCAAGGCCTGCTTAAACTTTATATTTTCATATTGTGACAATGTGACAAACAACTGACATTAATATGAGGGGGAATCCAATATTCACATCGATTTCACTTCTTGTGACTTTTATTTGCTGTTCTTTTCTTAAAGGATCAAAAATGTTGTTTGGTGTCAGTGAGGCAGCAATTTTCGGTTTGTTTTGTAGTTAGACATCTGCATCATTTGCACAAGGTTTTGTTTACACTTTCTAAATACTGGGTCACAAAAAGGCATGCACAGATTAATCACAGGATTATGTGAGGTTGAAAGTGAGTGATTATTTGTCGTTATGAACACACACAGTGCACCACAACCAAATTTGACCCATCCGTGAAGGAGCTGTGTGCCTCTGACATGGGCATCAGCTGGGAAGCAGTGCTTGGGGATAGTACCTTTCTCTTGAGTACCCCAGTGGTACCTTGACCGGTCCAGGATTCAAACCGGCGACCTTCCTATTAAAGGGTGAATACCGTAACCGTTACACTACCAGCTGCCCTTGTATCTACTAGCAAAATGTCATCTGACATGAGGTTGTGGGTTTGAATCCAGCACTACCATCACTGGGTCCCTGAGCAAGACCCTTTTTTGAGATTGTTGCCTAAAATGACTAATTTTGTGGCAGCTTTTCTAAAAAAATTGCGATTGTTGTGGTGTTTTTAGGTGTTTTGTTGCAATAAAGTTGCAGGAGCAGATCAAAGTTGCGGAAAAATTCTCGCTTTTGTCCCTCATTATAATGATTCTTTAACAATGAATTAAAATGAAGGTAACGTTTTTATCACCTTTTCCGCGTCTTCTAAAAGTGAGTTGGCTGACATATGGCTCAACGTTTCGCGGGAAACGACAATGACTTGATCAAAAACTGTGGAAGAATTGCAGTAATTGGTCAAAATTGCACTGTAGTAATGAATTTGCTGGGATTGGCTGAATTTGCGTTAATAGATGTGAATGCAACATCATGAAATTCTGGGGGGTCGTTGTGTTGTTGTGAACACAGCACAGCACAGCACACACAGCACCACAACCAAATGTGACTTCTGCATTTGACCCATCCGTGAAGGAGCAGTGGACAGCTGACATGGGCAGTGTCCAAGGGAGCAGTGCTTGGGGATGTTACCTTGCTCATGAGTACCTCAGTTGTACCTTTACCGGTGCGGGATTCAAACCGATGAGCTTTCGATCACAGCGTGAACGTCCTCACGTTACCTCAACTGCTACCAAGTTGCTTAAAGTTCCTTAAATTAGGAAGTGGAATTCGCTCTGGATCAAAGCGTCTGCCAAATGCAGTAAATGTAAATATGTCTTCACACAGTAGAACAAGAGATACTAATCTACTAATTACTGCTTAACGAGTTAATCAAGTTAGGAATGTGTTAGTTTGTAATAATGACACTTACTAATGCTTATTATTATTATTGTGAAAATGTCTGCTGCAGTGGTTCATGATGCATTGATAATGAATGCATTAACACATTGAGACTCATGTATTTATTCAGATATTAATATATGCTTATTTGTGTACCGGTATTGCAAGGTGTTACTGGGTTTATGCAATTTAATGAAAGCTTCAACATCAGAGCCAACTTTTATGAAAACCTACAACATTTATTTACCTATTTATTGATTCCCTTTTATTCTTATGAAATTGTTTTTAATCAGTTGGCAAAAAATGAGTTACTTAATATTCATCATTTGCTTTTACCAAATGGGCAAAGATTCATGAAATTGCACAATCTTTTTTATTTAAACAGATTTGCATGAGGTGTTAACATAAAATGGGTTTAATTTATGTGGTGGTGGAGTGATATGATTATTTCATGTCAAAGCTAAGATTATATCATCTAGAAATAACAAAAGGAGCTCAACTTCTCCTGAAGTATCAAACGGTCATATGCCGTCAGCGATGTTGGGGAGCAGCTAACTAAAAAGACTGTTAAAAAAAAAAGACCTCTTCTTCGCAGCCGCCTTGCAGCACGTCTTCAACGCTGCAACATTACTAACTTTATATTGTAAAACTGACGTTGCATCAAACGCTCAGACATTACGCAAACGTATGAAACTGTATAAACCATATCACTATAAGGACAGGATGATTGTGTTCAGGGCTGGCGCTTCCATAACGTGCATCACACACCAAGCATAGGTGACCAAGTGATGGAGGGAGTACCAAAAATCTGCTAATGGAAAATCACCGTAATCATAATAATCATAATGATGGCATATAAAGTCAAGTTGTTCTGCTTAGAGCCCCCAAATGGCTAGCACCGGTCCTGATTGTGTACTTTCACTATGGTCTACTAGAACTTTCTACTGTGGTCTACTAGTGAAGTGGAGTACTAGACTTTCCAGAGTGATGGTGCACCACAACGAACTGTGAGCTCTGCATTTGACCCATCTGTGAAGGAGCAGTCGTCATGGTACCTTGCTCATGAGTACGTCAGTGGTACCTTTACCAGTCCCTGTCTTGAACTGGTGACCTTACGATCCCTAACCGTTACATTACCAACTGCCTCATTTGTTCAGCGCCAGCCCTAAAGGAGTGCAGGAAAGATTGTTGCAGATTCCAGCCATCCAAAACCATCTTTTTCACCAATAAACCAGTTTGGAGGAAGAACAAATCCATGGCATCTCTACAGCTTTTGGTCTGTAGCTGTGCAACATCTTAATCAAAAAGCGCATCGTCTCAGTAGAGCCCAGTGGAGTTCGGGATAAATTCCATGTCTGGATATTTCTACCCTTTTTCTATTTGCACTTCATCAGTAATTCTGTACAGCAGCTGTTATTCTTGTGTTGCACTGCGTCTCATTATGAGTCTGGTTTTGCTCGTCTGGGAAAAACAAAATGTTTCAGTGTCTCATCTTTTGTAAACATTGTTCTCCAGTGGAAACCGGTAGACTGAATATGATTAGACTCTGTGTGCTTTGGTCATTTTTAGGGGACCAAGCATGAAGTGCTGGAACCCTATTGATGTTTGGATTTTTTTTAGTCCTTTCTTTTGCAAAAGAACGACCACAGCCTGAACTATACACGTTATAACAAAACCCAGACCCCCCAGACCCAAAATGGCACGTGTCCGTCTATAGGTGGCGCTATTACAAACCAATATACATTTTGGCTTATATCTCCTGAATGGTGTGGGATAAATTTGAAATTCGTTGCCCCACTGATTCCCTGGAAGCTTATGAATCTAATGGATATGACCATTTCCTATTTCCACCTGCCAAATCTTTCCACCATTGTGTAAAAACTCAAATTCAAAGTAAAATGACCTCCTCTGAATCCTACACCAGATTCTCATGAAACTTGGCATACTTCATCTACCCTCTGTCTAGGCAAAAAAAAAAAAATTCTACACAATTTTGATAGAACAAAGGGTTACAAAGTTATGCATCAATTCATACTCTAGGTGTTAAAGCTACAACTTCTCAGAAAAACATCCAAACAATCTGATCAATAGGGGGCACTATAACTGAAACATGTTAGTATCTCAAGAACCGCTCAAGATAAAAATCTACAATTTGGTAGACTTCATCTATCTGCACTCCCGAGTCAATTCCTAAAATATGGCTATGATTGCTTAAAGGGGGCGTGGCCTATAACATTGACTATATATTACCGTACATTTCATATAGTATAGCATGCATTGTACAAGTTTGGTAGAAACCCTTTGGACTGCTGATGTGGCGCACACACATCAAAAATGACATGTCCACCATGAGAGGGTGCTAAAATACGTTCATTTACGTTTTAGCTCACATCTCTGGAATCAAATGGAAGGACATCGCCCGGGAGGCGGGCAGCATCGGTGCTTGGACCCCATTGATAACCGCTCGCAGTTCTAGTATTCTTATTATCCTAGTCTTGTTAGCTATTGTCACGGTTGGGAAAGATACTTTTAGCCACAAGCTAAAAAATTCCTAATAAGAATAAAGTTGTTAAATCACCTGGTTTTAGTTATGTTCTGCCTATTGGTTGATTGTTCTTGTTCTTGTTTAGTTGGTGATTATTTAGCCGATTTCAACTCGGAGATCACTGTACGGCCACCATTACGAAACCCTGTTTATTGTTTATTTGTTTCTGAGGTGTTTGAGTTTCGTCACCACAGCCTGCAAGCCTCGCTACACTATCAGGAAGCACGTCACCCATAAGCTTGCTGCAGTGAGAGGCCATGGGTGTCCATCAGAGGTGATTAGCGTTTATCTTCGCTGTTCCTACATGGACCTGGAGTTCAAGATGCAAATTGGAGCTTGGGTCTTATCGTGTGATCACGTTAGATCTGCATTGCTAATGGCCTGTTAGCGTATTTAAAGCGAGCCTAAGCTTGGTGTTGTGAGCGTTCATTGTTTTGTTTGGACGTTTGCGCATAAAGGACAGTAACGTTTAAGGCAACTCATGCAGCTGCGTCCTCTCTCATAAAGGGTTTCCCTGACAACATGACCAAAGTGAACATTTCGACCTTGAAGTTGATGTGCTGGAAACATTAAAGCGTACGGATTTGAGTATCCTCTGATAACGACCAAATTGGGATAATGGCTAAACAACTGGGTCAGAGCCTGTCCATAAACTGCAGCAGCTTTGGGGATATTATGTTGCTATTTCAGACATGGGCATTGTAGTGGGGCAAAAAGTGAGATGGACCTAACAGTTAAAAATGTTTAGCAGAGCAAGATGGGTACATTTATCAGCAATACTGCTTTCAGACAAGAAACCACTTTGGTGCAGGTTTCATTATTGAAAATTGGTCAACATTACAGAAGTACAGGTTTCGTCAATTTATGTTTCAAAACTGGTAAATTCAGGGATAAAATATCTGTATAATTCCTCACATAAATCTATATAAATCAGTTTATTATATTGACATTTTTAGAGGAATATCCTCTCTATGATATAAATCTAAGGCGCTGGCATTTCACCCGCTTATCTGTGTTGAGCTTTCCTTAGATTCTACATATGCAGAAAGAACATTTGATTTGTGAGCATTTAGCCTCACATTACTGCAAACTTTTACATTGGTTTTGCAATTCATATCTCACACCTAAAAAGAAGGTTCTCAATCTCACTCAAGCAGAGTCTCTACAAACGTACAGCTGCCAAATGGACTGAATTTATTCACTTTCCATTTAACACTTCACTTCAGAACTACCCATGACAGTTCCCGGTCCATTTAGGTGTGATTTAGTTTCTTTTAAAACCACATTTCAGTTCAGCTGATGCAAATTCCTCTTTCTTTCCCCTGTAATTTAGTCAGGTTTTGAGCACTCACGTTGAATACCAACTGCATTTACTCTTGTCATCGTTGACTCCACCTGTATTTCAGTTATCGCCTCAGCTTTAGCTTGACCGTGATTTCTGACTCTGTATCCCCTTGCAATTACGTCTCATTTTGAGCACTCGTGCTGTGACGCTGCATTAGACGTTTATAGCAGATGTTTGGCCAAGTTAGCATGCTATATGTCTCCATATGAACTGCTGGTCCTTGTACGCTTACAAAAAATTCAAAGCTTCTGGCAAACAGTTGCCGTTAACGTTTGGCGACGTTGCCGCAAATTTTCTACAACGTCATATTTTCCCATGCTAATTAGTTCCGTGGCAAATTTGCAGTTGACTTATAGCAAACTTGGTGCATCTGGCAAATTTGTCACCAAATTTTCACTACAAGTTTGTCATTACCGGCTAATTGTTTTGGCAAATACAGTGGCAATTTGTCATTGTTGCCATAACATTGCTACAAGTTTGCCACTAGTTACTGACAACAGCAAACTTGTGGCAACGTATTCCAGCCAACACCACTGTTTGCCACAAATTAACCACAAGTTTGCCGCAAACCTGCCTAAACATTTCGTTTTTGTAAGGGGTAGACCAGTTTCCCTGACAACGAGTAAGTCTATGCCTAGACTACCTTTGAATGTCAGTGGTGAATCTTCAGTGTACTTGTATTTTAGTCTGGGCACACTAAGGGCCAATTTTCCATGTCAAGGATTAAGCCTAGTCCTAGACTAGCTTTGAGTTTGAATACTGCTATAACAATTTTTGTACTGCCGCTACTTATTTGCACAACCATTGAACATTGATTGTATATATCACTGGTCACTTTCTAACTGTTTCTGCACAATGTCATGTCTCCCCCAGGACTGTTGGCCCCACTGGCCACTAGTGGCCGCAAGAGACTCTGTATATAGTTCACTTGGGTTCATGGTTCACGGTGTGTATATGTCCTTATATGGTTCTGTTGTGTCGGTTCCTCCCCTTGTGTCTAGTTGTGTGTAATCCATTGGTTGTTCCCTAATTGTCTTTTTAGTTTAGCCCCTATATAAGTTCAGTCCTTTGTTTCAGTCATTGTCTTATCTATCTTATTTAGATTGAGAATAGGACATACAGCATTAAATAATAGTTTGTACAGAATCAGAAAACATGAAACGGGTAATTGTGATAAATGTGGAATATCAGAAACGGTTGAGCATGTGCTTTTATGGTGTGTCGCGTATGAGAGGGAGAGATATCAGATGTTCCAACAGTTGGGATATAAAAGTATATCTTTAAAGACATTTTTAGGAGATGGATCAATGGAGGCTAGAATTTATGAAATATTGTTTACGTTTTTAAAGAAGACAAGACTAGTGGAAAGAATTTGAAAATTTGAAAGTTGAGTTGAATGTTGAATTTTTTTCCTCAAAATTATAGCCGTAATCCATAACCGTGTGTTCCACACTCCAGACCAGTAGGTGGCGGACATGCACATTTAACGTTGGTTTGCCAATCCGCCAAAAAAACCCGAGAGAAGAAGAAGTCATCGTCTGTGCACCCTCACTATATCCATGGCTCGTCTGTTCCCACATCTTGAATCTGGCTACTTCATCCACGCTGCTGTCTGATGTCTGCCGTCTCCTGATGTTCCGGTTAAGTCTGTTTTTGTCCTGTGTTCTTTGTTAGTATCCGTTAAAGTGTTAGTGGTTAGAGTAGCTGATAGCATTAGTCACTAGCATAGTTAGCATTCACCGTTAGCATTAGCATAGTTAGCTTAGCAGTTAGCATTAACATTAGCTTTAGGGTTAGTATAGGTTAGCATTAGTCACTTCCGGTTTCCCTTCCCTTGTAGCATTAGCATTAGCCTTAGCCTGATTAGCTTTAGCCATAGATTTAGAGTTAGGTTTTGAGTAATTAAATTTCCCTGTTCTTGACCTGTTCCCGATTTGCCTCCTGTTTGACCTCCTATTCCCCTCTTAGTGTTCTTGTTCCCTTTGTTGATTCACAGTCCCCGCCCAAGTTCTGTTCCCTGTCGCTGAAGTAGTCTTAGGGTTTGTTTAGTCTGTGTTTGCCTGTCTTGTTGTCTTTGTCTTGTGTACTGCTCCTCTGTTTGATCCCTCCTGTTTCCCTGTCTGCCCTTATCTGTAAATAAACCATGTATGCACGTAAACCTTCCTGCAGTCTGCGTCCGCTCCATACCCGCAACGTGACACACAAATTATTGAAAAATACTGCACAGACTCTGGTTCTCCACTACAGTTAAAATATCTGCACAAATTTAAATGTTTTTTTAAGAGATACTGTTTTATTAATAGACTGGATATAGAATTTCTTTTGCAAAAGAACATTCTCTTGAACCTCTTGAACATTCAATGTAAATGTCAACTTCCACTTGTGTAGGTAATACTACGTCCAAATTGTCTCTCCTCTACTTCTATTTCTCGTTCTAGTTTAAAGTTATATTTAATATTCCATTCCTAGTTTAAAATGTATATTTTCTATTCTGTTTATATATTGTTTATTCCATGCGCCTTATTTGTTCTTTGTTCCCTATTTCCTATTGCACTGTAAAAACTGGAGCCACGTCGTCTCGTCTCTCTGTATATCTGTACAGTATATAGCAGAGATGACAAAGTTTACTTTGACTTTTGACTTGAGTTTGACTGGTAAAACTCCATTGGATAAAGTATTCTTGTTGTTAACAGTTGTGCCTGTCACATGTGTACCTGGCCTCTAGGGGGCAACACATGATATTTCTCTCATCCATAAAAAGGAGTGGTGAGGAAGAAACATTTTTAGCTCATGTCTGCTAACCGGATGGTTACTCGTCCAGACACCATGACTGTTTGCTGTTTTAAACCTGCTGATGAAGGTTTAAACCTGCTGTGCAGGTTTTTGTCTGTTTTGCTCAGAGGAGAAGTGACTGGAGCAACCGTTGTGGAGCGGTAGGATTCTAAAATGTTCCTCATGCGTTGGAAGTTATGGACAATGTTTTGTTTCATGGACTGAGCAGTTTGTTTGTTCCATTAGTGGATTGTAAACTTGTGTATACGGTGTATATAGTGTGGTTGGGGTAAAGTGAGTGTTTGAGGTATAAATGGTGCAGTATATATGTGAATAGTCACAAACTTTGTCTAGTGTTAACTCCCTTCCTTCCTTCCTAGTAATAAACTCCCTTTTTAAGTGCAGTTGGGTGGTTTGTTACACTGTGGTGCTGTTTGCATTTGTATTGTGGCCTTTGCATATATTTTGTAGCTTTGGCGTTCGTCTTGTGGCGTCTGCGTTCATGTTGCAGCTTTGGCGTTCGTCTTGTGGCGTCTGCGTTCATGTTGCAGCTTTGGCGTTTGTCTTGTGATGTCTGCGTTCATGTTGCAACTTTGGCGTTTGTCTTGTGGCGTCTGCGTTTGCAGCTTTGGCGTTTGTCTTGTGGCGTCTGCGTTCAGATTACGGCTTTGGCGTTTGTCTTGTGGCATCTGCATTCAGGTTGCGGTTTTGGCGTTTGTCTTGTGGCATCTGCATTCAGGTTGCGGCTTTGGAGTTTGTCTTGTGGCGTTTGCGTTCAGGTTGAGGCTTTGGCGTTTGTCTTGTGGCGTCTGCGTTCATATTGCAGCTTTGGAGTTTGTGTTGTTGTACATCAAATTGCTAACATTATTGCAACTGTTTAACCTTTTTCAACACAGTTTTTCAGCTCGTTCACTTTATTTCTCCTTTTTAACTTTTTCCAGCACTTTGTCCTTTTCAACACCAGACATGTTTTTTTTGTTATCACTGTATATTCTCCTTTTTCACAAATTTGTTCCTTTCTTATGTTTTCCAGCAAACAGTCGTCATTCCAGGAAAGGTCACTTCTACTTCCATTTTACCTCTAGACACTTACCCATTTGCACAAACTTCTTTCTCTTCAAGAAATTTTTCCAGTAATGAAAATTTGCAAATAGACAGATGACAAATGAATGAACACACATGTTAAATGGACAAAAGACATTTAATTTTATTCCACCAAAATTGTTTAAAGACACCTAAGAAGAAATGCATAATTAGCGCCTGTGTCCACCAAACGTTTTTTCCACTGACAGCGCTCAAAACCTCACTTCCAGAGTGCTTTCCCAATGCTTTCTCTTGGCGCTCAATGTTACTAAGTTACGAAAATAGCCATTGGGTACTTCTGCGTTTGTTCTTATTTCTATGTGTTTCTTTGAGATCTCTGGTTTAGCCGACAAGATGGAGAGAAATCGCATCGTAGCATTAGTGACAGCGTTTGAAGCAGATTCTCACGTCTTCGAGAAGAGATTGGTTGCATGAAATCTTCTCCAGCTGCTCCAGATACCCCGCCATTGTAGTGAGTGAGTTCTTGACTGTGTATGCCCCACCCATTTCTTTGATTTTGATTGGCTAGCAAGAGAGAAGTGACATTGACGAGCGCTGTTCTAAAAGTTGAACGGATTTCAACTTGAAGCGCTCTGAGCGCTGAGGTAAAAAAACATCTCCACCAATGTGTTTATTTTCCGCTGAAGGTGCTTAGTGCTCTGAACGCTGAAGCTCATAGCATTTGTTTCAAAAAATAGGAGCTGTTAGCTCAAAAAACACGTTTGGTGGACATCGAACACGGTTTTCTGAAATCGATGGGATTTTATTCCCTTCTAGTCTAATGTTCTTTTTTTTTTGTTTTGTTTTTTTCAATTCCATGGTCAATGTCACACTGCTCCATAACATCCACGGAGCAATAAACCGTTATGCAGCACAATTAACTGTGGGAATTTATAGGCTAAAGCTAATTAAAGACAGCAGTGCTGCATCACATTCCCATTTGACTGATGAACTAGTCAACACAGCGCAGCGATGGGAGTGGAAGTTTGCTGAGAGAATGCTTGACACATCATTAAAGGAGCAGCATTCATCTTTAGCACCTCAGACTAAGCCTGCCAAGCCCGGAGACCGTCCCCATGCCAATTTGACTGCGGTCCAATTCTCAGATCACACAGAATGGCTTTGCGTCACTCTGATAGATAAGTTTCCCATTTGATTTCCAGATATATTTATTTTTATCATCTTTGCCACACTGTGATTCAAGTCTCTAAATTTGACGGCCAGCAGGGGTGAAGGTGCTTACAGGATTCATGCAAACTTGCCATTACATGAGTTCATGTTAGGGCTGGGCGATATATCGAGTTTTTAAAATATCGATATTTTTTCATACGAGATATAGGTTTGCACAATATCGTTTATATAGATATAGTTTATGTTGCGGTAAAATCATACTATAATAATAATAATAATAATTTAATAGTTAGGTCTTACACGTTTAATAAGCATGTAATTAATGGCTCCCCTTGCCCACTTGTCTGTCCCCAAACTGCCAAAACTCTCCTCTTTCAAACCGTGCGCGAAAAAATCTAACTCGAGAGAAAAAAAGCCGCTTGTCGGTAATCTACTTTGTGCGCAAGGCCATTTAACACATCAAGAGGAAAAGTCATTCACGAGAGCAAAAATACAGTTTGCGCGCAATATTATCACAACTGCGCACTCGATTCTCAATTTTGTGCTCTCGAGTTTCACATTTGCGCTCGCGACTTTGAAATTTACGCCCGCGAAATTTTTGTGCAAGCCATTTTGCGCGTGCTAGTTTTGGCATTGATGTGACGCCATACAGGTAGGCACTGTTATGAAAAAATAACATCACTGCTGTAAAGGAAAATAAAAAAATAAAATAAATTTCCCATCCCTTGCTGCCACTGGGGAGAAAAAAAAAATCCCTACCGTCTCATGACCTCAACTGACAACTTACTTTTTTTTTTCTTAGGCCCTAGCTTGTTGTTATTTATTTTCTGAATATCTGACTTGTTATTTGAGAATTGCACAGGATACACTGACCAGGAGTTGAACAATTTTATTCGGTTTTGTTGTTTGTACAGGTTATTGTGAAAGAGGAAGCACTTTTTTGTTTCTTTTTGCTCTGTATCTGTTATATTTACATTTTATTTTTTAATAAGAAAGAATTTTTATTCATTATATATTATAGTTTGTTTTTAATAAAAGTGCCTCTATGACAGTTGGTACATGTGGCTTTGACCCAGAATTGGTTTTTGTTATTACTTCACCCAAAATAATATTGAGATATATATCGTATATCGCCATTTACCAAAAAATATCGAGATATGATTTTTGTTCCATATCGCCCAGCCCTAGTTCATGTACAAGCAAGGGAGGGAAAATGTGCTCACTTCTTTGATATTGACAGTGTTGGGGAGTAGCTACAGTTGTACTCAAGGTGTAAATTATGTTTATTACCAAAATTTTAAGCTGTTTGCTATGAAGTCAAACAAGAACAATTTAAGGCCCCGTACACACGAATCCAGATAAAAACGCCATCAAGAACTGTGTAGAACCACGTCAGCCAATCAGAATCCTGGTTAAAGAAGAAGGAATTATATTGGGTTACAGTGACTTCTACATCCGGTTGCTTGGTAAGCAGTGGTGAATAGAGGGTGCTTGGTATGGACAAATATCGCCGCTCTGACAGTATCCATCTTCAGTCTTCAATGTAAATAAACATCGCACACAGATAAACATTCTCTTTTCTCTTCTTCTTTCCCAAGCTGATACTGAGCTGCCGCTTCACGGGCTGAACTCTCACCTGGACTCTATGGAGACCTCGTCGTCTGGAACCAGTGGTGACTTGTTTGGACTCTATGGACTTCTACCAAATGCTAATTTAATACTGAAGTAATGTTAACTTGTGTATTAAAGTTGAACTCTCACCTGGACCGAGACTCCATCATCTGGAACCAGCTGAGACCTCTTATGTGACTTTTTAAACATGAACTGCATGCTAAATTCCTTCATCCATTATCCGAGCCACTTAATCCAAACTGGGGTCACAGGGGGAACCGGAGCCTATCCCGGGAACTACGGGAGCAAGGCGGTGGTCGAACCCAGGGTCTTCTTGCTTCTTGCACTCACCACTGTGCCACCTTGCCGCCCTCTGAATGATAGATTAATATTTAATTTTGTGTATTTAATGTTCACACACCCCGGTCGCCTAGAAGGAGGATGGGGTCCCCTTCCGAGTCTTGGTTCCTCTCAAGGTTTTTCCTGCTCGAGAGAGTTTTTCCTTGCAACTGTCACCTCAGCCTTGCTTGTTGGGGGGTTTGGGCCGGTTCTTTGTAAAGCGCTTTGTGATGATGTCTGTTGTAAAGAGCGCTATATAAATAAAATGTAATAAGAATGTATTTTACATAATAAACATAAAATGAGTGATTTGTTATTGTGAATACAGCACAAAACACAGTGCGAACAAAATGTGACCTCTGGATTTGACCCAACCGAGAAGAAGCAGTGGCAGCGCCCGGGGAGAAATGCTTGGGGACAGAACCTTGCTCATGAGTACCCCACTGGTACCTTTTTACTGGTCTGGGACTTGAACCGGTAACCTTGCGATCGCAGGGCCAACTCCCAAACCTTTACTCTACCAACTACCCCTTTAGACCATCTGCCCTTTTCTTAAGGTAGACCATTATGGACAAAAAGTTTGTCTCTTAGTGAATTGCGTGCTACAGTGTGTTGTTTATATAGATATAGTTTTGATCGGTGAGATTTGTTTTGCCGATTTTGTTTCCTCTGACCCGACTGTGGCCACGACATCTTTTTATGCAGCAGCTTTAGGATTTGCCCCAGTGATCCGACAGAGAACGAATGACCCTTAAAGCTTAAAGACCAAAAAGCAAAATACAGACCACAAATAAACCTTGGTTGACCCTTAAAAGAACAAAGTCAGAAACTTTCCCAGATCAATAAACCTTAACTTTTATCTAAACTATGGTCTAATAAATCTTATGTCTTAAAGCAGTCCCTCCAGGATTTCCCCGGCCTTTTTGAGAGTGTTGCCCCCCCCTTAAAAATTATTCGTTAACAGTTCATTAAAATGAAGGGAACAAAACCACTATGTGGCCTGCGGTGTGTTGGCTCTGGTCTCACCCGTGACCCCGATAGGCATTAAGCCGTTGAGATACTGACTGACTGACTGACAAAACCATTATTATTCTAATTAACCTTTAACCATTTCATTATTTTTGCGGGTAAATTTCAGGCGTTTACACACGTTTCCTGCGTCTTCCTAATGTAACGAGGAAGTGACGTATGGCTAAACACTTTGCGGGAAACAACAGTGATTGGTCAAAAAATTTGGAAAACATAAGGTAATTGGTCAAAATTGCAAGGTCACAATAAATTTGCGGGTATTGGTTGAATTTGCGTTAATAGTTATGATCGCAACATCGTGAAATCTGTTAAATGTATATTTGAAGTTTAACATTTTTGCTAAAAGCTTTTTTTTTTTTTTAAAGAAAGATTTTCCATTCATTTCATAACCTAAAAACTGACTTAACATCTTCCACCCGTTGCTACTGAGACTGATGTAGAAACAAAATCTTAAAAAAAAAAAAAATTGCATCACTTTGCAATGAAATGTGAATGTTGGAATACTAACACTCCTCCCCTCAGCCTGATAAACGCTACAGACCCGGAGCAGGTGTTGAAACATCTGTGAGGCGCATTGTTCAGCGAGAGCTCCCCCAGGAGAAGGAAAACCTTTTAAAAGGTAAAAGCTAATGGAGAAGGAAATGCTTAATTCTATAATTGTTGGTTTTCATAATTCTCATTTCCAAGGTCGTTCTGAGTTGTAGAACACCATCTGGAAAGGAAACGAGTAATGCCAATACTAACATCATTTACTGCATATTTAATTTTTTTGCTCAAGAATAATTTACTGCAGATTAAGCTTTGTGACGGAGAAATCAATCATAATCAAATTACTAAATGTATTGAAGTTTATTGTAATTGCAAGACACGAATTTGCTTTGGTGGTGTGTGTGAGTGTGTGTGTGTGTATTTTTACATATATATATATATAAATCTGATCTGATCTGATGTTTTTCAACATAATCGGCCCGTATCAAAATAAACAGAACGCCGACTTCCGACTCATTACGGCAGATCGGGTCACATATATATATATATATATATATATATAATATATATATATATATATATATATATATATAATGTGTGTGTGTGTGTGTATATATATATATATATACACACACACACACCTACAATACTATGCAAAGTTTTAGGCAGGTGTGAAAAAATGCTGTAACAAAGAATACTTTCAAAAATGGAAGTGTTAATCATTTATTTTCATCAGTCAACAAAATGCAGTGAATGAACAAAAGAGAAATCTAAATCAAATCAATATTTGAATTGTGACCACCTTTGCCTTCAAAACATCAATTCTTCCTGGAGTACACTTACACAGTTTTTTTGAAGGAACTCGGCTGGTAGGTTGTTCCAAACATCTTGGAGAACTAACCACAGATCTATAATCCTATAATCCTACAAAATAATATAATGACTATAATCCTACAAAACTGACTTTGTGCAAATTATTATTGCCTATAAATTGATGCTGGGTTTGAAGGCAAAAAGGTATGTTTTACCAAATATTGATTGTTAGAATTGATAAAAATAACGATCATTAGTTATATTTCTGAAAGCAGTCTTTGTTTACAGCATTTTTTCACACCTGCCTAAAACTTTTGCACAGTACTGTATATATGTGTGTGTGTGTGTGTGTGTGTGTGTATATATTGCAAAGTATAAATATGTTACAACAAGGGGACGTGTGCAGTGAATTTAAATATATAACTGTATAATTAGAACCTGGAAATTCAATAGTGCGATGTTTACAGTATGAGAAGCATAATATGATTATAAAGGTGTTCCATTCCTCATAATCTACTGACCGTAATTAAAGATGAACTCTCTCCAACGCAACACGAGACAAAAGCCACGGTGAGCGTAAAGATTCCACTGATGCAGCAGTTTGAATGATTCATCTCGGCCAGTTCGCTGCTTATTCTAATCCATCCTTTCTCAAACTGAGTTAATAGAAGTGGATTTAATATTCTCGAGAGCAAACGTATCGATTACGCTCGGCTAGCCAATCGTGTGCTGACAAATTTCCACCCGCCGCGTGTTAACTACACACGCCGACGCTGACCTTGAGCTAAGCAAAACAGGTCAATATGAACTCGGCTGCACAATTTTCCTCATCTACGCCAAGCCTTAAAGCCCCTCTCTGTCCTCACCATCGATAGGTTTAACCTCCGGGGTACGCTAAGCACCGATTGGAATAAATGCAGCAGCGTTGCTCGTGTTTGTCAATTAGCTAGTGGAGGAAACAGTATGAGTAGGCGTACAGAAAAGCTCACCGTTTTGGGGGATTGAAATATTTAGTGTATGAAGAGTTTGGTTTCAAAATGCTATCAATCCAAAGAAATGGTTGCGCAGAAACCACTTTGTGTTCAAACTGTATTTCCTCATAGGTTTGTAACCAACAACATAAAAAAAAATTCAAAAAGCATATTTTTTTCCTAAAATGCGATTTATCCATGACACGTTTTCCCAATAAAATTAGCAATAAAAGCTAATTTTCTGTATGAAAATGAGCAAAAATACCATAAATAACAATGAAAAGTTATCTATACATATGACAAGCCCTAAACCTGGACATCACCACTTATATTGGAGCACAGATTTCTAAAATATACATTCATCTTGCTGAAAATATTAATCAAATCTAAACACTGGTTCGTGCCTCCTTATGGGAAAAAAAAGAAAAAAGAATTACAATTATTCTAACCGGAACAAAGGGAATAAAGAACAGTTCTGTAAAAAAAAAAAAAAATAAAAAATATGCACACACTTCAGTTAAACTAAGTCTAAAAGGTAAATGCATATAGAATTTGGAGAATAAATGTTTATAATAGATATTGATCAAATAAATAGTAAGTGTACATGCACGTTTCCTTGCGTAATAGACATTTAAAAGCATGCAAGTTTGCAATGATGTTATGAGTGATTATTATATTATATTGATATATTTTAACCCTAAATGTTGGAAAACACGCCTGTTTTGGACAAGAATAGTTGGACCAGCAGATATTTGAGATTGCTGAGTACAATAAGAAGGGTTTGGTAAAATCATAAAGGCAGAGGCGAGACAGCACACTGCAGTAGATGAATTATGTCAGTGAGGCGTTGCAAATAAAATTTATTAAACATTTATGACGTGGTCCGTGCTGTTGTTCCAAAACCCATTCTGTTCAACAAACATCTGCCTTTTCATATGAGCTGAATTTCAGGCAGTTTACTGTAACCAGGCCAAGACAAACCGCTTTATTACTCAGAAAGTCTCCTGGAAAAGGAATAAAGGGGGGGGTTTGGACTTCATTATGACAAAATTCAATTTGCACAATCCAAATCAAACTTTCAAATTAAGCCACACACACGCGCACACACACACTTGCATGCACACAGAACAGCAGTACAAACGCTAGTCACTCTCCACTCTAGGGACCTTGTAGCCAAAATTTTGAGGGTGAAAGACCCTTAATCATTTTAATAATAACCTTTATTTTCCCTGACAAAAAATGACCACAGTCTTATTTTTTACCCTCATTTTAATAATAGTCCAAATGTGTGAGTTTAAAAACATAATGAATAACCACAAAGTATAACAGAGGTACTAAGTAAAGAAAATTAGAAGAGATTGCGCTTGTCCTTTATAAACCACTTAATTTAATTACAAATGATACTGTGGATCTTTTTTGATGCACAAGAGCTCATGTCACAGTACCAGCAGCAGTTAGAGAAGCAGAAACACTTCCAGCTTTTAAAAAGCTTTTAAAATCTCATCTCTTCATCTACGTGTTTAACCTTTAGCATTTTAAATATGATGGTGTCTAATTTTTGCATTTATTTAAAACTGATCTTTATTTATGGTATTTTTATTGATTTCTTTAAAGTTTATATACGATCTTTTATCTGCCTTATTTATTAACTGTGTATTCTTAGTATTCTTAATTTAAATATCTAGTTTCATTTAGATATTTTATGATGTTTGTGTTTTATTTAACATTTCTTTTATGTCAATTTACTACTAATTTCTAAAATTCTCTATTTTCTGTGGTGACTGATGTATTTTTATGTAAAGCACTTTTAGCTGCATTTCTATGTATGAAAGATACTATATAAATAAATATTATTGTGTGTGTGTGTGTGTGTGTTATTATGTCTTACAAAAGGCAACTGAAAACCGCAGTCATGTTGCAACTTAAGTATTGAATAAAAGCACAAATTGGGTGAAGAGAAAGGCATTAGTGTTGATTTTTGAGGTTTGTCAGAAATGATTTTTGATCCCTTGCTGTTTACATGAGATTCCGTTCCTGAAAATAAAGTTTAATGCATATTTAGTCAAACGAGTAATCTCACTTTGGCTCGAGTCTCATTTAACTGCATTATTTATAAAATCTCTGTGACAAGTTTCATTTTTTGCAATGTTTTGCTTGACTTGTATTTACTTATCAGGCTCATTTATAGGCAAATCCAGGACGTTCTCTCATCCCAGCTGTGACTTTTCTTTGTAAAATTTAGAAATAACTGTTTTCATGTTTGTTAGAAGAGCCAAACGCTCGAAGAGTGGGGGTTGCATCAATATTTGCCGAGCGAGATACATGTGCTCTTATTGTGTTTGTCTGCGTAGAGCAAAACCTCGGGGATTAAACAGATTCTGTTTACTTTGTCTGGCTTCAGCAGCGAGGGGCAGAGTTACACGTTATTTTGCCTGATAGCAGAAAAAAGCTTCACAAGCTGCGTAATGCCTTTTTGAAGGTCCAATGAAATACATAATTCCAACTTACTAATCTATACGGTAACCTTCTTTTCTATCCCAGTCTTTTTTATTTGCAGAGGCTGAATTTGCTCTGCCTGCATGTTTTCATAACACTGATAAAAAGAGTGGTTTTTCTCTTAAAGCAAGCAGCTTTACACGTTGTCACAGTCTTGCTATGTGGGCGAATGTAAATCAAGTTAAACAAGCGTGTTATTTTATAACATGATCTTGTGATGGTATAATTAGCATGGACATGTTATTGGTTGTTTTAAAAATGGGAGTAATATGTTTACTGTAATTTAGTTTATTTTTAGAGTTACATATTTCCTGTCAGTTCTGACACACTGAGGTTTTCTACATTTGCATTTTAGTTACTTAATATTCAGGAAGCCTTTTGGACACAAAAAGGTTACTTTATTCAAATTTCCATCTTTAGATGGTTAAAGTTAACAAGTTAAACCATCAGACTTGTGCCATTACATGCTCTTTTCATTCAATAATACAGTCTTATGCAAAAGTTTAGCCACCCCTGATAACAATAACTGTATTAATTCATAACACTTTAAAGCGAGAGCCTTGAGTAATACAACATATGTGACCCTCCGCAGCCAAAACCGGTAACTTGTTGCAAATTTTCAAGAATGAGTTATGTTCTCAAGAAGGGCATAATCAACCTCAAAAACGATACCTATATGGAATGAATGGGGCGACATATGACTGAGATATCAACATTCAAAGAGGTCGGGTTTCTCCTATCCGCCAAGTGAAAGCGGAGAAATCTGCCTTTGAGATTGACTATCGCCGTAGCACTCTGAGCGGCAGTGCGATTGACTTCGTTTGTATTTGTTAGCCTACGGCTGCATTCACAGCCCTGCGGGCCAACCTACCTGTGTTAGGTTAACTGAACTTCCGGGAGCGAAGATGGATTCGGAGGAAATATCTTCCGCTAGTCAGCCAGTGGATTCACGGTAAATGTTAGTAGAGCAGTCAAAACAGAAACTTTTAACATTCT
Source organism: Distichodus sexfasciatus (assembly GCA_032718565.1). Classification (NCBI taxonomy): domain Eukaryota; kingdom Metazoa; phylum Chordata; class Actinopteri; order Characiformes; family Distichodontidae; genus Distichodus; species Distichodus sexfasciatus. The sequence continues at coordinate 1,037,780 of JAVGVS010000072.1, forward strand.
GCTGGAATTGAATTCCTCACCTCAAGAAAGAATCCGTTTTAGGATGGAAAGAGGTAGGATTTTTCAGCGAAATGTATTCTGGCAGTACAGTACGCCGGGCCTTCCGCTGTTTCAAAACATAAAACCAAAATCCAAAATTTTACCCGCAACATAAACGTTTGTTTTTCTCAGAAACCTCCGTTGTGCAACAAGCATTCAGTTTTTTTGCCGTGGAGGGTCACATATTTGATAACTTATGGAAATAGGAACATTTTGGTAGTGAAATATTTTTTATTGGGCCAACAGAAACAATGAAATGCTCATTTAAGCAAAATAGGCAAGTGCATAAATTTGGGCCCCCCAAAGGAATAATCCCGTTAATATTTGGTAGAGTCTCCTTTTGCTGAAATAACAGCCTGTAGGCCTCCTATGACCACTCTGAGTCCTGAATTCTGGCTGGTGGTATTTTGGACCATTCTTCCATACAAATGCCTCCCGGATTCAGTCAGGTTGATGGCTTCGGACATGGACAGCCTGCTTCAACTCAAGCCATACATTTCAATGATGTTGGTCTGGGGACTGGGATGGCCATTTAGAACATTCAGCCTTGTGCCTCTGCATAAATTCACCAGTAGATTTTTGGCGGTGCTCCTGGATCATTGTCGTGTGAAACATCAACCCAGCGTAACTTCAACTTTGGCGGCTGACTCTTGAACATTTCTTTTCTGAGAGTCTGCGATGGGTGGAATCCATGCGGCCTCAACTTTAACAAGGTTTCCAGTACCTGTGTTAGCCACACAGCCCCATAACATGATGGACCCTCCACCAAATTTTACTGTTGGCAACGAGTTCTTCTCCTGGAATGCTGTGTATTTTTCACCATGCATGGCGCCTCTCTGGTTATGACCAGAAATAACCCTATCTTAGTCTCATCTATCACAGTATTTTTTCCAGGAATCTATTTCTGGCTTGTCCAGATGCTCTTTCCATACCTCATGCGGCTCTTCTTTTTTCGCATCACCCCTCCCACTGTGCTGTTCTGGTGCAAGTCGCTGGACTGTGGAAGCGATGTACTGTAAACACCATCAGCAGCAGATGTTGTTGTAGCTCTCTGGAAGTGGTCTGTGGTTTTGTCTTGACAATTCTAACTTGATACTTCGCCTGCCATGCCTTTTGAGATATTTTTCTTGGCCTACGACATCTTTTTCTTCTGGGATTGTTCTGTGGCCTTCCATTTCTAACTACATTTCTGACTGTTGAGACAGACGGTCCGAACAACTGTGATAATCTTTTGTACCCTTCTCCTAATTCATAAAAATGCATTATCTTAGTTTTTAAGTCAGTAGAGAGTTCTTCAAAGTTTCCATGTTGCCACTCTCTAAGAGAAACCAGGACAAGAAATACCACTAGCACTTTATATATGTTAAGCCATTTTTTTGGTTAGTTTGCAGCTGTCTTTGTAGTTTAAGGTCCTAATAGGCTAATCAAAGCAATTTAGTGCTGCAAACTGTCAGTATTATATAGCTACAGGTCTTCAAAGTAATGCAAGTGAGAGGTGCCCAAACTTTGTACATCCCATTTTTTCAAACTTTATTTTGCTTCATGGCGCTCCATAATGCTACATTGAAATTTTGGATGCAGTAAAACATATCCCTTGTCTATCTCTAAAAAACACATCTTGTTGCGATCTTCTCTTATGAAGACAGAGCTAATTATCATACAACCTCGGAGGGTGCCCAAACTTTGCATAACACTGCATATAAGAATCTCTGAAGTTTATATATTTATTTAGAGTTTTCTTTCTTTATATTCGAATTATATTATAATTATATATATATATATATATATAATTAACTAACTATATATATATATATATATATATATATATATATATATATATATATATATATATATATATATATATATATGTGTGTGTGTATATATATATATATATTTCTAGGCGGCATTCCATAAATACATTATTATTTTATTCTTGTATTTTTAAGAACTTTGCTGTAGATTTTCCACTTGATTGGTTGTCATAACGTGTATTAATCATTAAGGATTTCGTTTCAGTTTTCAGTATTTATGTATTCAACATTTTATTTTTTTGCATCCATTGAATTTATTTTTGGAGCATGCAGCAGCGAGACTGCATTATGTCTCTCCGTTTTAAAATGATACACACTGTTTTGTGGCTAATATTAATGTCAGCAACTATTGAGCTGGATAATGTTAATCCTGGTTATAGGAGCATATTTACTATCTCTGGCTTCCGGCTTTATTTCACAACCACGAGTTATTCATCCACCTGTATAAGTCAGCACACTGCAGCCCACAGCAGATTCAGTTCTTTTCATATTTCTTCAAATTAATCTCTTCCTCGCCCTCTCTCTCCCTCCCTCCCTCTCTGGCTCGGTTCTTATCATTGGTTTGCAGCTGTGACTGGACGGTCCACAGAGAAGAGTTTGGGGGCAAGAGGCGAGTTGGCAACGGATTCCAGCTTTTCATTTCCCTAATTTCATTTGCTCTTATTTATTCCTCCTCCTCCAGCACATTCTGTTTCCCTCCGTTTTCGCTTGCAAACTTTCTCTCCGGCTGTAACGTCATCTTTTGTGGCAAGTGTGAAGAATCAATGAGAGGAAGCAGGGCCCACATCAGAACTCAGAAGCCTCTTGCTATAAAAATATAAACTTGTCAGTATGTCGAGTATTGAGTGAAGAACTCTGTCCTCTGGAATGTTCTGTGGAGGAGCTGAAGGTCTTACAGATAGTGTGATCTATGGTTATGATTCAAAGAAGTCGTTAATTTAGTATTTCACGGCTTCTTCTTGTCGCTTTACTTTTATAAATATATTTATCTGAATAGGTAAATGTATATTTTGTTTATTCTACTGCTGATGAAAAGAGGAACAAATATGAGAGGTTAAAGCAACACTGTGTGAGATTGCTTCGCGGGTTCCTGTAACAACTGTCGTAAAATCTGTGTCGCAGTAACACACGTACATTTGTTGATGAGACCAGCGAACTTCCTGGAGCAGGACAACTCAGGCCTGGTAAAGTAGCCTTACAGCATCTTATTCAAACATGAATATTATTTTATTTGATCAGAAACAAAAGCTAACTCTACAAATAAAAAAGGACAAATGAAAAGCTAGTGTTTTGGTTTTCTTGTCGACCCTGCCCTATAACTGATTACCCATTGTGGAAATAGGCTGTAGTCATACTGTGATGCAGTGCTGTTTGCGTGGTGGTAGTGATATTATTATCCATATTGTAACACAAAACATCGTAGATCGATCTGCAAGGTTGAAAAATCAGTTAGCATTAGCTAGAGATGCGTCTGAGCCGTCTGTCACGTGGAGAAATACAGTTGACGACACGTATAACACCTACTGGTCTACTGTCAGCAGCTTTCTAGTTGCATAGGAGATGTTTTTATCCATATTTGTATTATTCAATGCTCTCAAGTCAAAATGAGAATTGCGATAACTAGCATGCTAACTATCCACAACTAGCTAGCATGTTGGCTACCGGCTCGATAAATTGCTATATACTACTACTCCTTCAATAACTTGATTTATGAACATAAACAGAGGGCTATGACTTCAATAACACACAGCAAGCTCAAACGCACTAGATACAGATGGTAAAATAGAATGTATACTCACTACTCCAGCAGTAACAGCACCAGGTCACCATCGCTCCTCCTCTTTCAGCCGGGACAGTGTTCACCCTAGTCCGGGCTCTTACTCTATCACTCTCCCGCTTTCTTTTTGTCTCCTCTAACAGCACTTTTACCATCGTGGTTTCCTTGCCAATTCAGCCATGACAGCTAGGCTACTTCTAGCTTTTGTTGGTTTGCAACTTCGTTAACCTTCCTCGTCTTTTGAAGGGGGTGGGCGGATGTGACGTGTGCCGTAAAGCAGTCAAATTATGTAGTTCTGTTTGTGGCGAGGTTCCTACCCGAAACACAAAGTTTCATAGTGCCATTCCAGGTGAGGCAGACGCGCTTAAGCGATGATAAAGGTCTAATTGCACCTATTGTGAGTTGATGTACCATCAGAATGATCTTGTAAAATATATACGTTTAAAGACTGAAAAACTGTTGCTTTTAATGTCCAAAATGCAAATATTAAAATGTCCCCTAAAAAATAAACACATGACTAAAATATCTATAGATTTGCTTTTAAAATTTCTGACACTGGATGTTAATGTTGCAAATGATGCCAATAGAACAAAATGATTTACGATAAATGTTGTTTCACCTTTTACTTTTTATTTTAACTCCTTTTTGTGCAAATTAAGTGCTAAAAGAGGAAAATAAAATAAAATACTGTTGTATAAAATAAAATACTGAATAAAATCTCTTTTTTATGGATGTTTTTGCTGATTATAGTTGATTTTTAAACAGGAGCCTATATAAACAGGCAAAAATAAATTTGATGAACAATACATTTTCTCTAAAAGGGTTAACAAAGAGACCTGTTTGTTGCAGTGACAACAAAAGGGTATCTCTGACAAAATTATTAATATAAAGGGTTTAAAAGGCCTATTTTAACTTCTTTTCTGTGCAAATTATGCATGTGACCAAGTTATATACTTATTTGATAATTCAGTCATATACAGTTCATAATAAAAAGCTATGGACAAGGGCCAGTTATATTTTATATTCCCTCTACCACTCATATATTGCTTTATGCTACACTCTAAGAAAAATCTGGTTCTTCATTAGTGCTTTAGGAGAACCTTTTTGTGCTGTTTAAGGTTCTTTTGGGAACTGGATGCAAAAAAAGAGTTCTTTAAGTAACACAGTGTCATTTTAACATTTAAATAACGTGTGACCTTAGTGACTACTGACCCTGTGCCTAACCTACTGATTAACTTGTGGCTGTAGAAATTATTGTTATGGTGCAGTTTTTAATAGTAACAGATGATATCTCTCACTGTCTTTTAGAGAGATCAGTTATTAATGTGCAATTTGCATAGAGTAACTGAAAACTTGAATCAGATAAGTTTTACCAACCACTACATTTTAACAAATTAAACAAATTATTACATATTGCACATAATGAACACAGCTATAAACATACAAATACTATTTCTAAAAAGTTCTTCATGATCACTTCATGATAAATGGTTCTACAAAGAACCAATGGCTAAAAGGGTCATTGTAGAAGCAAAGAAGCTTCCGCTAAGGCATCACTGTGAAGAACCACTTTTGGTTCTAATATTTTTTAAGGGTGTTGGTGAAAAACCAATCATTTTAAAATTGCAGTAAATTGTTATTAGTCATGATTGACTGATGTTGTGTTTATTGAGTGCCAGCACTGTTCTTAATATTTACACTTGTTTTTACATAAATAAAAGCCTGTGGATAGTTTTCCACCGTATAAAACATCATGCATGAAAGAATGTTTACTCTTTTGCCTATTGTTAAGTTCCTTTAGTTCATTTATCGCTTTATTAATCTTTATTGTTACATCATATGATCTTATTTAGCTATCATTATTATTATTATTATTATTATTATTATTATTATTATTATTATTATGTGTGTGTATTATTATTATTATACACTGTTTAACAGTCAACCCATGCAGCTGAGCATATAGAGCCGGTTATTAAACTCAGCTTGGGCTCTTGCTCTGATGTAAGCAATGTTTAACAAGCACTGTCTTCTTATGACGCTCCAAGAAGAGGACCTCTCAGAACGCCACGGCTGCACTAAATCAAGCATGTCGGATGCTGGGCATTCAAAACAATGCACTGATGAAATATTCAGAAGGAGTGGGCAGGGGAGGCGAGAAAAAATGCAACAAAAGTAATTGATGGGATTAAAGGAAGGGAAAGCAAACAAGAAGAATGGGGTGGATTCGCGTCAGGAAGGGAGTGTGCACTAAAAAGTCAATGGTGGTGTCAAAATGAAATGTGACCCATGCATTAGACCCGTCCGTGAAGGAGCAGTGGCCGGGAAGCAGTGCTTGGGGGCGGTACCTTGGTCATGAGTACGTCACTGGTATCTTTACCCGTACGGGACTTGAACTGGTGACTCCCTAATCAATACACTACCAACTGCTCCAAAAACGTTGCTGCAGTTGGGGTGTAGATCCAACTTTTCAACTTTTTTGTGTCGGCCCCCAGATCATATTAACAGCTGTTATAGAATGCAAAGTTGAACAAATGATGGTGATGACTGGGCTTCCCTCATTTATCAGAACGGCAATCAATGACAATCCTTCATCCTGCTTTCTTATTCACATGCCTACCTATTACTTTTACCCGAGACTATTAATGATTCATTTTCTCATTTCGTTTAATTTCCACACCTCCCCGCTTCCCTATTTCTTCTTGGATATGACTCTGAGTCGAGAAATAATCACTGAGAGAGAGTGTGTGTTCAGCACAAACAGTCGTAACTCTGAAATGTAGAACAGTGCTCAGAATTAGAGAGTAGTTCTCTGAAAAACGGCGAGGAAGTAGCGGTGTGTGCCGGGTTTGTGAGTGTGTGTGGTGTGTACTCTTAGTCAGTTTCCTTTTGTTCTTTTTGCATTCATCGTCTCAGCGCTTGTCATACGCAGACAGCAGCGGCAAAGCAGCAGCATTACAGCACATCTATTATTCATCAGGCAAAGGCTAATAGCTCAGCTGGAGCTGATGACACCCAGGTTTTATTCCCCAGCCTTTTTGATTTTTTCAGTCCAACTTTAAGGCACACACTGAGGCAATTTCATCCACACACACTCACACCAGAGCACACACATGCATTACATTGTTTTTTCCCTTGAATCCAGGCATTGTCGGCTCTTTGTTGTCGTCGCATAAATAGGCGGAGAATTCCTGGTGACGCTTGATCCCTGGCCTCGGTTCGGGACATTTTCACTTCACTCGTCTCAAGATGAAAGTGCTGAAAACACAATGTACAAGGAAAAAATCTGTATCCGTGGCCTGCGCCTCAGCTTTCTTACTGGTTTTATTATTCTACACTCACAGGTCCTGAACAACAAATTTTGAAAAGATGTAATTGATGTAGTAAACTGGTTTGCCAGTGTTTTTACTAGAGGTTTAAAATCTCAGGAATACTGTTTCTACTTACAGATCATAGATGTTATTATTATATTTCAACATTATTCGTTTGGATCCCCCCACATTTACCATGTAAAATATTAATCAACGCAGCCTTGTTTCTATTGCTTCACTAAGGAATCCATTCCACTTGATTGATAAGAGAATAAACATACGACTGAAAGTCCACTCCAGGTTTTCCTGGTTCCAACTTACATCATGCAAGCATAAACGACCGAGGTGAAGTGTTAGTGCGGGTTGCTCAAAGCTGGAGGAGTCGCAATTTCCCCACAGGACAGTTTGTTTTTCCTATGGAAAGATTAGAGCGGTTAGCTGGCTAGTCAGCGTTAGATGATCCATCAGCTAGCTTAACTTTAGCTATCATTTCACCCAATTTAGCGATGACAAACCTATCATAGGTTAGATCGCATTGTAAGACCAAGAATGAGGCCATGTCCCCCTTGTGACTAAAATGTGACTCTGCACGCTGAAAAACTTACACTTTCCATCCTAAAAACGTGACTTTCTTGGTGAGAATTCTAATTCAGCAGAATGTTAAAAAGTTTCTGTTTGACAGCTCTACTTCAATACACGGTAAATCCACTGTGGTTGGCCTAAACGTGAGAATATTTCTCGGAATCCATCGCCGTCTCGAGTTCCAGTTAACCCCTACGCATGAGTAGGCTATCCGTGTGGCTGTGAATGCAGCGTGAGCTACCGTAAATGCAAAGCGTAACCGCCGGTACGCACCAATCGCCAGGTGCTACGTCGATAGTCGCTTCAGGCAATTTCTCAGTTTCTCACTTGGCGTGGCCAGGAGAAACCGACTCCCTGAATGTTGATATCTCAGTCATATGTCGTCCCATTCATTCCATATAGGTATCGTTTTGAAGATGGGTTGTTGCCCTTTCATGAAAACATAATAACTCATTTTTGAAATTTGCAACAAGCATTTGACTGGTTTTTGCCGTGCAGAGTCATAAATACGGAATGTCTTAACAATGGCGTCTCCATGTGGCCAAAAGTGGGGAATGACAACCTTAATGGTAGTGCTCCTTGTGGCCAAAATAGGGAATGACTTTGAGAACATGTCAAATTTTCTACTTTTAAGCAAGTTCATTGTTTTATTTCCTTAATTCCATGGAAGGAAAATTGGGAAGAAGGAGAAAGTAATAATGAAGGCAACATGGAAGGTAATATGCTTGATTGCATGTCTGACATCTCATAACTAGTTGTCAGTGTGAGGGGTCAGGAGGAGAAACTGAAACTGGATGCAGAAGCTGAAGTTGACTGACCTCAATGAAGTTGATTCAAACAGCACTCAGACTATAGAGTAAGCAGACTAAAAAAGACTACAATAATCAGCAGGCCTTGCTCTGAAACACTGAAGATACAAAAACACTCCAAACACACTAACTCGTTCACTTAAGTCAACGAATAAACTAAGGTGAGTTGTGTGCCATATGGGTTTCTAATAAGAGAATCTACGTTGATTTAAGGAAACTATGATCATATAAAAAGACATAAGACAAAGGTAATCAACATAAAAAAAATATTATGGGGACGCAAAAAAAGGCGTAAAAAACTGCTAAAATAGCTAGTGTAGTAAATATTGGAAAAGACCCAGTGGAGGTCAAAAAACAAAAGATTTACTAAAAGAGCTGTGTTATGACATCGCATGAATCAATGTAGCATTTTTAGCACCACTATTTTTCAAATAGCAACATTGTATATTTCTCTTTACTTCTTTGAGTTTTTGAATTTTATAGCAAATTTCAGTAAAATCGGACTTACAGCTCTTAAGATATATAAGGGATTTAGCATTTGTGACTCTGCACAGCAAAACCAGTCGCTTATGCGGGGAGTTTCTGAGGAAAGCCAACCGTTTATTAAATGGGAGTAAAATATTGATTGTTTTGTTTTTAGTGTTTGAAACGGTGAAAATGAAAAAAGAAAAAAAAAAACAGTGGAAGGTCTATACTGTACTGTTGTGAATAAATTGGCTGAAAAACACCCTTTCCATCCTAAAAAGCATTGACTTTCTTGAGAGTGAGAATTAATTCAACAGAATGTTAAAAGTTTCCCGTTTGGCCGCTCTGCTTAATGTTCTGCAGGTAAAATCCACTTTTGGTTGACTAGCGTGAAGATATTTCTCTAAGGAATCATCTGCTTAGATGCCGAGTTCAGTTAACCCTACTTGGTGATCAGAATATCCGTGTGGCTGTGAATGCAGCGTGAGCTGCATATATAAGCCTGGCAGCAGCGACCGCCTGGCGTCTGTGAGTGCTTTCTGGCGATAGTCAGCTTCAAGGCAGATTTCTCCACATTTCTCACTTGGCGTGACAGGAGAAGCCCGACTCCTTTGAATGTTGATATCTCAGTCATATATTAATCATTCATTTCGCATATAGGTATCAGTTTGATACCTTTCATGGCTTATAATAACTCAATTTTGATAATTTGTGACAAGCGACTGGTTTTGCCGTGCAGAGTCACATTCATAGTGCCCCCCCATTGTTTAACTGGCATCATTAATGCTAGCTGGGCGAAAGCAGTCCAAAGTTACAGCTGTTCAAGCAAAATAAGTCACGCCTAGTGCAATTAATTTGCTAATTTTAGCCGCCCCTTTGTGGATTCCCCAAAAAGACTCTCTGTTATGGTATCAGGCTAAGTTCGCAGATTAATTTGACCAGAGGTGGACAGTAACTAAGTACATTTACTTGCAGTACTGTAAAGTAGAGTTTTTTGAGTATCTGTGCTTCACTTGAGTAGCATTTTATTTGAAACTTATGACTTCCCTTCACTACATTTGAAGACAATACTGTACTTTTTTGCTTCACTACATTTCTATCAAGGTTGTCGTTACTTTCAAATCTGTGGATTAAGTGGATGTTATTCACAAAAGGTGATTAGTTGTTTGGCAGGTGACAGTCTATCAGTAATCAGTAGGGTTACATCACGCCTGTAGACTTTAACTATAAAACCAAGTTCAGACAGTTCTGCTGTTTTCTGTCTTGATCAAAACATTGCTGCTGGTGGAAAGTCATGAAGCTAGAGGTGTAGAGCTGGGTTTTAAGCAGGTTGGAATGTTGATTTGATGTTGTGAGCTGCATTTACAGCTTCTGCACTGTCCTCCTGATTAACATACACATATACTGTATGTGCACTCAGAGGCAGTCCAGAACACTACCATGCTGTTGTGGTAGAGTGTGTAAATCTTTGTAATCTATTAATTACAAAATAAATAATAGCGGGTTTTCTTTGTCAGTTAGGCGTTTAGTTCCTTTATTCTAGCTTCTACAAAGCTAATTCAGAGCATTAAATTGTAACTGTTGTAGTAATATATTGTGTATGTGCTGAAAGAAGATGTACTTTTAATATTTAAGTATTTTAAAAAGTACTTCAGTACTTTAACAAGTAAAGAGATGACTGTCGACTTTTACTTGTATTGGAGTAACATTTGACTAGTGGTGTCTGTACTTTCACTTAAGTAATGAAGTTAGCTTCTTTGCCCACCTCTGGGTGACACATCACTTTTTATTAATGGTAGCTAGGAGGTTAGCAAAGGTTTGTTTTGCATATTATACAGAATAGCTCAAAATCTCAAAATGGGAAGCCCATAGTCCCAATTAGAAATTTGTTTGGCTTAAGCCACAAAATCAGATGAAGTAGAAATTCTCACTCTAGGCCACATGGTTCGAGAGTTAGTTAAAAAAAAATCCCAAAAAATGTGTTTGCTTTTGCTATAGTGCTAATGATATGCAGACTTATGGACAGCTACTGTCGGTTTTGTAGGATAATAATAATAATAATAATAATAATAATAATAATAATAAATAATAATAATAATAATGAAGAAGCAGAAGTATTACAATTACAACTATCAAAAACATAAAATCATGAAATTACAAAGAAAAACAAGCAAACAATACACTCACAAGTTATAATGTATTTTTCAAAAACATGTTTTTTTTTACTTCAAGCTTTAAAAAGTAGCCCACATTTACTGCAGAACTTTACAGCCTCGCAAATGGACAGCGCAGGAGGATTTGGCTAATAGAGGTTTACTTGAACTGAGGTCAACAGCAGCTCCAGCCCCTGCGTGGCACAAAGTGTTAAGCTGTTCTGTTGCAATTTTCGAGAGCTGTAATCGCCAGGCCTGTTTTTCACAACCTCCCTGAACAAGAGCTTCCGTGCAATCTTTAATTTCACCTGAGTCAAACTGATGTTTTTTTGGGGGTAAGTTTATTCAAAAGCTACAATACGGTGCAAAGGTCTTTGACTTACTTTTAATGCTTTTATTCGGGCAATAACATGCCCTTACTCCAAAGTGTCAATCATCAAACACTAAGAACTAACTTGGCTTAGAAATGTGTTCTTAAAATATATTTTTCAGGATGTCATTATAATGTTGAAAATGATGATGTTGAAGTCAGACGTCCTGTTCATTTCTTAGTTGTTTTTCTGTGGTAATACTCTAATAATAATTAACAATGTAGTTTAAATTTTCACTAAGACGTCGCTTAACTAGACCTTCTGCTTCTGTTTGTCTTCATATTTGATGATCTTTCACCATTCACTATCTCTTATGTTTCTTTACAGCATTATTTACAGCAGCACACCAACAGAACCATATACTTTGGTACTTGATGACTTTAGTGAAAGTCACCGTGTCTTTATTATTTTATTTTTTGGGGGGGAAGTTCTGATAAAATCATTAGGGTCATTTTCTCCAAATCACATTTTCAATTTAGACAAAGCCAGGACGTTTTTCTGCTGCTAAACTATGATAGATGTCTTTCATTATCATTATCCTTTCCCAACCTCAGCAGCAGCAAAGAGTGCAGTATCTGTAGTTATTATTTATAATGCTTGGGCGGATGCCAAATCAAATGTACAGCTGAAATATGTCAAGTCATTAGCACTTGTCCAGCTAATTAGTATCTCATTAAGTTAGATTAAGTTGGTTCCCTGTTGTTGTAATGTAAAAATATGCACTAAACAGCTGAGGTGTCATGTCACATTAATTAAAATACAACAGCAGCATTTTTTGTTCTTTTTATATGCAGTGTTTATTCATCAAATATTGATTAAGAAAGCAAATGAACACTTTCTAATAGATAAATAGCTCATGATTTGAATTACAGCATTTTTTGGGGTGTCTGACCCCTCCGATCAAGACTCCGACCGCTCGCAAAGAGATGAGAACAACAGTTTTGGTGGTGGCGGGGTTGAATGACAGTGAATATGATGATACAAGACGGGGCAGTTGGTGGTGTAACGGTAGGGTGTTCGCCTCGTGACCAGAAGGTCGCAAGTTAGAATCAGGAGCTGGTAAAGTTACTGAAGTACTCATGAGCAAGTGCAGTCTAGCTTTTGCACTGCTGCCTGGTAGCTTGTTAGGTAGTATTGCATCTCCGTGTATGTTCCGTGGTACGAATGCGTGCACAAAAACCGATGCAAACAACACAGGACACAGATCGCACCTGTACGTACGTACATACGTACGTATTAATAGTTAACAGCAAGTATATTCCAGGCTTAAGGGTTGTGTTTCATTCTGTAACATTCTACCAGTTCCTTATTCTACAGGTTTTACGTTGTACAAGAAAGAAGATTTACTTTTAATACTTATTTTAAAAAGCAACTACTTCACTACTTTAACTTAAGTAAATATTTGACTGTACGACTATATTGGAGTAATATTTGACTTGTCTGTACTTTCACTTAACTAATGAAGTTAGCTACTTGTCCCACCTCTGATTACTTTACAAAAGGCCCAAATTATCTAGAACAAAATGCCAGTGACAACAAGGAATTCCCATCAGCGGTGCAGCTAACTTCACACCTGTGTCTGGGTAGAAAGCGTTGTGTTGTTTCACACTTGCATTTCTGTTTGCAGCGTTTGTGAAGTTGCGTGTATTTGCAGCACGTCTGTGAATATGCAGCACATTTTGATGAAAGTATTTTCTGAAGTGTTGTAGCGTCTTTGTAATTGCAGTGTGTTGTGAATGTGATAAAATGCCTATTCATTCTTAGCAGCGTGTTTTTCATTTTGAAATGCATTGGTCTCTCTCGGCCTCTGTATTTATGTATGCGAGTGTAGGATATTTGGATAATTGAAGGTTAGCTCTAACACACTGTAACTTTCATCACCTCTATTCTCCAAAGGTTGTGTAATTTTCCAACGTGTACTCAGCACTGTCGTTTACTGCACTAATGGCTTTCATGGCAGGTTGTGAATTCTAATTCGGATCACCATCGCTAGGCTAACGTTTCCGTCTTCGTTCCGGCACACGCCGCCGCATGCCACAAAAGTGGTTATACGCTTTAGTCGTTTTCATTTAATCCCCATTTCTCATTATTATTATCAAAGTCAGTGCATTCCTTATCTATCCTCCAAAAAACATTTAAATCACGTTTATTGGCCTCCTCTTGACTGCAGCACTGTAAATGCAATTATCCTTTAACTGTGTACAATTTTGATGAATGCTAACTGTGAAGTGGAAAATATTCCAGATGAATTGAGGACTGAGGTCAGTAGACAAGGGGATGAAAGAGGGCATGTGAGGGTACTATACCGGCGTATCGGCTTTAAACAGTTGCTTTTCAAGCTTTAAGTTAAATAGAATTAAAAGTAGCTACTGTTTTAATATAGTGTGAGTGATTATTTGTCATTGTGAACATACCACAGTACACCACAACAAAATGTGACCCATTTGTGAAGATGCAGTGGGTAGCACCTGGAGAGCAGTGTTTGGAGACAGTACCTTGCTCGATCAAAACGTTGAGGAAATGTTCAACAATAATGTGCAATTCTGTTGTGCGAGGAAACCCTGTGTGGGGAAACTACGATAGTGTTGTACTTTACTCAGCCATGATATAATAGTTAGCTACACCACAGGCTACAGATAAAAAGTAACTAAGTACATTCAAGCTACTTCATCCAGTAATATTTGTGCTGTAGAAGACTGTTAGAGCTAATTAATTAACAAATGTGAAATATAAAATGGAACAGAATGGAAATAGAATAACTTGCATAAGTTTTGTCCGTTTTGCGTTTCAGAGTCGTGCATGTTGATAATGACGTCCTCATTCCATGCTATCATCTTGGCCAGGGTGGACTCCATCTCTTGGCTGCCAAAAGCACATTGCGATGCAACAAGCGTGCTCCATGAGGGGACAGTAGCCAATCAGATGCCAGTTCTGCCAATTTGACACTAATCAGAAACACTTGCTATTTTTTGTAACAATGTAGTGTTTTGCCGGGCTACTTCGCTATGTGTTAAAGTAGTTACTGACTGGAAAAGCTACAAGACTTTTTAGTAGCTTCACGCATGCAGATGCTTTTATAAACGCATATTTTTTATATGTTTGGGCCTTTTGTTCACGTGTATCCACAGAATCCAGCGTTTTGAAAAGCACTACCATCATTGTGCCCCTGAGCAAGACCTCCAGTTGCTCTCAGGAAAACTGACTCTGGAATTAGGAAAATGGAAGTCACTCTGGATAAGAGAGTCTGCTAAATGCTGTGAATGTATCCTGTAGCACTCATGTTATTTCTGTATTGCACTGAAATGGGAATTTCAAATGATTACAAATAACAAATTGCAGAATAAATTTTAATTCTTTTAGTTTGATTTCATTTTTCCTGATATCGTCTATTTCATTATTTTTTCTTTTAGCCGCTGCACTTTTTAAAAACATTTTTATCTTGTTTTCTCATTAATAAAGTCAGTAAATTCCTCGACGTCTCCCGCACCATCCCTCTTGCCACATCATTACTTACAACATGTCTCTCTTCTGGTCTCTTCAGCTGCCAACGATTTCTTATTTTCCACTTCTGTTTAAACCTCACTACCTGTCGCTCTGGTCATAGCGGCGTGATTTTAACAGCATTATTCGAGACTTTCAAATTCATGAAGGAAGGCCAAGTCGGTGGGAAGCGTAATTATTCATTGGTGACTAGTGTTGAAAATTATTATTTCATCAATGCTATTGTGTGTTCCGCACATTAAAACGTGCCATTTGGGGGCATTTCACATTCGTCCAAGTAAAATTTAAAAGGGGCAGATTAAGTAATGTAAGCTGTTCATTGTGTATTCATCATTAATCAATGTTTCATGATTTTTTAAAAGATGAATTAATTATAGCGATTGATTGCTCCAGACCTCAGTTTGAGATTTCGCTTGTTGGCTGCAGTTTGCAGAATAAACTGTTCTTCAAAATGATATAACTTACTAGTAAAAGACTATAATTGTCAGACACTTTGACATAATTCTAAGATAAACCATGGAAGACTAACTTAAAGTAAGAATTCTTCAAGTGCTGAAAATGAAAAAATAAAAACATTAAAAAAAGAAGAGAATATATATATATATATGTGTGTGTGTGTGTGTATATATATATATATATATATATATATATATATATATATATATATATATATATATATATATATATATATATTATATATATATATATATATTTATATATATATATATATTTATATATATATATATATATATATATATATATATATATATATATATATATGTAGGGGTCAATAAAATATACATAAAAGACAGGACAAAGCAACCTTGAATCAGTGAATTGGGCTGCATAAATTTACGCTTTTTATTAAATGTATTAATTAAAAGAATTACTCAATCACTTAATTTCTTAATCCCTTAATTACGGTTTAGGCTCTAAATTCAGTGGATCAGACTTCCATGAATTTGCGTAGTATTTTTTGCGCCCCTAGAGGTCAAACACATTTTCCTTTGCTATAGCGACAATTATAGTATATATAGACAATATATAAGTACTTTCCTTTAAAACCAAAATTAAACAACAACAACAACAACAACAACAACAATAATAATAATAATAATAATAATAATAATAATAATAATAATAATAATAATAATAATAATAATAATAATAATAATAATAATAAAGAAACTGGACAATTACTAGAGGGTTCCATAGCATTTTGTGCCTGGACCTCTAAATATTCAGAGACTGTATATTTTAAGAAACCACTTGTAATATATAACAAAAATATTAAATAAATTAACTTACAACCAACGATACATAGCTACTACTTATTTTTAAAGCAGCTTATCAGTAGTGCAGCTGCTTTAAAACACTGTAACTTGTTTAGTAAAAGGTTTTACAAATGGTGATGTAGTTACACAACATACTGTTATTAATCTCATTTTACAGAGGTGGCTACTTCAACTAGCAGGTGTTTCACGGGGTGGTGCTGATTCAGCAGAAGTGGCATCTGATTGGCTCTCGGGCCCACTCAAAGCAGGCTTCATTGCATCACAGTGGCTCTTGGCAGGCTGCAAGATGGAGTCTGAGGATAGAATCTACCTTGACCAAGATGAAAGCAAGAATTCATGGCAGGTTTTATCAAAATGTATGACTCTGAAAGGCAAAATGAACTGAATCTGGAGGCTGTTGATCCTTTTTAAAGGGACTAGTAAAAAAAAATCCAAAAATACCAAATTATTTCTTATAATCAGATTTCAAATGTGACTGTGTGGGCTGTTTTTTTGTCAGTTCAGAGGAGTAGACTATAATATTCTATTACTTCATACATTAAAAACACATTTTTGTGGTAGTTACACAAGATGAAAATCAATATACTCTCTACCTCCAAACCCTTCCCGGAACCTCATTGAACACTTTAATATTTTTATTATATTCTTAAGAACAAATTTTAGAAAATATTGGTGAATGAGGCCCATTGTTTGTTTGTTTGTTGTGTGAATATACTTCTGGGATTTCATTTTAAGTTTACACTTTATGGAAACAACATCTTGTGTTTGGGACAAGGCAGAATAACTTAAAAACAAAATATATTCTAGCAAAAATATATTTTTTTTTATTATTAGTATCATCAAGTTATTTTTTTAATTGAAGTTACACTGTAACTTCTTGATGTAAATTTACTTATTTCCATACAGTGTTTTACTGTATTTTCACTACAGTAGGCAACTTTGAAAAAAATGTGAAAATGTTGTTAACATCTTGTATTTTGTACAGTATAATTGCTTTAAAAATACAGGGAAACTACTGGCAACTGCTTCCAGCATTATACTGTAAATTTACATTGATTTGATTGCCTTTAAACAAGATATGTTCTTGAGTAAGCAAAAGAAAATGAATGAACAGATGAAGTTTCTTGTAAAGATATAAACATACTTTTAATTTTTTTATTCTAAATTTATAGTATTTTTTACAGTTTACATTTAGATCTGATGAGATTTCTTATCTTCAGTATACGTCCTTCACCACTAAGCCCAAGGACAGAGAGGTGGAGTTGGTTATTTTCGGGGTTTGACAGTTTAGGATGTTCCTTCCAGACGAAGGATGTGTCTGGAGGTCACTGCTACCAGATAGGAGTCGAATTTGTGGGGAAAGCGGTGAGGGGGAAGGAGGAAGAGATGGAGGTGGTGGGGGGTGTTTCTGCTCCGAACTGTCAGAGATAAGACAGCAGAGAGTGATGTGGCCAAATGGCAGGGAGAGAGAGAGAGAGAATAGGAAAAGAATTATCTGATATTCCCAGGACTTTTTAGATTTACTGCGAATGCCAGCCAGGAGCAAACAAGACAGTGTTCTATTCTTGGCCCGCTGAAAGGAATCGTAACATTTCAACCTTTTAGCATTTGGGACTCGGGCGGCGGGAGAGAAGCTCTGCTTCCTGGGCTGAGTTTGTTCGCTGATCTTTTCACAATCTCTTCAGTGAGACGGAGGCTGTGGATTAAAGGGGAGGAGATCTTAAAACAACAAGTCATTTAAACTAAATTATTAACATTAAAAAATAAACCACTAACCCATTAGCTTGTCTGTTTGTTGTCTGTGCAACTTCCATTCTTCTCAAACAGGTTTTGTTTAAGTGTGTACCTTTGATGATGGTTAAACTTGGTTATATATATATATATATATATTTGTTTCTATATATTATTTATTTATATATAAAATATATATAAATATATAAAATATCAAAAATATATATAAATATATATATAAATATATATGTGTTATTTATCCATATGTATATATGTATATATATATATATATATATATATATATATATATATATATATAAATAAATATATTTATAAAAATATACACTTTAAGCTAGAAGTACAATATAAATGTTAAACAAGAAAGAGAGACAAAGTTATGTAGCAACAGTCCAAAATTTTGCATAATAACAATTGCGTAAAAACAACTTGTGTTCATGTAAAAACATGCTCATGCCTAAACATCTCATGCTTACACCAAAACCTTGTGGCAACTAAATTATCTTGTGCTCAGGCGAAAATATCTTTACAGCTTAGCGTGCAGTTCTTGTTTTTTTGCAAATGATACTTTCCTTCACACATTTATTCATAAATTTTAATTTTTTTCACTGGTAGCTCCACAGTAGATGCTAGTTGAAGGGGAAAGAAATCAAATCCCGTTTTCTTCCAGGATGCATGGTGGGAGAAGGTATATTTCACCATCTTATATAACAAAAGATGAAGAGACAGTGTGATGACTCTGACATTTTCACCCTCAACACCGAGGGCCATCTTTACCACCCTGACATTTATAATACCCCAGTACGTCAGTGTCTCAAGCAATTCCTTAGCTAGCTTTGCCAAGCCCTGAAGCGCTGGTCAAATATTAAACTAAAAAAGGAGTTCTCTTTAAACTAGTCACCATTGCTTTTTAAAGTCCGTTCTGATCAATGCTACTTTGGCAAACTTGCTTTCTTTTCAATATAAGTGCATCAGCATCTGTTCTTCCTTGCTTGTCTCAGTGATGGTAGGATGTGACAGGCGAGCCGTCCGAGCGAGCCACTCATTTGACCTCAGAGTCTCTCATCACATCTCTCTTTTTTCCCCCTTTTTACTCTTTCTCTCTCTGTGTTTTTGCTGACAACAGTTTAATGTCTGCTCAAGCCTCTGTCAAAAGCAGAAGCCGGTTCAGTCCTTGTGCCGAAATTCTACTTAGAACAGAACAGCATTTTTACAGCATTATTTGAATACATTCAAAGTCACAAAAAGAAGCATGATTATTCACTGGTGACTGATTAATTTTTCTCTTGAAGTCCGTCAGAAAAATATTCATTTTTCAGTTATATTTCATATAACTATTACTGTTTAATTGAATTATTATTTGTCATTGTGAACATAGCACAGCACAGAATGGTGCATCACAACCTTTGCATTTGACCCATGCATTAAGTAGCAGTGAGGAGCTTTTTAGGCAGGCCACAGCAATGTGACACATTTTGACCCCATCTGTGAAGGCCGCAGTGAATAGCTGACATGGGCGGCACTCGAGCAGCAGTGTTTGGGGACGGTATCTTGCTCATGAGTACCTCAGTGGTACCTTTACCGGTCCTGGATTAAAACCAGCAACCTACGGATAACGGAGCCAACGCCCTAACCGATACGCTACCAACTGTCCCCAGTTTTTCCTATTGGGAGATTTTTCCTATTGCAGTTTTTCAGCTTCAGAACCACTAAAGTCATCCCTTAGCAAAAAGTAGTTTATTCAAGTGAACTACAGTATATATTATATACTGAGGCAGTAAACTTGAAGTTTACTTTTTATATACTATATTTTATATGCTTAAGAATAGTATAGTGATGTATACTTGACATACTGATAAGTATAAAGAAAAGTCTACTAACGTCTAAAAGTATACTTTGTAATCTTAAAATGACCTTATAAAGTATACTTAAAGTATACTTTTATAAACTTAAAAATGTTCCAATTTAGTCCGAAGAAGTATTAAATTAGTATACTTTCTAGTACACTACAAGGTACATAGTACATGGTCCGTAGTATACTTGCTATACTTATACTCAAAGCATACTTAATAAAATGAACTTCAAGTATGCTACTTTGCTAAGGATACTATACAATAATATTGGGAAAAGTCTTGGGAACACACCTTATTTTGGGCAGTTGGTGGCCGTAGCGGTAGGGTGTTCACCCGTGATCAGAAGGTCGCCAGGTTCAAATAGGACCCGTTAAAGTTACCACCAGGAGTACTCATGAGCAAGGTACCGTCCCCAAACACTGCTTCCCGAGTGTTGCCGATGTCAGCTGTTCACTGCGTCTTCACAGATGGGTCAAATGCAGAGGTCACATTGCTGTATGCTGTGGTGTGTTCACAATGACAAATAATCACTCACTTTCACTAGTGTAACGCTTAGAAAGTTTACCACGTAGTCGGAGGGGGCCCCGTTTAAGTCCCAGACCAAGTAAAGTTACCACTGCGGTAATCATGAGCAAGGTACCGCCCAAGCACTGCTTCACGGACGCTGCCAAAAAAGCTGCCCAATGCTCCTTCACGGATGGGTCAAATGCATTTCACTTCACATTTCATTGTGTTGTGGTGTGTTCACTATGACAAATTATCACTCACTCACTTAATGTAGTAAATCACTGTGCATATTGTCAGATTTTCATAGCAAATTAAAAAGAAACGAGGAGTGACTCAAGACTTTACATTAGTATATATGAAAAATGCTGCACTTTGGTAGCATCTTCCCTGTTCCTCGCCTCCTGGTCCATATTCTCAAACTTTTCATCTCTCATACTGACGCCAACCTGAGTGGTTTTCTGATGACATGAATATGACTCACAAAAAATCATCCTGGTCTTCCGCACCAGCCTCTCACCCTGCCTAAATATATTCTCCATCAGACTGGCATAAAAATGGGCTGAAAATGTGCAAAAAATCAGACATGCAGAGATACGGAGGCAGTGTTTTTCTTTCGCTCTGTAACTCACGATTTCTCTAAAGCTGAGAAATGGCCAAATTTGCGTTTCAGAGCGCTGGGTTTTCCCTGCTGAGAAACGTACTAAATATAAAGATCTTTCTCCAAGGGTTATACAGTGCAGAATATATGTTTTCATATCATTGAACAGAAAATATTATTATTTTTGAAAAGATTTCCCTGGAGATTTTCAGGGAGTAATACATAGCTTTAATATGCAATAATGCAATATGGGCAGAACATTCTCATGATTAATATCACGTGTTACAGCTCTACTTGTGATCTTCACTACATAATAACAGTTCCACTGCATGGCCCCCTAATAATAATAATAATAATAATAATAATAATAATAATAATAATAATAATAATAATAATAATAATAATAATAGGCTAGTAGTAAAAAGATCGGAATAGAACGTATTTATGATTGGAAGTGGTGTGTCATGAAGTGTCTTATTCGCTAATAGTAGCTAAAAAAGGTCGGAAATCAGTGGAGAAAACCCATTGCTTAAATTGATAAAGAAGCCAAAACTCCAAAGCTCAAGATTCAGGACAGTGGCTCCGATGTTGCAAGTGAATAAAAATATCAGTCAGATGATTTTTGTTTTTGGTTTAATCCATGGCAGCGTTCTGTTATTAACATTTACTGCACTTGTACTTCCATTACTCAAGTACAGTTAGTTATAAATAACTTGTAGCCTAATACTTAAGTAGGCCTACAGTAAATACTAGATACTTTAAGACCTTTACTTGAGTGGAATTCTAGTTGGTGACTTGAACTTTTATCAAAGTCAATTTTTGTGAGTGTACCTGTACTTATACTTTAGTGTGACTTTCAGGTACTTTATACAAGACTGCCCCTTAGTAACTAGGAAGAAACCTTTAGAGCAACCAAAACTCCTTCTCTGGGCCACTTCAGCAAAGTTTTCCTCTTCAGCAATCCACACACCGTCTGGCACATACATGTCATGACCTTTCCTCATTCTGCGTTCTATTGTACTACAACCTTGCACTCACTGTGCACTGCTCTATATTCCATATTCTCTCTATCAATGTTAGTACCTTGTGTGTGTGTGTGTGTATATGTATATATATATATACATAGATAGATAGATAGATAGATAGATAGATAGATAGATAGATAGATAGATAGATAGATATAGATATAGATATACACACACAGTACTGTGCAAAAGTTTTAGGCAGGTGTCAGCATCAATTCTTCTATATATATATACACACATAAGAAGTGATGCTGGTTTGAAGGCAAAGGGTGGTTTTAGCGCTGCAGGATTAGGCACCGTCACTAAATTACACAACTGTGTTGAAAGGAATAATTTTTGAGATGTTATTTAAATGATAAATAATTTATCATATAGATATGGGTGTGTAATTATTACATTGTTTAGTAGGAAAACAGTATTTAAGTCAAGTATTTCCTTAAGTATTAGTTTTCTGTTTAAAAAAGACTCTGAGACTGTATCAGATTTGTATCGTATCAGCAGATATCCAAATTTACACTATCGGTATCGTATCGGACATAAAAAGACATGTTCACAAAGTGCTTCACATTATATAAAAATATAATAAAGCAAAGGTATTTAAAATATCACAGTGCCGCCTGGTCAGTCCAAACAGAAGACGTTTGTGCACACACAGCTTGTGCATGAAAGGGTTAATCCTGCAGTATATTTGCCAGATGCATTAATTGGTCTCAGAATGTGAGGTGAAATGGAATATTGTAGGTCGCGACGTGAGCTGATGAAATGACAGGCCGGATGGCAGGACGTGTTAAATGAACTCAGGTGTGGGCAAATCACGCTCACACCTGAGGCAACGCTGCCGAAAATAGTGCAATTATATATTTAGGGACTGTGAGTGGCTGTTCCATATAGAGACACATCATCTCCTGAGTGCTAATGAAGTAGAGGACGGGATTTTAGACATATTTCACTGTGGGGCTGGAGAACAGTCTGGGATTCGGTGTGAGTCTGCAAATTCCCATTTCTGTTTGCTGTATATTAGCGCTGCAATGCTTAGTCGAGGTAATCACTCAAACGTGTGTACGCCTGGTCTTGAGCGTGCGTAGATTCTGATCTTATTCCAGACTGGTGAATGTTAGAATTTTGGTGAAAAGAGCGAAAGAGGAGTTTAAATTTGTTCGTTTGGTGAATGAGGCCCATTGTTCTTAGTGAGTTATTTTTATGAACCAGTGACTCACACAAGCTTTCAACACGTCTCAGATTCACAATGTCAATTACCAGTAAGGGGTCAGACTCCGACCAGCCAGCTCCTGATGCAGCAGTACCGAGGGCAAAAACAACAATAAAAGAGGGGATGGTTGCACTCTGTCAGGCTGATAAAAAGAGTGGCGGCTTTGTTTCTCATCCCTCCATCCTGCTGTCTCTCTTTTTCCAGTAGGGAAGCTGAGAAACATCCATTAGCGAGATTGTTTTTCCTGCAACATCTAACATTACACTCAGTAACAAGTGGCTTCCAAACTCAGCGCCCAAAGGGGCCACGGCTGCAAAAACATCAACACAGAAATTGGATTTCTTCCTTTTTTTCACCCCCCGTTTTTCCGTCGCTCCTTGCTTTGCCGTTCTCGCCATTGTCTCGGGGATACGCTCTGTCGTTCTGTTTTTTTTTTTTCGAGCTGTCATCTGCTCAGAGTTCGAAGAGAGGTGATAAAGAGAGATGGCGCCTGTGTAATACACAAAAAAGAGGCTGTGAGTTAGCAGTTATCTCAACCAGTCAGCTCGTATTAAACTCCAAATTTCAGATCTTTTGTCATTTGCCAAACCAATTTTTCAAGTACTGTGGCAAAGAGCGAGGAGTGGAATGACGGGAGAGTGAAGCTGCTTTGCATATTTCATTTGCAGTTCGCATAGAATAAATGACAAAAAGATATGCCGAGCTCAAAGCTTGAACTTTGCACCTTGCACAGTTGGTTTGCCCCAAATTTGTGGGTGAGAAACAGAGAATTGGAGAGTAACTAACTAAAATTAGAGATGCTACTAACTTATGTACTTTTTAAGAAGGTTATCGGTAACAAATCTCCCTTTAAAATGATGTGTTTACATGTCAATCATTTTTATAAAAGATTAAAAATGACCATAAAAATTAATGGTGATCATCTGAAAATTAAAATTAATGTTAAATTACAATATGAATATACTTTGACATGTGGCTTTCATATGTTATTTTCAACAGGAGGCGAATCGTTAACTGGTGAAGGTAGAGAAATTAAACATCTCATAGATTGACATTCAACATTTATTCATTTTTATTAATATTAATATGAGACTCTGCACGGCAAAACCAGTCGCTTGTTGCAAATTTTCAAAATTGAATTATTATGTTTTCATGAAAGGGCATAAAGCTTCAAAACGATACCTATATCGAATGAATCGGACATATGACTAAGATATCAACATTCAAAGGAGTCGGGTTTCTCCTGTCACGCCAAGTGAGAAACGGAGAAATCTGCCTTTGAAGTTGACTATCGCCGTAGCACTCACAGACGCTTGGTGCGGTCGCAGCTACGTTTGTATTTACGGTAGCCTACGCTGCATTCACAGCCACACGGATAGCCTACCTGCGTTAGGTTAACTGAACTCGGGAGATGAAGATGGATTCCGGAGAAATATCTTCACGCTAGTCAACCAGTGGATTTACCGTAAATATTGAAGTAGAGCGGTCAAAACAGAAACTTTTAACATTCTGCTGGAATTGAATTCCTCACCTCAAGAAAGTTACGTTTTTAGGATGGAAAGGGTAAGTTTTGCAGCGAATTTTATTCACGACACTACAGTATAGACCTTCCACTGTTTCAAAACACTAAAAACAAAAAATCGGAAATTTCACCCCACGCAACGTAAACGGTCGTTTTTCTCGGAAACCTCCATTGCGACAAGCGACTGGTTTTGCCGTGCAGAGTCACATATAATATAAAAAATAATAACGCATGTATTTATATTTGATTTCATCTTTTTTTTTCCAAAAACAGTCCCTAAATAATAAGTCTTCAACACATCTAAATCTGCACACTGTTTAGAAGTGTGTCATGTAGAGAATATTTGAATGTAATATGACAACGTGATGCACTACAGTCTATAGTAGAGCTGGGTGATTCATGACTCAACACTATGAATCACCCGGACACATTAAACAACTCACGAGTTACAAATCTGAGGTCTTCACTAACCCGAGTCCTAACTACGCCATGACTAAAATATGAACCCCATCACGGAAATACATCTTATAATCATTTCAAACTCATTACAAGATCAATACAGCCATAGTAGCAAGTACAGCTGCTAAAAATCTCATAACTTACCGCTCGTTTGCACCACCACATTCAAACGGGGGATCATAACAAGTTCCTTCAGAGTTGAATCCTCTTTGTAGACTACGGGACTCGTGTCAGTCGAATCAGTAGCGCGATGTGAAGCACACATTCATGAGTAAACTTCCTTTACGGTTAACTTCCTCTAGAGCCGAAAACACACAGCTGAATCTGAATCGCGGGTTAACGCTCCCCAAACCACATACAGTCATGAATGAATCTGCCGGTTAACTTCCTCTAGTGCCGCTTGAAAATAAATATTTGCCACTCTGGTAGCCTTGTCCTGATACTTTGTCACTTATTTGGAAGCACATTAATTCTCATCACAAGCCACATGTACTTTCTTCTGTGAAAAACAAACGATTCAGCTGGCGATTTGGCAATACTGACTCAAGTGACTCAAGTGACTCTTACACCCGGATCAGTTTAGTGAGGGACTCAGAAGGAGCCAAATCCCAAAAAGGAACCAAATATTACAGCTCTAGTGTATAATGCACTTTAATAATGTCCAAAAGGAAGAGCTGAAATCACATTAGACATTCAAATGAAAAAGATAATGTTGATAATCTTCATGCGCAATACGTTCAGCTCTGCATTGATGTAAAAAACGGCTCTTGCGATGCAGCTCGCAGACAAACTCTTTAACTTGTTCTTTTAAAGATAAAAGCCGGATGTGGACGATATCTGGACGGAAACTTTGTGGTGTTTGGAGAACTCGGGAGAGTGAGATCGGATCTTGATCTTTTGTGTGATCTCTCATGTGAAGCGAAAATTGCTAGCGCTTCTTCTCTACTGATATGAAAGGTGTCCGTCTCGTAGCAACCTTTCATCCTGCTGGTTTCATCTTTTCGGATGTTAACCCTCGGGGGAATGTGTTTTGTCAAATGCCAAAACTTCTTCCTGGTGGGATAATGACGGCAGTTTGTATAAATTTCTAGCACTTTCCCATGTAATACACTCTACTTATGTTTTAAACAAACGTATAATTATTGTG
Organism: Distichodus sexfasciatus; assembly: GCA_032718565.1. Classification (NCBI taxonomy): domain Eukaryota; kingdom Metazoa; phylum Chordata; class Actinopteri; order Characiformes; family Distichodontidae; genus Distichodus; species Distichodus sexfasciatus. Next base: position 1,063,964 of record JAVGVS010000072.1, read on the forward strand.
ATTAGCTGACCACTACACCTTCACGGATGGGTCAAATGCAGACGTCACATTTCATTATGGTGCACTGTGTGCTGTCCTGTGTTCACAATGACAAATAATCACTCACTTTCACTTTTAAATATGAGGAACAGGAACAGGAATCTAACAGGAATCTATGTCGGGACTTCTGACGTCCCACTCTACAGGCTCCATTCCAGAAGGCCATTACAGATCTTCAGAAGAACGCAGGACTAGATCTCCTTCACGTGAATACTAACTGATTACTTCCTGTATGAACAGCTCTTTTGTTTGCAGCTAGAGTTGGGGACGGTGCTGTGGAGAGCATCATCACCAGAAAGCCCTCCAGCGAGTGATCCGGGCAGCGGAGCGCTGCTGCACGTCAGCTCTCCCTTCCCTGCAGGACATTTACTCCAAGAGATGTAGGACCAGGGCAATCAGGGTTATAAAAGACTCATCTCACCCAGGAAACAGACTTTTTCATCTTCTGCAATCAGGCAGAAGGTTCCGCACCATCAACATAAAAACTGCACATGTAACTTTATATTGCACATGTAACTTTATCTTCCTTATTGTATAATATATAGTTTTATTTTTTCGTCCTGTTACCCCAACCTCCTTATTTAAGTCAGTCTCATGTTTGTAAGTTGTATTGTGTCTATTTTGTCTTTCCCTTGTCTTGCACAGTTAAAAGAGCGGATCAGGATACATTTCACTGCATGTTGTACCTGTATCACTTGCACGTGACAAATAAAGAATCTTGAATCATGAATCTTGAATCTTGAGACCATCTAAACTGAGACCGAGACATGACCAAGACCAGAGTGTGTCAAGACCGAGACAAGACCAAGCCTCTGAAGGACCGAGACCGATTCGAGACTGAAACCAGACCAATGCACGTTTTACACCACATGAAAAATAGGTGGAACATGCAAAGCCTAAGCAACATTAAACATGTTTATTCAATATTTTTCTCTTACATATCTATATTGAGGAAATCACAGTTGACCAAGTGAGACACGAACAACACTAAAGTGCTAAAAATGTTTTTGTTAAGATTCACAGCATTAGCACTAAGCAGCCATCTTGGATTTTGAACTTGGGGGAGTTGGATGCCACAGGAGAGTTGAACTCGGGCAGAAGAGGCTAGGCTCAGATTAACGCTAACACATCTACACTTTTTAATCTTTTAGTTGCTGATCCTGTTCACCTTTCTGTTCAGCTAGCTAGGCTAGTATTTTGTTTTTTAGCAACATTGACCAGCCAATTTAGCATTGACACTTGATAAACGACACATAACACGGTATTTCACGTATGACGTGACCTTAGCAACACGTCTATCTCTATTATGTGCACAGCTGACCAAGTGAGACATAAATGACACTAAAGGGCTAAAAATGCAAAAAAAAAATTGCAGCATTTGCACTGAGCAGCCATCTTGGATTCTGAACTAGATATTTGGTTGGGTGTCATATCGTCACTTCCGGCCTTAAAAAAAACACTCAGAAACAGAGAATCACTGGCAAATGGAACGCACAAGTATTGTAAGTCTTACCTGTTTACTGAGCATTCTTTGTGATTGGACTTGACTCGTTTTAGCTCAAGGTTTGATCTGGTTTTTCTCCCTATTTTTTGGTTTTGGATATTTTGCAGCATGTTTTTACTCCCTGGAGGTTAGCTCCTGGGCATTTGCTCCGTTTTCTAGGTTTAGGTTATCCCTGATGTTATGTTGATTATCTTTAACTGACTTTTTCTGGCTCTGTTTTTTGGAGATTTTAATTAACTATTAAAAGTTGTGGGTCTTAGCTTTGTTTGTGACTAATGATGATAATAATTACAGCAATCTTTATTTATATTTCCTAATTTCAGGGACAGTTTTCCTGAGAGCAGCTTGGATTTAAGGACCCAGTGATGGTAGTGTTGGAGGTAGGATTCAAACCCATAACCTCTTGGTCTAGATGTACGTATCCCTCCCTCCCTGTAACTCCCTAACCGCTGCACTACCAACTGGCCCTGTTTGGCGATAAGCTGAGTCTACAAACAGGAAGAGCATCATTTCTGCAGAAAAGAGTGTTCCCGGGACGTGTCCCAATCGCATCAGCACTTCAGCGCATCAGATAAGCTGTGTGTGAGGACTTGGTGAGAGTGGCTATCACACCACCGTCCCCTCCAGTAGTGGCTTATCAGGACCGGGCCTGTTGAGAGTTTAGTCTTTATCTGCGTTTCGCATCGGCCCTGTTGAGCAGCACAACGCCGTTTGGAGAGCTGCACTCACCTTCTGCAGCTCGATCTGCTTTTTAGATTCTGCAGAGTTTGTGCTTTCGTTTATTTGTCAACGTCGGGCTTAATCTGTGTCCTGGGACTAGGTCTCCAGTCCCCGTGAACCCGATAGGAATTAAGAGGTTCAGAATCCTAAAGGAACATATTTTTACTCAATGTTTGTTCGCAAAATCAAAATGAAAAATGAATAAATAATGTTTTTCTGAGTTCTCATTTTGTGCTCAAATAAAATCTCAAATATAATGTAAAAATCAAAGTTTGTGGCTTTTATTTGTTGTCAAGGTCTTCCTGAAACACCGGGGTATTTTGTGTATCATTTGTACGTTCTTTTTTTAAATTAAAACCAAAATTCAAAAACGATGACGTACTGGTTATGACATTTTACAACGTAAAAACGTTTGTTTGCAGTACTAAACGGATGATGGTGCTAGTGATGAAAAACCCTCATAAAGACGCCAAGCTGGTCTCGAAACCAAACCAGCTTTATCCCCCTCCAGCTCCCACTCGTCCATGATTCCACCATCTCAAATCTCCTAAAACCCGAGTACACGCCTCGGTGTGTGCTGATCAGCAGCGCTTTCTCCGTCCAAATCGCCCACGGCACTGTTGTTTCAAGCTACTTAGCACAACCTACGTGAAAAATCTCACCAAGACGCAGTCAACAGGTTTATATTCTCTGTCTGGAATCCAGAACGTTCCTGCGAGTCTTATTCCAAAAACAACCTGCCGGAGTTACGCACAATTATGCTAATCTCTGATGTTAAAAATCAGGGGAGTAACGAGGATTTGGAGACAAACTGTAGTGTGTGAGGAGAGCGGTTGGGTGTATTTCCCAAAAATAAATCTGAAAATGACAAGAGGACAAGGGGGAGCAAAGATAAAGCACATTTATTCACAGCTACAAACTTAAACATGCTGAACGTTGTCTCAGTTTTTATCTCAAAAACTGCTCAGGGGTGTGTTTCCCGTACAACCACGGAGACTAGCTTTGAACCAACACGGTGTGATACATTATCAAACTAACAAACACCTGAAGAACAACAGTTCCCCAAAAGGGTAGTATTTTTATCTATCCCAGTAGTTTAGACAGTTGGTAGTGTAATGGTTAGGAAGTTGGCTTCGTGATCATAAGGTCGCCAGTTCAAGTCCCCGACTGGTAAAGGTGCCACTGAGGTACTCATGAGCAAGGAACGGTGCCCAAGCAGTGCTACCCGTCAGCTGCCCACTGCTCTTTCACGGATGGGTCAAATGCAGAGCTCACATTTCGTGGTGGTGCACTGTGATGTGTTGTGATGGGCAGAAGTGGACACGAACAAAATACATTTACTTGACTACCGTACTTAAGTAGAGTTCACGTGAGCAGTACAGTCGGCCCTCGCTTATCGCGGTTAATCAGTTCCAGACTCTACCGCGATAAGTGAATTTCCACGAAGTAGGATTTTTTTATTTACAAATCGAATATTTTCGTAGTTAGAGCATAGAAAACCTGTTTACGACCTTCTAAATACATTTCAACATTATTAGAGCCTTCTAGACATGAAATAACACCCTTTAGTCACCAGTACACTCGTATTACCCAATATATTAGACAAAACAAGAGAAAATAAGACATATTAGACGTTACAAATATCATATTATTGTTGTACATTTATTTACATACACACACACAGTTCAGAACAAAAGTTCTAAGAAAACGCAAACACTTACAAGAGCAAAGATGCTTCCGATGCATAGCGATGTAGAAGCGTGTATGAGAGAAACGAACTTGCGTGAGGCTGAGCCAAGGAGTGGTCGAGCGGCTGCACCTGGCGTTGAAGAATTTACGGGGGTGCTCGAATACATAGGCCTACAGTCCATATGTACAGTAATTTTAATTTTAATTGTAATACAGGGGTGTATAATTGACTCAGACGACCGAGCGCACGCTGTATCATTTTCACTGTCCGATCAACTTTTTAATCAGTATATTTGAAAAAAAAGGCAATAGAGTGAAGCCGCGAAAGTCGAAGCGCGAAGTGGCGAGGGACGACTCTATTTGAAAGTAACATTTCACTAGTGGTGTCCGTACCTCCTCTTCAGTAATGAAGTTAGCTACAGGTGCTGGGTGGTGGTGGTGGTCTAGTGGTTAGGATGCCCTACCTCAAGAACTACTATTATTGAATCCCGAAGCAAGACCCTTAACCCCAAGTTTCTCCAGAGAGAGAGAGAGTGTCCCTGAAATTAGGAAATGAAAGTCCCTGGGTAAGAGCTTCTTCCAAAGAAATGTAGAAGTAAATGTGCTGTGTTCACAATGACAAATACTCACACACCATGATTAAACCATGTTAGTGAAAGTGTGTCATTGTGAACGCACCACAGCACAGCACACAGTGCATCACAACCAAAAGTGAACTCTGCATTTCACCCATCCGTGAAGGAGCAGTGGGCAGCGAACAACGGCAGCACCCGGGGAGCAGTGCTTGGGTATGCTCATGAGTACCTCAGTGGTACCTTTACTGGTCTGCGATTCCAATCTGCGACCTTCTGATCACGGGGTGAACGGCCTACCGTTACCCCAGCAACTGCCCCAACCCCATGTTGGTTTGAAGAGAAAAAAGAAAAATTTGCGGCTGATAATTTTGGGAACATTTTTCCAGCACGCTAAAAGTGGTGCGAAGCACATTTCTTTGACTGTACATTTTAACCTCAGACATAACGGTTGTGATTTTTTAATGAGAGAATCAAAGCCGTGCCCTTTTCATCGCAGTCAGGGGTAATTTTGCATGTGCCGATGCCGATGGCTTGCCGAGCGAGTTGTTAGTGCAGCAGTGATTTCTCTTTTGTAAAAGCAGAGATGAGGCTTCATTACTGTCACTGTGCCTTGAACTTACAATTGGCGTAATTTCTTGATTTATTTAATACTATCCGCGGTGTTACTTTTCTGCATTACCCATCCCTCACCCCTGCTGCTGTTGTAACCACGTCTTTGAAAGAAAAGTAATGAGGAAATGTATGCATCGTTATTTGAACACAGAGAACACGTATCGGTCTATAGCAAAGGCAATATTACTGCACGGTAAACTACAGTCAACACTGAAACTTACAGTTGGTACAATTTCTCAATTTATTTATTTATCTACAATTCGCTGTGTCCCAGCCAGGTTTCAGTGAGGTTTTGGAGGTGGAGAGTGTGATTTTTCAGCTTGTGTAAGTTACACTAAAATGAGTAAGTTCTGTCCGTTTGACCTTTCAGACTTGTATATTTTGATAAATCCGGATATTTTTTCCTGGTTCCATCTTGGCCAAGGTGGACTCCATTCTCCGACTCCGTCTGGCAGGTACTACAAGTGCGCTGTGATGCAATGAGGCACTGTACACAGATCTACAGCTGCAGCTACCAATTCTTTTTGTAATCAGTATTCTATTGATGTCATCGAATAATTGGAAAATGTACAACATATTGACTTTTATTTCTGAAAGTTCCTTTTTTTAAAAATCAAAATGAACCCTTACAGCCCTGAGAGAATTTGGGGCTTTTTTCTATACCTTTGTTTTTAGGCGTATTCTAGTGCGTGTAGAAGTTAGTCATACATGCTTCATGATGTTGTGTTCAGGACGTCCTTAACTGCTGACACAGTCTTGAGATCAGCACATTTTTTTGATATAAACTGGCCGGCGCCTGTAGAAATGTTTACTTCTTTTAGCTTTATGTAGAATAAAAGTCCTGAACTGAGAATATAACCACTAGAAATAATAAGAACAGTCTCTGTTTTATTGGCTTGCAAAGTTGATATTGTGTATTCTATGGCTCAGTACTGTGAATTAAAATAAAACAACACTTCTTTGTCCATTTGGTATCCATCTGAATACAGAATAATTTTCTTTGATAAATAGATTTTCTATATTTCTTCTTTCTTATTGATTACTCTCTAACGTTATAAAAGTGGGGAAAAATCTGATCAATTGAAAATGAAGAAATGCTGACGTTTTGAGTCGTTTTGAACCAATCTGGACTCATTTTGGATCTTATTTCTTCGCGAGAACTACATTCCCCCCCCCACAATCCCCCATGTCCGGCTCGGAGCCGCATCACGATGAAGCGATAGATGCACATTCCAGAATTCACGCTGAAAGTCTCAATAAATGGCTGTATTGTGAATAGAGCGCTGGTTGTTGTGGTTAGTTATCAGCTAAAATATGAGTTTAGACTGTAATAAAGGGGAAGATTTGACTGAACTGTAGCATTTTAGCCAGTAAAGGTACACACGTGCCCACAAACAGCTCATGTTTACATCGCAAAAAATGTCATTTATGCATTTTTGCGTGTTTGTGAGACGGAGTATCTCACAAATACGTTCACGTACAGAGGGGTCAGGTCATGCCTTGAAAATGCGGTTTTGAAAATGTTGTGCGTCCCTAATATGCGTCCATGTGAAACACAAATGGAGCATGCTCTAGCCAGTAAAAGAATTTAACAAAGCTTCAATTGTAGAAAAAAATTTCAAACATTTTTTGTATTCGAATAATCATTTCTGCCCTACACAGATTGTTTACTCAATACATGCAGGTCGCAGTGTTGCCCAATTTTTAGGTAACAATCAACAATGACTATCAAAATTTCACTTCACAAACAATCTGCACAAAACGCGTTTGGTTCGGTGGTTTAATTTGTGAGAACGATGTGCTAATTTGAGCGTGAGTTCCATAAAGACAATTACATTAGAATATTTAAGACCTTCATTCAGTACGTTCTAGTTAAAGCTGATTCTACTTAATGTTTAACTGCCAGTTTTTTGAAGCCGCTCCATAATATTATGTTAAACGTGCAAATGTAGTCACTCATCAGGCTAGAGTCAAGCCAGACCATGTTACTTCTTGAGTATTTTCAAAAGACAAGAGAAGGAGAAAAAGCCCAAATGGGTCTGTGTTGGCGTAGCAGGGCTTATCTCGCTGAAGGATTAGTGTTCAGCAGAGCAAAAACAGCATTACGGCAGAATCAGTAAGAAGAACATTAACAAGTTCTGCACAACACATTTGCTACGTCGCCTGTAATTGCTTAGCAAATGTGTGACGCTGTTCTTCTGCTTTTCTATTATTTTTCTCAACAGTAAAGGCGCTAGTGCTAAATTAGAAACTTGAAATAAACACCATATGAGATCATTAAAAACGCTTAGAGTTAATTAAACCCCGCTGATTCAATGTAGGTGGAAACCTGTGCATTTAAACTAGACATTACAGCTTTCATAGAAGGTAATGGACCGGCAGGGAGTTCTCATTAGTAAATGAGTGAAGTGTGACTAGATACTACGCCATGATGGATGGTGGATTTCATATTACACCTCACGCTAAACATTTTCTGAACGCTATCAAAACACTTTTCATATTCACCGAAATTTCAAGACTCTTTGAAGCTTTGTCTCACTTTCAAATCAAACGTTAATGAATTAAGAGAATTTGGGGCGTTTTTCCACCTTTGTTTTTAGGCTTATTATAGCGTGGGTGTAGATGTTAGCCGTACATGCCTAATGCTCAGAGTAGAGTTGGGGACAAGACCACCTAAACCGAGACTGAGACAAGACCAAGACCAGAGTGTGTCGAGACCCAGACAAGACCAAGACTCTGAAGAGCCGAGACCGAGACGAGACCAATGCAGGTTTTACGCCACATGACAAATAAGTGGAAGATGCAAAGCCTAAGCAACATTAAAGATGTTTATTGAATATTTCTCTCTTACATATCTATAATGAGGAAATCACTTCACTGGAAGCAGTTAAACAAACTGATCACATCATATGTTAAAGTCAACAAACCACAGTGAACACTCCTCAAGACCAAACTCACTGTTTTATTGACCTGCAGAGTTGTTCTTATGTAGAGACATTCTATAGCTTAGTGCTGTGAAGAACAATAAGGTTAGTGCAGGTGGAAACACTTCTTTATCCATTTAGTATCCATCTGGACACAGAATAAAATGTTTTTAATAACAAATATATTTTTCTATATTAATTTTTTCCCTATTGATTACTCTCTAACATTGTAAAATGGAAAAAAATCGATCAATTTAAAATGTAGAAATATTTAAGTTTTGGCAAATTCTGAGCCTTACATTAAAAAAATGAGCTGCTTTTGACCTTTCTGAGAGAAAACTACATTTCCCACAATCCCCGGGATAAAAACTCAAAATATCAAGTAAATAATTGTATTGTGATTAGAACGCTGGTTGTTTTTGTTATTTATCAGGGAAAATTTAAGCTTTGTCTGTGATAAATGGGAAGACTTGAGTGAACTGGAGCATTTTAGTGAAAGTTGGACTTCTTTGTGACAGTCGCTCGTGCCCATAAACATAGCACGTGTGTTTACATCACGAAAAATGTCATTTCTGCGTTTTGACGTAATTAACTTTCACATACATAGCAATCAATATAATGTATATAACAATACAAAATCAAAGCAAACAATCCGGTGAGATGAGACGGCTCTGGTTTCTGCAGAGCACGAAGATATTAATGCATAAATAAACTATAAAACATGAAATCTAAACTAGAAGTAAAAAATGTGCAATACTGCTATATACCGTGCTTTAGTATATATTTATGGTAAAACGCTAAAGTATATAGTGATATATATTTTACCACTTCACAAATGGAAATAGAAAACCAAAAAGCTGAATGTATGATATTAAAACTGAATATATCACGCAGCTATTTCTGGTCTAAACACTGCTGAGAGGTCAATGTTTCCGTTTTTTCCTTGTTCCTTGGCGCTCGGCCCGGGTCCACATGGCAGAAGATGCCCTGCAGGACGTTCACTTCCCATCAGCCCCGCTCCACCAGGACTTGCCCCGACCCCTGACCCCCCCGGGAGGAGGAAGAAATGATGGGGGGTGGAGGGGAAGCGTCTGACACATGGGCAGTGACAGCGCTGGGCTCGTGGACGAGGAGTGTGAACGTTAAACTCGTTCGTTGGTCCGAGCGAGTGAGCCAGCGAGCTGCTATCATTTCTCATGAGTGGACACATGACTCAGTCGCTTCCTCCTCCCTCCATCGCTTTCTTCTTCTTCTTCACTTACACTCCGGAGGCAACAGCAGCAACAACAACAACAAAGAATAAACCAGGTTGGGGCGGAATACACACACACATCAGAGAGAGAGAATGAGGATGGAGAGATGGAGGCAGGAGAGAGAAATGTAGATACTGAGCAATACACAGGGATTGCAGTATTTTCAAGTCCACAGTTTGGTTCACAACTCAGGTTTTGAGACACAGTTTGATTCACGCTTTAGTTTTTGTGCCACAGATCGGTTTGGTCTTCGTTCTTTCTTTTAAAAGAGAGTTGAATAATAAACCATTTGGAATACTGGTTCTTCAAGTCCATGGTTCAGTTCATACCTATGCTTATGAACCACTGTAGGATTCATACCGCGCTTTTTGGGCCATCGTTTAACTTCAATCTTGTTTTTGCACTTATCTTTGGTTCATAGCTCAGATGTCAGCTCATGTCTTGGTTATTGAGCCAGTTTTCAGTTCACACCTTGGTTTTTGAACCACAGTTTGGTTCATACCTCGGTTTTTGAGCCATGGTTTGATACACATCTTGTTTTTTGAGTCACTGGTTCATATCTCGTTTTTTGATCCACATTCTGGTTCACATCTTGGTTTTTGAGTGACTGGTTCATTCCTCGGTGAGTTTTCTCTCTTGATTTTAAACCACTGTTTGGTTCTTACATTCATTTTTGAGCCACTATTTGGTTTACTCTTTGGTTTTTGAGCAATGCTTTGGTTTATATCTCAGTTTATGAGCCACAGTTCGGTTCATAGCCCTGTTTGACTTAAAGTTCAGATTTTGAGACACATCTTGAGCCACTGTTTGGTTTGTTCCTCAGTTTCTGATCTTGGTTTGTTTCATATCTCAATTTTTGAGTCACTGTGTGGTTTGTTCCTCAAATTTTGAGCCACTGTTTGATTCATACCTTGGTTTTTGCATTTCATTTTAAACCATTGTTTGGCTCATAGTTTCCGATTTTTGAGCCATTGTTTGTTTCTTGTCTTGGTTTTTGAGACACTGTTCCGTTCATATATTGGTTTTCGAGCCACATTCCTCAGTTGTTCATCAACTGGTCAGTTTGTATCTCCATTTTTGAGCCACTGGTTGGTTTGTTTTTCAGTTTTTTTAGCCACCGTTTGATTCATAAGTTTTGGCACCATAGTTCAATTTATATGTCATGTTTACACCATTGTTCATCGCATAGTTCCGAATTTTAGCAACCACTTGGTTCATGTCTTGGTTTTGGAGCAACAGTTTGGTTCATACCTTTCTTTTTGCTCCATGGTTCAATTTATTTCTCATTTTTGCAGCACTTTTTGGTTCACAGCTCAGTTTGTATCTCAGCTTTTGAGCCACAGTTTGGTTCATATGTCAGCTGTTTGACTCGTACTTTGGTTTTGAGCCACTGTTTGGTTCTGTCTTCTTTCTTGTTATATGATAAACAGTTTGAAAAAGACACCAATCATTTATACTATGGCAATTTGACAGGTGATATATTTATTCCTGTAGTTATCTCGCAAATCTCTAAATCCTTTTCAGGGTCATGGATGCCAAAACAATAGCTACAAACATCATTAATATTATATATTAAGACTGCGAAGTAGCACAGATTTACAAATTTATATGCTTTATTGAGAAATGAAGCATGATTTTTGTTATTTTTGGTGGTGGTAGGTGGGGTTCCACGGCTCGATTCCACTTCCAAGAGGGAGTGAAAGACAGGAAGAGGGGAGAAAAAGCTAGAGAGAGAGAGAGAGAGAGGAAAGGGTTTCTTAGTCAGTAAGAAGTGGCTGCCAAAAACCAGATAAAAAAGATGATACACCAGCTGTGACCACAACCTTAATAACTTTTATACACAACATTATCACAACTTCTTGCAAAGCTACATGTGACAAGAATCCTGAACATAAACTTTAAAAAAGCAGTGTTTTGCACAAATAGGATAATTCTTGCAACAGTGAAGCACTATGAATTAAACTGTGAAAAATATCACAGAAACACAAGATATATTACAGAGCATTCCTGCTTCTCTAGAGCCTCATCCACAGGTGGTTACATTTACCAAAGTGGCAACACTAAATCACAGAATAATCTAAAAATGAAATAAAAATTACATCAGTGCAGAAAACAAGTCTAAGAGCAAAGTGCTTCAGGGCAAAATGTCTGGTAAAATTACTTTTATTGCTTTATCTCTGCTACTTTTTACAGAGTTGCTGCTGGTCATTATAGTATTACAGTGAATATATCGAAAAGGCCCAACATTTTTTAAACATGTGAATGAAAAAATTAAACAATTTATTTGCAATAAAGATGTGTAATAGATAGATCTCTGTGTGGACAAGGGAGCAAAATAAGAGCTTTTAACAGATTAATTTAATTTGTGTATCTGAGATTTTCCCTCTGACAGGATTACATTTCTAGGGAAGGTCTTAACATTACAACAGTATAATATTTCATCCTGCCTCATAATTAAGAGCGTTAAGACGGTCTCGCTGTTGCCAAGGCAATTTTGAAAGGAAGTTGAATTTTTATTCTTTACCTTTGCTGCCGGCAAATGAAAAATCCCTGACTCCTTATTCCTGGAAACCAAGAAACGTTATTATTATTTATAACCATTTTGACTGTTATTATAACTGTTGTGGAAGTTCTGCATGTGTAAATGGTTTTCGCTGCTGGTTTAAAAGATTTGTTAAAACACTGTTTCACTGGGTATTTAAATTTTATATGATATGACTAATTAATGAGATGGGTTACTTTGAGTGGTTACGTGATTAACCCATTGAATTAATTAGTTAATTAATTATAATTAATTACTTCATTAAGTGTTATGACCTGAAGTGTTAGTCATTAAAGTAAAATATGACAAAAAATGTCCAACAGTCTTTTCTTTCATGAGTAAGATGAGACACGAGGAGCGAAAACTAGATTTTTGACCAAATCTGTCACTAAATATCTTTGTTTCAGTTAACGAGATGTGAAGAGACGAGATGAAATGTTAACTTTTACACTTCTGGATGTTCAGAATGCATCTACTTTCTCCAAATATTTATGCAGTGCAGCCCATTGGTTGCATTGAAGGACCAAATCCCAGCCAAAATGTTAACACTTTTGACAGTGAAAGTGTCATGAAAGGTTACGCAAAGCTGTGTAAACATGTATAACATTAACACAAGTACTGTCCTTGCTTATAAATGTTGTGTACATTTTAAAAATACACATAACTAATGTAAAAGATCTGACTTTTTCCAACACAATTTCATTAAACATTAACACAAAATGTGTAAAGTGCTACACACTATTTGTGTCATTTTTCTACTCATTCCTTCTAAGAGTGCAGAAAAGACCCTTCGGCCGACTCGGGGATCAAATCCAGGACCTTCTGGTTGTGAGGCAGCTGTGCTAACCACTACGCTACCAACCAAAATATTACTTTTTAAATATTTGTGTTAAAAATTACAACTGATTAAATTATTTAACAAATTACAAAAGGGAATAAGAGTGTATATTTCTACGAAATGAAAAATCTGAAGCTAAATTTTTTGGGGGGAATGATATTTTTTAAGTCAAAGTCAAAGTTAGTTTTAGTGTCATCTCAGCTATATACCGTACAAGTACACAGAGAGAACAGACGACATGGCGACAGTTTTAACAGCGCAAAGAACAAGCAACAAGGAACAAATAAGGCAGGTTCTGGATTTTGTTTTTTTGAACAATGCATGTTGTTTGTTATTTCATTTTTTATTTTAGAAACAAATGTGAAAATATAGTATGATTTAAAAATGCCAAAAATAATTGCAAATAACTAAAATAGGACTGAAAATTAAGAAGCGTTTTCAACTAAAGTGAAAATAAAGTAGCTGCCAAAACATAATTATCTCTCTAGAGTTCAGTCACCTTCACAGTCCCAATGTTTATCTTCACATTTCTGACCTATTTATTCTGTACACTTACACACACACTCTCACATGGGAATAATTAATGTGAGAGAACACCGTCTTGTACAAAGGGTCACATACTCCACTGATTGTAAAAAATAAATAAATAGAAAATTAGAAAATTGTTACATTTTACATTTTGATATAAACAAGCAAACCTTCATATCACATATCACAGCTTTAATGTCACATAATTATGTATAAATTGCAATATTTAACCCTTATTTTTTGTTTTAATGTTGATGATTAAGGTGAATAGTATTAGTTTAAATCATCATTTTAAAAACAGAAAAGGGATTTAAAAAATTGTGAAAAATGAAATAATTTTTTGAGTAAACAGACTTATTTTCAATTTACATTTATTTTTCTCATGGTATACAAATTTATAATTAGACACACAGCAAGGTTAAACAGACAGAGATGCTTTTTTAAATTTATATTTGCTGTTTTCACAGTATTACAGTTTTTCTCAGGCGCTTAACTACATTGACCATGCCATTAGTCCAAGTTGTCATTTCCAAATAAATATAAGCAAATCAGTAAACCTTTCTGCACAACAGAAACCATGTTGTCATCGCTTGCACATCATTTTTCACTGCTAAAGGATTTTTGCAAAACACTAGTCACAGTGATCATTTGGTAACACCAAAATCACATCAGAGTGTCTGATTAAGCGATTCACTTGAAAATAGCGGCAGCTGCTAAATTCCATCCCAAAACACTACTGAAATTGGGCCAAACTTGCACTCGGTTGCACTACATGCTGCAAATCTAACTCTCAACACTCAAAAGTTGCTACCACGGTATAAAAGTAGTAATAAAGTGGTGTAATTTTTAACACACAATGAAACAAGACTGGCGAGGACATGGAAGTGGAAAAGGAAACAGAGAGCAAGGTCAAAGACAGAGGACAGTCATAAAATTACAGCCACTGTCATTGACCATGTTCATGGTCATGTGTTGCATTAATTATTCAAACATTCAAGAGGGAAAATAGTCCTGTAACATTCACTTGCTGTAATTCAAATACAGACCACAGTTCTTGCAGTTATCAGATGTATATTTACTGCAAGATTCTACATTACATACTGTATGTCTTTATAGACTCTGAAGAAGACCTGCAGTTGGCGGGAGTGGCCACTGTTCACCCCTGACCATGAAGCGGCAATTGTTCAGATGGTGCTCGGGAACAATACACTCCGTTTACAGGAAATACAGGCTGCTGTAACTGCAGACCACACAACATATCACAACAATCATTCAGTCAGTTTATCAACTGAGATATCAATATGTACAGGTAAAACGCCACTATATGAGTTGTCCACTATACGTTTACTGTAACTAGTGCATCACTCGATATTTCAGAGACTAGTCCTGTTGTATACATCCCAACAGTTGGGTCATATAAATCTGGAAAGTTTATTGTATTCTTTGATGAGATTTACAGAGCACTTCTGGAGTCTGAAGGGAGAGACCATGCTATGGAAGAGACGATGCAGAGTAAATCACATGCCTTTTTTATATCACATGACAAAATTAGTCTTGTGGATTTTTGCGTTTTCATACAGGCTCAATAAAACCACCTTACCTTCACAGAAGCTGTGTTTTTGTTGTTTGTCGCTCCCTCTGTGTGTGTACTGATTTCACTGCAGTGAGTATGGTAAATTAGCGTCAAAAGTATATGAATTTTTTCAACACATATTGAATTGCTACAATTGAATAAAAACATCCGTAATTAATAATGCATGAAGGTTTAGCGTTTTTCTGTTTTTTAAATACGTTTTATAGAGAACGATCATATTATATGTGCTTATTTCTAGTACATGTTAAAGTGATGGTTTTTCAGCTTGATGCCTCAGTAAGTACAACATTCTTAATGGTCTTGGAGAAGCAAGTTTCGACCACTGCTTATGGTCCAGCCACGAAACATAATGTTGTCTGAATTTAAGAGGTTGAATGTTGCTATATTGAATCTTAAGTGCTGAATTAAATTCAACATAGCATTCGTAAACTACGTAAACTTTTTATGCATTATTATTTACGCATGTTTTTATTCAATTATAGCAATTCAATATGTGTTCAAAAATTCAAATACTTTTGACACTAATTTACTTCCATAGGTGAATATTTTGTCTTAGCGTATTCACTGATTGCTTGTATGTGTCTCCTGTTTGACTGATGTGTGTTACTGTTTCAGTGAATTATGCAATTTTGCAATAGCTATTTAGGGTTTTCATTCATGTAGAGCGTTTTGCAGGGACAAATGGGGAGTTCTGTCAAATTTGCTAGTGTTCTGCAGGCTGCATCGGCTGATTTGAGAATGTGGTTATTGTTTTGAAAAAAGCCATTAAGCGCCCGAGAAAAACTGTTTATTTTTATTGCGATGATTTTTTAGAAACATTTTTTCCCATTTTTCTATTTTCTATTCCGTCCATCAGCAGTGAAAACCGTCGTCTTTAACAGCAGCCTGATGATTTTTCCCTCTTGCTTGGGGCGTTGTTTAGGTGAGCATCAAATGAAGATGAGTTCTTTGTTTTGTTTTTTTGAAAATAAAACAGTTCTTTTTCAGTGAAACAAAGTTTAAATGGAACATCACAAAATGACTGATGATGTTGGAATCTAAAAGTGGCAAGTTGTTTTGGCACTCACTTTAAATAGTAATAATGCATATGCAGAAGCAGAGAGAGAGAGAGAGAGAAAAAGAGTCGAAAATAGTGAGGAAACGAGAAAAGGCCGAGAGAAAACAGAGAGAGAGAGAGATAACTATATGGAGAGATGGAGACAGAAAGAGAGAAATATAGACAGAGAGAAAAACAAAAAAAATAGAGACATAAGTTAGAGGTTAGAGAGACAGAAAGAGCGAGAAATACAGAGAAAGAGACAGAAGAAAGACAAAGAAAAGAATTAAGATAAAGAGAGAGAGAGAGAGTAGCAGAGAAAGAGAACTCTTACTCAGAAAGGAAGACAGAGAAGCAGAAAAAAGGTGAAAGAGAGGAAGAGAGAGAGAGAAATAGAAAAAAGAGAGAAAAACACTCAAAAGAGAGTGAAAGAGAGAGAGATATAGAAAACAAGAGAAAGTGGTAGAGACAAAGAAAGAGATAGATGAAGTAAAAGAGACACAAAGAGAAAGAAAAGAGATAGAGAGAGATAAAGAGAGACAAAGATGTAAAGAAAAAAGGATGGACAAAGTAAGAGACAGAGAGAGGGAAGGATAGAAAGAAAAAACAAAGAAAGGAAAGAAAACAGAGAGAGAGAGAGAGAGAGAGAGAGAGATGGGAGAAAAAGACAGAAAGAAAAAGAGACAGAGAGAGAGAGAGAGAGAGAGAGGAAGAAGAGAAAGAGAGATGTTAGAGATGTGCTGATGTGTTGTTAGGGAACACGGTTAAAGCAGCGTGTTCCTCATCACCGCGGGACGTGTTTGTAAACTCACTTTCTTCTGGGAAGATTTTTCATGAAGATCAGTTTGTTCTACGCTGTAAGTGTGTGTGCGTGTGTGTGTGTGTGTGTGCAGGTTATTGATTAGATGCCATGTGTCTGATTTTAGCATCTTGGGGAATGATGTTGACGCCTTTTTCTCGGTTCACTTTTGTTCCATCACAAAAGGCAGAAAAATACTGCTTTTGATGCAGAGTCTAAGAGCCATGTTTGGAAGGTATTTAGAGCAGCTGAAAGACACTGAAAAATACTCACTAACCTGTTGTCACGCCCAAACTCTCAGCTGCAGAAATCAAGCTTCATCATGCTGAATACCAGATAGTTTTTCAAAATTTAGTGAGTGAGTGACTATTTGTCATTGTGAACACACCACAGCACAACACAGTGCACCACTACCAAATGTAACCTCTGCATTTGACCCATCTGTGAAGGAGCAGTGGGCAGTGACATGGGCAGGGATTCGTACCGGTGACCTTCCAATCACAGGGAGTACTTCCTAACCATTACACCAATGGTCCCCAAGTGGCGGCCCACGGGCCAGATCTAACCCAAGCAAGCAATATATCTGGCCCCTCACATCACATTGGCAACAAATGTAAACAGGCGTGTGCTCTAGAGCTGGACGGATCCATTAAATAACTCACGAGTTACACATCTCCATTATCCCGAGTCCTAACTACACCATGACTAAAATATAAACCCCGTCACGTACATACCTCATATAATCATTTCAAACTCATTACAAGATCAATACAGCCAGAGTAGCAAGTATAGCTGATAAAAAATCTCATAACTTACCGCTCGTTTGCACCACCACACTCAAATGAGGGATCCTAACAGCTTCCTATAGAGTTTAATCCTCTTTGTAGACTACGGGACTTGTGTCAGTGTCAGTAGCGCGTTGCGAAGCACACACATTTATGAGTGAATCTGTCGGTTAACTTCATACAGCTGAACTACATTATCAACAAACATAGTGTACATTAGCAACTAACATAGTGTACATTAGCAACTAACATAGCGTACATTAGCAACAAACATAGTGTACATTAGCAACAAACATAGTGTACATTAGAATGAGTCCGCCGGTTAACTTTCTGATACTGACTCAAGTGACTCATACACTCAGATCAGTTTAGCGAGTGACTCAGAAGGAGCCGAATCCTAAAAAGGAACCGAATATGACAGTTCTATTGCTCCCGCTATGGCCATCTGTGATTAGCGATCTCCGCTAATCATTAAGAGTGTTTAAAATCTTAACGATAACAGTTTCTGAACTTACCAGACAGTATATTCAATCCTCTGTATGTGAAATTATTTCTGAGTAATTCCGTGCACAAAACCTGAAGTAATTGCGTAAAAACGCATTAATTACATTATTCATTTAAATACATTTAAACGCTTTAGCTTTCAACTCTCATATGGAACGCCAATATGCGCAAAAACGTAGTTCTCTTCCAGAAGACCAAAAGCAGCTCATTGTATATGATAGAATAAAAACTCTGCAAGGTAATGAAATAGAGACTGTTCTTACTGTTTATAGTCGTTATGTCTACAGTTTCAGCACTTTTATACTACATAAAGCTACAACAATAAATAAATAAATAAGGGGGAGACATGATGTGGATTTGTTCAGCCTGACTTGCTTTACATAATTTGATGGAGAAAGACAACTGGGGACTACTTTAATACACTAACTGCATATAGAATTATACAAAGTATTACTGTAAATAGATGGAGGAATATGAATATAGCAGTGTGTCAGTATTACACTATAAATGTAAAGAAAATGTCAAATTTGATGCCAGTATTATACTGTAAATGTGCAACTTTATTTTAGAGTTTATACCAACAAACTGTTGATCAGTCAGATATGCCAGAGTTTTTCACGAACAACTGAGAGCAGTGCAATTTTTGGTATGACTAAAACATTTTGGAACAAATGAGCAGCGATGATGAACAGATGTGGATGGAGGTATAGCTGGGCACCAGGGGTCTGGCACAGACCATTGTAAAATTGGAAAAATGTGGTTATTATATGGACAGCCACAAACATCACTGTGCCAGTACCAGGAATTACATGTTACAGCTGTTACAGTTGTTTTGCTTTGCCTCCAGATTTGTGGTGAGGTGTTTGTCTTTGTCTCTAAAACTCGACTGGTTTTTAATCTTCCTTGATTAAGGAGAAAATTGTTGAATGTCAGGTGCAAATATTACCCAAGTGCAGAATTTTGGTCTTGTCTCGGACTCGGTCGTATTTGTACTTAGTCTTGTCATGGACTCGGGTTTTTATATGGAGACCAGCCGAGACCACAACACTGAGAATATTACTAGGAGAATATTACTCATATTACTCTTTGAGACCGACACAGGCATTTTATGTTAGTGTTTTAATAACTCAGAATCCAGTTAACTTACAGAAACCACACACATACCGTCAAAATCACAAGACTTTCAACCTGCCGGACGTTATATTCATTTCCCTCTATGTGAAATTATTTCTGAGTAATTCCATGCACAAAACAGAAGTAATTGCGTAAAAAGGCATTAATTACATTATTTATAAAGTAAACACAGACGTTAGCACTTAGGACTCTAATACTATACAACACTAATAATTTAGTTCTCTTCCAGCGAGCCCAAAATTAGTCCAAATCAGATCAACATTACTTAAAACATTAGCATTTCTTCATTTTCAATTGATCAGAAACTATTTTTTCTATTTTATAATGTTATAGGGTAATCAATAGGGCAGAAATAAATATAGAAAAATGTATTATTTGTTATCAAATCATTTTATTCTGTATCCAGATAGGTACTAAATGGATAAAGAAGTGTTTCCACCTGCACTAACCTAATTTTTCTTCATAGCACTACATCATCAAATCTTTCTGCATAATAAGAACTCTACAAGTCAATAAAATAATGAGTTTGGTCTTGAGGAGTGTTCACTGTGGTTTGTTGAGTTTAACATATGATGTGATCAGTTTGTTTAACTGCTTCCAGTGAAGTGATTTCCTCATTATAGATATGTAAGAGAGAAATATTCAATAAACATCTTTAATGTTACTTAGGCTTTGTATCTTCCACTTATTTGTCATGTGGCGTAAAACATGTCTTGGTCCAGTTCTTGTCTCCTCTTAGTCTCGGCTCTTCAGAGTCTTGGTCTTGGTCTTGTCTCGGTGTCGGTTTAGGTGTTCTTGATCCCAACTCTACTGGGTTCACAATGTCAAATAATCACTCACTTGACTTTAAAGTTACAGCAATACCCACTGAACATGTTGGTAAAGATGGTTATTGGTCATTTTATTTGATGTTAACAATGGAAAAAGGTAAGTAAAATGAAAAAATTAAAACCATCCCAGACAACGGGAAAGATTGTGGTACTGCTCGTATTCTGAGTTCTGAGTCTGAGAAACGTGACACAGATTTTCAGCAGCTTTATTGTGACAGGCAAAGTAGGGCCTTTAGGGTGGAAATAATTTTAATAAATGATGTGCCAAAGTCAAATCTTTGAGAAATCTACCAAAGAAAATTCACTCAAACTGATCAAAAGGTTTTCTCAGTATCCACTGAGAGTTTTGCCCAGACCCGGCCCTCTGCCTTTATCAAAGATATGCATATTGTCCGTGGCAAGTCTGCCCTTCACCAAACGAGTCCTGATGAATAAGACATTCAACTCATTCAACGCTGGGCTTTTGAGTAAAGTTTCTCCATCTCATTCCCATTCCAACGTTTCGCCCTGCGGTAGACACGTAGCTTTTAGAAGAGCGAGAGAGAGAGAGCTTTGTGGAATAACACGCTCCTTAATTACCTGGGAGAGGTAAATAAACATTGGCATTCATTTCAGGTGACCACAAAGAAAGTCTCTGGAGGGGGAGAAAAGGTTTACTTCACACAGCTTGCCTCTTTTCCAGTCACTGATCCAAAAAGCCTGGCACTACTAAAAGTGGTTAAGACAAGTGATTATAGAAAGCGAGACCACAGCTTTCGGATCTTTGCCTGAAAATTTCCCAAAGGTGCTTCTCAAACTCACCATGCACCAATCAACCCGGGGGTAACGATACATCAGTCTGGATCAATACATCAATTCAGAGATCAACAAGCCAGTAGCATTATTCCAAAATGAAAACACTGATCAGACATTGTACACTTTGTAACTTCCCTCGCTGAGCAAGTACAGCTAGTTTTGTTGAAACTTACTGAGCGAGTTAACACAGCACTTAGGGTTAAGTGATGTTTTAGTTGCTTTTTTGTGATTTGATATGATGTAAGTTAAATCAGCAGTCATTGTCACATATCAATCACTTTCTCCTAAAATGAATTAAATCAAAACCCTACCGTATCAGACTTTGTGATTTTAGCAGAGGTCAAATCGTTCATTGAATCGATATAATATCGTATCATGATGAAATTTGTGATTTACTCCCCTACCTCTAAGAGGAATTCTTATTCATCACCCTTTTTTCCAAGCTTTAATTAGAACTTTGGTCAATTTCAACATTTAGCTCTAGTGTTTGGTGTCGCGGAGTGCTGACACTAGCGATAAAAAAGTCAAAAATTGATGCTGCCTACACCGATTTATGCTCCTTCTAGTGTTCGCACCCTGGCAACTGTAACGCTAGACCTATTATTAATTATTTTAACTCATATTCTTGCTGGTTTGTGTAAAGTCCCCCTAAAATAGACCTAACAACGTCCATGGCTTGTACTTTCAGATTTGCACCTTCTTGTTGTTTATTGATGCTTTGCAGCTGACTTTATATGCGTGTCCACACTGTAGCCGCCGCTATATTGAGTACCAGCATATTGAGCGCTGCATTTGTGATCGATGAAAATGAAGTATCTATCTATCTATCTATCTATCTATCTATCTATCTATCTATCTATCTATCTATCTATCCATCCATCCATCCATCCATCCATCCATCCATCCATATTTCTATCTGTCCGTCCATCCGTCCATCTGTCTGTCTATCTATCTATCTATCTATCTATCTATCTATCTATCTATCTATCTATCCACGTTAGACACACAGATTCTAATAATAAGTTGTAATGATTCACTGTTGGTAGCACATAACTAAGTTATAAATAAATGTACATACCAATGGCTGTGAAGGAAGTAACTGTTCTTAAGTAAAGTGTAAGCAAATGTATTAATACTAAAGTAATTGTATTAATACTGTAAAGTGATTACAGACAGCAGCGCATATGTGTGATACGTGTAAACAACTAAGCAGCTCGCTCACATGGAGGCTAGTTCACCCAGCTCTTGTAATTCCAAAAATAGCTTACTCAAGACTCAACAGCTTTCACATCACTCTTACATCGCTCCTCCCTCACTTTACCCACCTGATAATGCTCTTCAATCCGACAGATTTAACTGAGCATAGTCTAGCCCTTTGCCGTGCTAACGACAGCCAGATAGCCTTAGCAGCTGTTTTCTTCTTGTGGAAATGCCATATTTTATATGTGGGTGGGTTATGTACCAGGTAGATGTAAATGTTGTGGAAGAAAAAGTCATGTAGTGTGTAAGCGGAAGTGAGTTGATGGAAAACGTCTGGAGGAATAAAAGTGATCTTTTCATTGTAGTTCTCGGGCATCAAAATGAGAAATATACATCACATCGATAGGTTGCCTAATTGAAGTGAACGCCTTAAAGGTAACGTTAGCTAGAGCATCCAGCTGTCAGTCTGGAGTGGATTCGGTACTCACAATGGTGGCAACAAGATCAGATAACTATGTCGTCATCCGACTGATAAGCATGACAGACAGACAGACAGACAGACAGACAGATACTTCATTTTCATTGGACATCAGTGCAGTACTCGATATGCCTGGTACTCAAGTCCCACAAGCAGTTTGTAAACCTTTTTGTTTTTCCATATTTGTGTAATCAATCAGGATGTGTGGTCTTACAGCTTTGTCAGCATTGTTATGAGTAAACAAAGCTAGACTTAGAGTCATAACTGGAGCGGAGTTGGCATACTCAGTCTTGTCCTCAATCGCTCTGGCTTTAGTGAGAATGTAATACAGAACAGCAGATGGGTTACGCTTCTGTTTGTCACACTCTGCTTTCTCAGCAACGCTGCCAAAAAGCAGAACCACACCTCGGTTTGTTACGCAAACTCTGTTGTGAGAATTAATTGAGGCAATCGATCAATCCAGCCTAAGAGAACATGCTCCTTTGTCCAAAAATAAACTCAAGTACTACAAAACATTTGGGAGAGTGCAAATTAAGGCGTTATGATGTATAACTTTTACTGCTATGATGAATGTAAGTCCGGAAAATTTTATAATGCTTAGAGTCTAGGTCTGGACCAGGAACTATAATGTTGTATAAAGGAGTTCTATAAAGCCCTAGATGAACGGTTTAAAGTCATTAATATATCATATGACATTTACATAATATAACATTTTGTGATGTTGCGATCGCAACTACTAAAGAAAATTCAGCCAATCCCCGCAAATTCATTACTACTGTGCAATTTTTCTGCAAGTTTGACCAATTAGCGCAACTTTTCCGCAATTTTTTGACCGCTTCATGCAAAACGTTTAGCCATACGTCAACGAACTCACTTCCGTGCTACGTTTAGAAGACGCAGGAAGCGTGTGATAAAAACACCTCACATCTACCTTCAAAAATAACTCAAAGATTAATAACAATTATAGTGGTTTTGTTCCCTTCATTTAAAATAATCATTATAAAGGAGGACAAAATTGTAAATTTGTCCACAACTTTGACTTGCTCCCGCAACTTTACTGCAACACTAAAACACTGTAACTGTCATCGTAATTTTTTTTAAAAGCTGCCACAAAATCAGGCATTTTCAGGCAACAATCTCAAAAAAGAAAATTCTGGAGGGTGACATATTCACCGTGCAGCTCCTCTATTGGCTGAACTCAGTAGTTGGGGTGAGATGTTATTTGTAGTCCTCATTCCACCGCACTTAAATGCTGGCTCTGTCAGCACTTAGGAATCAGACTTAGACTCTGCTGAAAGATACTTTAAGCATATTTTCTTAATTTTATTTTTAAATACAAACCTTTAAACTGAAATAAGAAAAGAACATATATTTTATTAATATTGTATTATTTTTGAGAGTACACTTCAGTTCAGTTTGAAAATTAATGATGTTTTAATGTTAATTAATGATGTTCCTTTTTGAAAAATAGTCCAATAAAACTATTTAAACTATGTTAAAATATATTTTAACATATATTATATAACGTATACGTATATTTCTGCATTTTTTGGGCGGTGCTGCATTTAGTCCCATTATTTTGCCACAGTGCTCCATATTTGCCAGGCTTTAGAGATATTGTTTGGCTACAGAGCTCGTCATCTTGTCCCCTTCAGACGGCTTAAGCTTTTTTGGAAGCCCCAGCGCTGGCTTTATTCTTATTGTGTAGTTTTGTGTGGGAGGATTTCAAGCGCGCTGTCACACGGATTTGCAGATGCTGGAGATCGGCTAGGGAAGCTTCCCATCCCATCACCAACACCAAGCCAAGCCATTCAAGCGTCGTGAATTTGCTCGTCCAGGTCGGCTGCCACACTGAAGTCAACAATTTACTCACATAACTTAAATTATTCTGCTCCCCACATGCATCTTCCTCTTGTTTCACTGTTTTACAGCAAGGATTAAAGTGATGACGGTGCCAAGTCAATATCGAAACAAACTGCCTATAAGCATTAGAACATGAGAAAAGGGATTTATGTTGCATTTGGTTTTAAATTAAGCTTTAAAATTAAACTTTAAGCTCTCCCAGTGTTAAATTAACTTTTTCTTTGGTTTCAGAGACATCTTTAAAACCCCAAATTTCAAGTGTATGAAAGTCAAATTTTAATGCAATGTGGAAGTAATACAAAGTGTTCAAAATACGTTACTCACATTGAGTAATCTAATGGAATATGTTATAAATTACATTTTAGGGCACGTATTCTGTAATCTGTAGTGGAATCCATTTTAAACGTAACCTTCCCAACATTCTGTGCATGTTAGAAATAAAGAAAGAACTATTTCTTTTTTTTTTTGTTCCGGAGTTATTTTGAAGAAACTCTTTTTTAAAAAGTTACCCGGATTTATAGAGTATAAAAGTCCAAATTTAAATGCAAAGCCATTTTCTTTAAGAAATGCATTGCCTTTATTTTGGTTTCTTCTTGGCCTTCAACAGAAAGTGTGCTGAAAGACTCCGGGGTGTTTATAGGCAAATTTAGTCTTTGAAGCTGTCACAGACTAATGAACACCTGCAGTCCATGAGAAAACTTACTGTAGAATCTCTTTGAGATCTCACAGAAAGGTTGAGGAAAAGAAGCTCTTTATTATCCGGCTCTTTTGAACAGCGTTATGTAAGCGATATTTAAGGTTTCAGCTCCACAACATTATTATGTTTTTTTTTTAACATTTGCCACTTGCAGCTTGGAAAATTAATGTATGATGGACTGGACAGAACACTGTAAAACCAGATTCTGGAAAAGCTAAAAGTTTGGTAATAATAATAATAATAATAATTATTATTATTATTATTATTATTATTATTATTATTATTATTATTATTATTGTTATTATTATTGTTATTATTATTATTATAACAGTACCAACAAGCATCAATAGTAGCAAGAGTAGGGGTCCAAGCACCATAGCCAAAAAATCACCAAAAACAAGTAGTGAGTGAATTAAGAGAATGATTATTTGTCACCGTGAACACAGCACAGTGCACCACAACAAAATGTGACTTTTGAATTTGACCCATCCGTGAAGTAGCAGTGGGCAGCTTTTTGGCAGCACCCAGATAGTTTTCATGTCACAGCTACAAAACATGAGCAATCAAATCGTCCTTTTCTTGCGGAAGTTCATCTCTATTATCACCAGATGATGTTATCTACTTAGCTTGTAGCTGAAAAAGCTACTGTTTAGACAAACTGTTCTCCAACTGTTGTGACGCCTGCTTTATTAATGATTTAATAACAAATTCATGCTAAATAGCTATTTGTTTTCTAAATTAAATTGTGTTTATACTGACTATTTCCTTTACTTAAGGCTATACCTGTTAAAGAATAAGCTCCAGTAAAGCGATATTTTATGAGAATATTTTCAATGCTCTTAGACATTAAATGTTGATGATCGCTGGACATTTGTGAAGAAGAAAAAGAGGAGTGGTTTTTATTGCATCATTCCGACTGACTGCAGTTCCATCTATGGTGTGAGTGGACCTCTGTTATCTTTTTCATGAAGCTGAGTTCAGCTGTGGTATATATAAGTACACACATACACACACACACACACACACCCCCCAAAAAGACAGACAGACATCACATGAGATGAAAGGGAAATATTAACATTTCTATGTATTTCACTTCAAACCGACTTGCCAAAATAAGGCTTTCCTTAGTAATAAAGCATGTCTGTGTCAGAGGAAGTAAAACACTCTTAGATTTCGAACTGCAGCGATCTAAAAGTTTTAGATGAAGAATAATTTTATTATTTGTCAGCAGCTTAGACAGTGAAAATGGAAAGTTGTTGACCTTTCAATGTTAATACTACACTGTAAGTCACAAAATCACCAACTTTGGCAAATAATTTGATTTGCCAAATAATAATCTGATTCTCAAAGTTCTTTCACTAAATTAATGCATTGTTTTCTCATAATTATTTTCACAAAGTGTCATTAACATTTTTTGAATTTTTGATATCTTGTCATTGTAAATGTGTGCCCCTGTGGTTTAAAGGATAAGGCACTGGCCTCCTAAGCGGTCTTTCAAAATAATGGCTTAATATCTTGACATTTCGACTTAATATCTCAAAATAACGATAAATTTGAAAAGTTGAAATTTCGATATATTGTCATCATTTTGAGATAATAAGTCATGATTTTGACTTAAATTATAAATATTTTTTACCACATAGAGGAAACGGGCTTCACAATGACAAATAATGACTCACTTTAAATCACTTGGGCATGAATCAGTATTTTATTGTACACTGTTAAAGGGAGTGTAATGATACATCAATCTACATTGATACATTGATTCAATGATCTATGAGCTTATAGCATTGAACAAAAATTAAAAGACATTATTCATATTATAAGATCACTTTATAATGAACAGCAAATTATATTTTACTTGCTTTTTGTGATTTGATTTAAACGATAATTGATAGTGATTGTGTTTATTTTTGCTATTTTTTTTCTCATATTGGCTCCTGAATTGAATCAAATTGAAATTGTATCATAGCAGACTTTGTGATTTTGAATCATTGTCCATAAAATAAATATAAAATATTATTATTGTTATTTTATTATTTAACTTGAGATTAAAACCTCTAACTGCTAAAGTTACTTTCATATTAAAATGTTTGTGATAATTCTCATTTTACAAGATACTGTAGCTACACATTTAAGCTGCGGTGAGCATTATTATAACCAAGTTCTTACAGCTTTATTCAACGTTATGAGAAAATTCCACTTCTAAGTCGACTGATGGGCTTGAAGGCTTGCGGCTTATTTTCATCCGTCTACCTTTCCCTGATTTAGAACGTCCTTTAGGAGGACCGCCGCAGATAAAGGAGAATTGGGAAGAGATCTGAGGCTGCCGCAGCTCCAAATTTAATCAAGGGCAACCGTGCCAAAAGGGTGGGTACATTAATGTCATTAACTTATGTCTACATCACAGAGGTCAGGGAAAATTATGCTACTTCGATCAGGATTAATTAATATTGATTTGAACGAATCGGCTGGATGAAGGCCAGCGAGTGCTGATGAAGGATGAGTTTGTGAGTGTGAGTAGGGAACTGGAATGCAAATGTGTATAATGTATGTCATGTATAATAAACACACTGCGAATACACAGATCAGCCAAAACATTATGACCACTCGCCTAATTTTGAGCAGGTTTCTGACCATGCAGCCCCATATATAACAAACTGGTGTTGGTGGTCCAGTGGTTAGGATACTCACTTTTGGACCAAGAGATTGTGGGTTCGAGTTCTACCTCCAGCACTACTGTGATTGAGTCCCTGAGCAGGACCCTTAACCCCAAATCGCTTTTATGGAATTGGAAGTCGCTCTGGATAAGAGCGTCTGATAAATGCTGTAACTGTAAACGTTCTGACACCTTTCTATCAGAATCAGCATTAACATTTTCAGCAATTTGGGTTACACAAGCTCTTCTATAAGATTGAGCACTGAGGTACTCACAAGCAAAAAAGCTGCTCATTGCTCCTTCACAGACGGTCAAATGCAGAGGTTACATTGCAGGGTGGTGTACTGTGTGCTGTGCTGTGTTCACAATGACAAATTACCACTCTTTTAAGCAAGAATAGAGCCCTCTGACATATGGGGGCACTTAGGAGTTTTGTTTTCATTTTTTATTTGAGAGCAAAATTGGAAAACATAAAATGACTTGTTATTCCTTCTTTCCCATTGGTTTTGGAACCAGATTTTGAAAGCCACGTTTTGGGGGTTTTGGTATTAGGTTTAATGTGAAAAACAAATGATAGAGGAAATATAGCCCCAAGCGGCAACGAGTGGGTCCAAGCACAGGTCGCAAAAGCAGCATAAAAAGGTCAGCATAAAGTGAAATGACATTATAATAAACACATAACTGCATTAATCTTGTCAAGACATAAGGTGTTAGAATGCAGAAAGTATAAAATAAAGTGAAAAATAATTAAAGACGCGAACAGAAATTTGTGATTTGGTAGTGAAGCTTCTTTTTTTGTTATGACAGCTTCAATAAATTGTGTTTATATAGAAACTAACCTCTAATAGTGTTTACATAAGCATTGGGTTAAATTTATATAATATAATGTAAAATATAAAAGCGATGTTATGACATCACATACATTTATGTAGCGTTTTAGCGCCCCTAGTGGTCAACGCCCCAGTGGTCAACGCCCCTAGTGGTTTCCTTTGCTGTAATGCCAATTTTAAGCTGATCACTATGATTTTTGACCTATAGTGAGACACTCATCAATCCTACTTACCCCAATTTCATTTTTTTGCGACTTACACACACAAACTTAAATGAAATCCCGTTCTTAAGTCATAGATTTTAATATAGACTTGGTCCACCCTTTCCCGCTGTCCACCTTATTCTCCATGGTTACAAGTTGGACACCATCTTTGTGTACTTTGTAAACAGTGGAACCCAACCCCTGATAACCAACCTCCAATGGAACACCTCCATTCAATGATATGGTTGGGTGTCCCAAAATTTTAGGCAATATGGCGTATTTTGGAGCAGATATGCAGTGTACCGGTCTTTACCAGACAGAGATGCAGTTGGTGTTTCTCTAAAACGTCATTATAATATACGCCGCCTGCCTTCGAAGATTAATTTTCCTTCAGTGTTGCTACATATCCAGCCCATACGCCCCGATATAAATATATGTTATTTGTCTTCTCTTTTCCGCGGCAACAATTCCGTTGTGCGGAACACAGCACAGCTCGTTACTTGTTATTCCGCGGTGGTGTTTTTCTGTTTTCCGTGGAGCCGCAGTGACAGGAAGTGATGATGCTGTAGCAGCCATTACTAATGCGCAGGTAATTTCATTACAAAACCTGTTACTGCAGCTAGCACACGGAGGCAGGCCAATGCCCTGGGAAATATTACATTTATAATTATAATTGACAAGCAGGGCAGACGTCGCCAGACAGAGTCGTGAATCATTCTCCACATCAGGAGGTCCTGCTCGCCGTGGGAAACCCTTCATGCCTGCGAAACCCTCGCATTTTCCAGCCCTCTTCGCCAGGTGTCAGAACGAACTCTTTGGGCAGACGGGAGATCGTCTGAGGATAACAAGTGGGCTGTCCGCAGAGATACATCATAACGAGAGTGTGAGGTGATCTCTCCTGCAGCTGTCAAACACGTGTCACAGCGCTAAGAGTTCATCACCTTTAGCTATCACCACACTAAGGCCCTCGGCGATGAAGAAGACAGACTGGAACTGGGAGAAAAATAGAAGAATAGATTTGTGGTAGTAAAACAAAAAGCCTTTCGAAATCACGTTTTGCATTCATTTTCTAATAGTTATGTACAGTCCCTCCAGGATTTCGTCGGGCGTTTTTTGAGATTGTTGCCTAAAATGCCTGATTTTGCGGAAGCTTTTCATAAAATTGTGAAGTTGCGGTGTTTTTTGGCAATTTTGTTGCAATCAAGTTGTGGAAACATTTGCAATTTTGTCCTCCTTTATAACGATTCGTTAACAATGAATTAAAATGAGGGGAACAAAACCACTATTATTTTAATTAACCATTAATCATTTAGTTATTTTTGATGTGAGGTGTGAGGTGTTTTTATCCATATCTTGTAAACGTGAGTTCGCCGACATATGACTCAATGTTTTGTGGGAAATAACAACGATTTGTTACAGAAATTGTGGAACAGTTGGTCAAAATTGCTTGGTAGGAATGAATTTGCGGGAATTGGCTGAATTTGTGTTAATACTTGTCCCCGCAACATAGCGAAATCCTGGAGGGTCTGCTTGTAGTTGTCTGGAATTGTGATGGAGATGCTGATGTGTTCTGATGGACACATGTGGGTTTGAGTCCCACCAGCATCGTCCACTATTGTCTATATGGGGAAGTTGGTAGCGTAACGTTTAGTGGGTTTGCCCTAAGATAAGAAGGTCACCGGTTCGAATCCCGGACTGAGGTAGTCATGAGCAAGGTACCGTCCTCAAGCACCGCTCCCCGGGTGCTGCCCACTGCTCCCTCATGGATGGGTCAAATGCAGAGGTCAGATTTCATTGTGGTGTGCTGTGTTGTGTTCACAATGACAAATCATCACTCACTTTCACTGCTGCAAGTTTCCCAGTAGTGGCTGACAATGGCAAACTTGTGGCAACACATTCTACACTATTTGCCACAAATTAACCACAAGTTAATTTACATAAGTTGTGATTATTTGTCATTGCACAGCACACAGGTCACCACAAGGGGACGGTACCTTGTTCATGAGTACCTCAGTGGTACCTTTACGTGATTGAACAGTTTGAACTTGGAAATAGTCAAAGTGTGAGTGTATTTACACATTTTTGTGTTGTGGATTTGCATTTACTACTGTTTTTGAGACTTTGAGCATGATTACTGCCTTGATATTCTTGTTAGCAGGGGTGGAAGTGACGAATTACAAATACGTTACTGTAATTAAGTAGATTTTTTGGGTACTTGAGTAGTTTTTCAAGTGTGTAATTTTACTCGTACTTGAGTACAATTTACACCATGTAATCTACTTCGCTACTTATAAAATCAAAAGTCGCCACTGAGTACGCCCACAAATGTGAATTAATATTCAAACCTTTCATCTGCATCTTTGCAGCCAATAAGGCTGTGCAATCGCGACCACGCCAATTAATCTATGATGTAAGCAAAGAATAAACTCAGCAGCAGGCAGTGTGTGGAGTCCTGTCTGTGCCCCTCAACAATAACATTTAACTATTAATTACGATTTTGCTAAATAAAAGGATCTGGCTTGCATCAGTCACATGATGAGCATTAACCAATCATTAACCAATGCTCACACGTGATGGCAGAGCGCGCTGGTCACAAGCCGGGAACGAGCCCTCAAAAAGCACGCACAGTTTTAGCGGCTGGGCGGTGCGGAGCTGTTAGCTGCACAAGTAGTGGTGGTCATTAGCCCCTAGCTAACTGGGTAAGGGTGTCATGGGTCTGGAACTCTGGCCACCCTTTTAGGGAACACATTTTCTTTTAAAGTAAGTTACAGGGCTTTTCCTTGCCTTTCTGGAGGGCTTATATTTCACTAAAAAGGATCTAATATGCATTTCCATATAATTATGGATTATTATAATTACGATATTAAAAACAGTATTTTAAAGAAAATACATTAAGAAACAGATTATATTAGTTTTATATATACAAGCAAACTGAATCACCATAAATACATTATTTTATATTTATTACTTTACTTTTTTTATTCTTATTGCTTTATTATTATAGCACTAGGAATAAATAATAAGGGAAGGATTCTGGATCAGCACCACAATGCAAACTTGTGGCATTAGTATTTACAGTATTCTGGAGAAGGTATAAAATGTCACTGTATGTGCATGTGTGTGTGCGTGTTTTATGTGTACAGATTCTTTTTCAATTATTACTCATGATATAACATTGTCCAGACATGCCCCGTGAGGAGAGGAGGAGGAAACAGCGACAAAAGGAGCTATGTGAGGCTGCTAAAGGCAGTGGATCCCTCACCAGCTGGTTTAAAAAGAGCAACTGATGACAGTGATACAGTATGATGCGATTCCATATTAGATTCTTGATGAATGTGGGTTGTTGTTGTTCAGCCTGGTTCTATGTGCCCCTTTTTCACTTTGAGCACCCGCCCCTTCAAACATCTCTGCACGGCCCTGCTGGAGGTACTCCACAGTGGAGTACAAACTAATTTATAGACTGAAGATTTGGAGACAAAGAAGCCAAAATGGAGAAAATGGAGCCAAATGACGCCGGATAGACTCTGTTAATTTAGAAAACCAGCTCTTGCTGAAACTGAACATAGGTTCAGAAAGTGAAGTGTGACAGAAACGCTATTATGTCTAAGAGTTTAAGACACTTACCTGCCTGTTGTTCGCAGTGTACTGGGAAAAGTTTAAGCTGTTCTATGCATGTTCAAAAACATTTTTGTTTTACATCTACATTTATTTACAAAAACGAATTGCCTTTCTATACCTTGTTCATCTGAGAAATGTGTCTTGAACGTAGATATTTCATACTGGTGAATCAAATCGAATGCCTGCTATTGACGACGCAATAAAACATCCATCGGTTAAAAAGTAATTAGTACTCCGAGTAGTTTTTGAGAAGAGTACTTTGTACTTTTACTCAAGTATTTTTTAACACCAGTACTTTTACTTGTAATTGAGTACATTTTAACCAATGTAACAGTACTTGTACTTGAGTACAAATTTTCAGTACTCTTTCCACCTCTGCTTGTTAGTTATATGTACAGTTTTTCATTTTTGTCACGGTCCCACCCGACTTGGACGGGACCGTGCCACCGTGAACCCAGATAAGTATCTGTTTTATTGTTTCTGGTCTTCTGGGTTCACTTTGGATGGTGTGTCTGTGGTGTGTGTGAGTGTGTGTGTGCTCCTCATGTCTCCTCGAGTTAGACTTAGCTTTCTGTGTTAGCTTGCTCCTCACTGTTGGGCTCTGTGTCTGCACTTTGTGCCATTCTGATTAGTCACTCTCTGTCTAGAGCGCACCCTACTTCCTGGTATGTTGTCTGCACTGCGTGCTCCCTTCCCAGTAGGTCAGTGGCTGTTTAGAACACCCCTCGCTTACTATTGCGTTCAGCTGTGTCTCGTTCTGCCTTGAGTTTGGGATTGGTGAGAGCACTCGTTTGTTGAGTTCTGTGCTCTTATTTAAGCCAGTTTTACCCAAGTGTCTCTGAGTCTGTCTCCCTCATGAAACGTGTGGTAGTTCGTGTCGTGTTTTTGTTTTTTTGGATTTCCTGTTCCTGCTCTCTTCTTCATTTGGATTTTGGACCCTTTTTGATTCTGGTTTGGTTTTTGTCCCTTTTTGAATTGCCCCTTTTTGTTTCTTTGTTTTCATTCCTCTTTCTTATTTGCTCCCCAGGCTTGTGTTCCCCAGTGAGGTCCTCTTCCCCGCTCCGATCTGGCGCAGCGCCGGGATCGCTTCTGTTTCGCCTCGTGGGTGTTTGAGGAGTGCAAGGCGCTCCTTCTCCTGGTTTCCCCACGGAGGATCTCCCGTTTTTGGCCACAGCCACGCTCACTGGGGGCACGAGCTCCACCCGTGTTTTGGACCTCAGTTTTTCCTGTTTTTTGTGGACTCTGTTTTTCCCATTTTTGCCCAGTTTGTTCTCTGGTTTCTGTTCCCCTCAATAAACCTGTTTTTGTATGCCTGCATTAGTGTCCTCATCCCCTTCCTGCAACCGCACCATGACAATTTTCCATGTTTGGTTTGATTATTTACCCCTTGGTTTAAGTTGATAGTTTTGCTCTTTGCTTTTTTCCTTATTTGTTTTGTTTGTGTGTAAATATACAATATATAAACATAAATTTAATGACTCCTTCATTTTAAGAAGTAAATATAATAATAAGAAAACCCCAAAAATCTTCTGAAGCTCTTGCTCTTCTCGATGCAGTATTAACCATCTCTAAAGGTCTGATGTGCGGAAGAGAAGCTCAGAACTGAGTGCCTCCATGAAATATTTTGACAGTTTGTCTGTGATTAAAATCCACCTTAAAGCGCTTGCTCCGTTTCTAAATTATTTACTCCGTAGAGATCTGTCATCAATTATTTACGGATTCAAGAGACAAAGTATTTAAATAGATATTAAAGCTGTTCGCTGCAGTGAGAAAATGATGCGATGCCGTTTGTTGTGCTGAAGCAACCCGTTCAATTAAGTCACTAACGCAGACGTTCCTCTCAAGGACTCTTTTGATTGCATCATTTGTTTGGCTCACAAATTGTTCTTTAATGCCAAGCAGTTCTTGGTAGAATGCTTAACATATACTATGGACCAAACAGTGTGATTAAATAACTGTAAGGAATCTTGGATAACCAAACGCACTCTGAACCGCCTACGTGTTTGTGTTGTGTTTGTAGCTGCGCTTGATTGACTTCAATGTAATGTTACATTGGCGTTGGTTTGACGCTGTTTAACGGCAACCTGCAGTCCAATTTGTAATTTCGTGTGTTAACCTGTGATCAGACTGTCCAAAGTGTTTACCTTTGTGTCAAAATGTAAAATACAAGAGAGGAAATAAACAAAACAAGTTCTGTGGCACATGAAGGAAATGAGTTTCTGTGTTGAACAGTTGGTTTGGTGTAATGACGTCACATGGAATGGGAGTCTTCTTCTTTCTCTTTCTCTTTCGGCTTTTCCCTTCAGGGGTCGCGACAGTATTAAAATACAAGTCTTGTGGCACATGAAGGACAGTCTTTGTGCTGCACAGTTGCTTTTACATCACTCACTGAAGTGCGTAATAGGAATATTAAACTAACTTAACGGAATCATGGAGTCCTCCAGGACGTCAACCGAACACAGTAGCGATGTTTTCTTTGCGTTCGTCTTGATTTCGGGTTCCAAATATGGTTTATTGACCCTGTTAATTAGCAATAATCTGTATCGATATCGGTCCTGAAAAGCCTCTAGTTTCTACACTAGACTATTCTCCCATTGGCTACTCTCCTCCAGATTAGTTCATTTATCATACTTTTCATTAAGAAGATTAGTCCTGCAGATATTTAAACACACAGTCCTCTCAAGAAAAACAAGAAAAATGTTCTTTATGATGCTCTTAAATTCTTCAACAGATGTAATAGTGTTTAATTTTAGGTCTGTCTGCAGATTATTCCATGTAGATGAAGCATAATTATTTGCTCTTGTTAGCACAGAAATTTCCACCCACTTAACACCAAAAAGTTCACATTGATTTTTTTGTGCAAATATATGTGAAGATCAGCATAGCGGGGTCGCGGGGGGACCGGAGGCTATCCCGGAAACTTGCAGGCGCAGGGTGGGGACCAACGCTGGGCAGGCGTCAACACACCGCAGCACACACTCACAGAATCACACTCACATTTACACCTCACAGAGCCAATTTAGAGTCGTCAATCAACCTGCAGTGCGTGCTTTTGGACTGTGGGAGGAAACCGGAGCACCCGGAGGAAACCCACGCCAACACTGGGACAGCATACAAACTCTACGCAGAAAGATCCTACAGCCGACCCGGGGATTCTTGCTGTGAGGCAGCAGTGCCAACCACTGCGCCACCGTGCTGCCCTAAGGTAAATATAAGAAGTGTAAATATCACCACTTAAGTATTGATCTGAACATCCCTAATTCATGCTCAAGAGACCCAGAAGTAAGGAGAAGGTTTGCCTGAAGCTGGATCGGCTGGTTTAGATTCATGATCTTAAATTGCATAAGAAAAAAATTGATCTGATTAAATAATTAGTTTTATTGATAATGTATATCATTTGTGCTCCAGTACATCTATTATCTCAGTCTAGACAAAAGAGAAGGAGGAAGATAGAGGTGGGAGATTTGACGTTTTTATTGTGTTGGTATTTTCGTGCAGGATTAAGTCTAATTAAGTGAATAAATCTTGCAGTGGGTTTACACTGGTGGCAATCTGAAGCACTCCAACAATATCAATCTCCTCTGGGCTCCGCCTGGATCAGCTTCAGTGGCTGGAAGTGAGTGAAATTGAAATATTACAAGCACATGTCTCTCTTCGAATAGGTAAATCAATAGCGCGCTACACGGCAGCGATGTACGTAATAGTGTCAGAGGCTAACTTAAATTACTACCACTCCTAACTTAACTGATTTTTAGTAGGTTTCCTGTTGCAAAGGAACTATTAAAATGCTGTAACTACTGTTCTTACAAAGTATTACAAAATTATATTATTTCTCTTAAAAATGGATGTTTTCAACCAGGTTTTGCTTAACTGGCAGAAGTGCCATCTGATAGGCTACCTCTGACATAAGGCAGGAAAAAGAGAGGAACATTTGCAAGATGTTATGACTGTTCTTCTGAAATTAAAGGTCCCATATTATGAAAAATTCACTTTTTCTGTTCTTTGGACGTCCATTTGGGTCTGTACTGGTGGGTCTGTAATGATGAATTATGTTAGTATTAATTTACGAATGTCAGAAATTGTGCTTAAACCAGCTGTTTAGATTTCTCCCCTACTTCTGCATCACATTAGGGGACATTTGAATAACACCCTCCTATCTGAAGGTGTTGGTGGCCTAGTGGTAGGATTTGAATAGAAGTAGGTTCGATTCCGACCTCTGATGCTACCAACATTGGGTCCCTGAGCAAGACCCTTAACCCCAAGTTGCTCTCAGGGAAACTGTCCCTGAAATTAGGAAATG
Source organism: Distichodus sexfasciatus (assembly GCA_032718565.1). Taxonomy (NCBI): domain Eukaryota; kingdom Metazoa; phylum Chordata; class Actinopteri; order Characiformes; family Distichodontidae; genus Distichodus; species Distichodus sexfasciatus. The sequence goes on from JAVGVS010000072.1 coordinate 1,100,513, forward strand.
TAAGTCGCTCTGGATAAGAGCGTCTGCTAAATGCTGTAAATGTAAATGAGAAGCTCTGCTCCAGTGTTGTGTTGAACGTGTATGGCTGTATGGATGGTCTGTTAGCAGCAGCCATGTGGATTATTTTCACGTGAGGTAAACTCTCGCCGCGCTGTCTACACTACACCCAGTTCTGGAGTGAGGGGCGTATGTGGTCAGCAGCATTTAGGAACACTCTAATGAGAAAGAGCCTGTTCTGAAAGGGACTGAAATAGAGGGTAAAAAACAGGTGAAAATGCCTAATCTGAGAGGGATTTACAGTAAACTACTTCAGGGGTACACGGAAATGACAAACATACCACAAGTCAGATGCAAGAAACCAAACATTAGTGGCATCTAGTGGCCATGACAGTTTCAAGGTTACAAAATCCTTTTCTGGAGAACTTCTAGACATAATGAGTCATAATCTCAAGATCACAAGTTATTTTTCTCGTCGTCTCATTATAATGAAAGTAATTTTCTCACGATGAAAAGTTGTTTTTCTCTAACAAACATCATTTTCTCTGGATAAGCTATTTCTCTCTTGGTCTTGATATAATGAAATCTGTTTTCTTGAAGTCACCAGTTACTTTTCTTGTGGTCAACGATTTCATTTGTCCACCACTGATAGACATACTGCTGTTTCAACTTGTGACAGTCTTTGATCAAAGTAAAATCAGACGTGTTTTTCAATGATGTATAGCAACTATGATATACTGCAAAGACACTAAACCTGCTACTAGATCACGAGTGAAAATAAGTTATGATTTTGAAAAAAAACCCAACTTTTGTTATATTGAGATCATGAGAAAATCTTTACATTCCAAATAACTTTATAGTTTAAAAGTTCATTGAAAATATAAGTCAAGATCTTAGGCATAATGAGCGTGTTCACAAGATTATGAGAAAAATAAGTTGTTTTCACAAGAAATCAACTTTTTTTAAAAGATCTCAAGTAAAATAGGGTGTTGCAAGGTGGTAGCTAGGGTGTTGCTAGGTGGTTTCTAGGTGGTTGCTGGGTTATTATTGTTTATGCTATGGTGTTGCTAGGTGGTTGCCAGGGTGTTGCTAGGTGGTTGCTAGGTTATTATAATGATTGTTATGGTGTTGCTAGGGTGTTGCTAAGTTATTATTATTTTTGCTATGGTCTTGCTAGGTGGTTGCTAAGCTGTTCCTAGGTGGTTGCTAAAGTGTTGCTAGGTTATTATAAAAATACGTTGGAATCTTAAGAAATTGTTTGTCTTAAGAACTTTTATTTTGTCGAGATCACAAGTAAAATAAGTCATGATCCTGAGAAAAGGATTTTTGTTACATTGAGCCGTATAAAATGAGAATAATAAATTGTAATCTTGTGATAAAGAAAAATAACGTTGACTTGTGTCCTCTATCGACTTCCGCAGAGATCTCACTATATCAATATGTTATAAGCTACACACACCAGGATTATTCTCTCCGATATATTCTATTGTGATTTATGACTTGCAATTTGTCTCGGCCAGCTTTCTACAAATCCCAGTGTCGAGCTCACACCCTTTAAATTCACTTTGAGTCCCGGTCAATTTGAAGGGTCGATGCGGTGGACAGTGATGCATGCGTCTCAGCTCCCAGCACCGGGAAGGAATAATTATGAAGAATCAAGCTGTCCAGAAGCAGCTCTCGGAGCAAATTCATCTTACAGACATCATTTTATTCATTAGAGAACACACAGCTGGGATGGACGATGCTGGACACACCTCCCTGGAGACTGACCTCGGCAAGACATTTCCCTGTGATGAAGTGGATGGAGAGAGTAACTGATGAAGATATTCTAGATAAGAGAGAGAGAGAGAGAGAGATCACTGCCCATATTTCACTGAATTCTTGCCAAAAGTGAATCCAGTTTTATCATTATAGACACTAAGATTCAATCCCAATTTCACCTCTTTACCCCTACCCCCTAGATTTGAAGTACCCTTGCTTTGGAAGTGGCCCTTAAGGACAAAGCCACAAGGAGAAGCGGTTGAAAGGCAGAAAAATTGCTGCTTGTTTATTTTTCAGCTTCCATAAATGACATATAGGCAGTACTGTCTCTGTCGCCCACAAACATTTAAACTTCCACAAGTATCACGAATTGCAATTTCCTGAAATGTGCACTAGAAAGATTCAGCTATCTGAATCGTATTCCGTTGCGCCTTGGATTATGTTGTTTTGAAACACATCTTAGCATCAAGTTACGCTAATTCTAAAATAATAAAGAAAATAATACAATTCTATAAAAATTAGTCTAAGATGTTTTGTTCAGAGTTACGCCATTTAAAATCAAGTGCATGAAAGTGTAAATAGCAAAAAACAAACCTACTATATCATAAAGTGAAATGTTTAATACAGTACAGTATTTTTAAGGAGAAAGACGTTTTTGAAGAGAAAGGTAAGGATTTTTCCAGAAAGTTTGAAAAAAGTTTAATTATTGAATGACTGCTTGTATTTTTATGTGACATCACAATTAAAGATGTTTTGGATGTTTATAGGATCTATAGTAGACGTCTGAACCTTCACTGGTTTTACGATTAGATTAGATTACGATTATCAGGTCAACGATTAAATTCGATTCGTGTCACGATGCATGCGATTTTTTATTACATTTTAAATATTTGCATAAACTTCATTACTCATAAAGATGCCCAAATCATGTGGAAATGTAAAAAATAATAATAATAATAATTTTTAAAAAGTGATTTCAGTAGTAAAACTGGATTGCATTTCACGGACCACTTGCAATGCCACTGTGGACCACTCGTTGAAAACCCTCCACGTTTGTATCGCGATGCATCGATCAGTTGATTTATTTCAACACCCCTAGAGTCTAGGTCGCATTTTTAGGATTTTCTTAGGGTCTTTATTCGAGTTAAGTTTTTCTGGAACCAATTACTGATGTAAGGTGAGGTATTACTGCACTGAATTAAGGTATTATTTTAAAACTATTTATGGAGATATGCTAAGATTTACACCTGTAGCCTTGTTTCCATCATTTAAAAAATGTTCAAGTTCATGGTTAATATATTACATGACTGTATATAAAACTACACAAATACAGCAAAACGATTTGTTACAATATGAGAGCTTCCGAGCTAGCTAGAATGTGTCTTCAGTGTTCCAAACTTTATCACAGTTCCAGAATAAAAATAGAGCAAAAGTGTTATCAGCCGGAGCCGAACCGTTCAAGAGCGCAGTTCAAACAGATATGGGGGGAAAAGTTATCAGTGAGGCCGAAAACCAAGAGCTGATAAACGGAAAACGTAGGAATGTGTGCATATGTAACACGACTTTGATTTGTGGATATTCAGCGAGACCAAAGTGCTCTTTATTTCCTACGGCAGAGAGAAAATAAATCCTCTTACTCGGTATGAAATTCACCTTTCTCTCTTTTCATCTTCAACTCGAGGACTGAAGACTTACAATAGCAGGATTCTCAGCAACTTTTCATTTCTCCCCGTCTTTTTATTCTCTTTTTTCCGTCTCTGTCACTCGTGCTTCTCTCTCGGGGAAGGACCCCATGTCATATCACCGTCTGACGCTCTTGTGAGAAGAAAAACAGATTTTTGATGTAAGAGCGCGGTTTTAATATGCGTGTATAGTAACATATTTTTTTAAAGCTCGGCTGAAGTCTTTTACAGACTCTTTTCTTAAAGTCTTTGTGTGAATCAGCATTACTTAATTAAAAGTAAGAGAGAATGTTTTTCTCTGTGAGATGATCTTGTAGCACTGGAGACCACTCTAGTTTTTGAAGGTCTCGGTCTTGTCTCGGACAAAGAGGACTCAGGATTTTATTTCAAGACCAGCCAAGATCACAGCTCTGAGCATGTTACTATAAATGAGCTGATTGTATAACTTCTCACTCCAAGTGCAACCAACGATGTTACTGCCGATTGCAGTTACCTGCCCCGACCCGTCACATCATGCACATTCATTAGTAGAAGGGGCATTGTGCACGTTTAGGTTGCAGAATGTTGCAATCGGGTGGCACGGCGGTGCAGTGGTTAGCGCTGCCGGCTCACAGAGCTTTGTATGTGACGTGACAAGGCATCCCAGAGCGACTTCAATTTTCCTAATTACAAGAACAGTCTCCCTCAGAGCAACTTGGGGTTAAGGCTCTTGTTTGAGTGAGTGAGTGAGTGAGTGAGTGTGTGATTATTTGTCACTGTGAACACACCACAGCACACCTCACAGTGCACCACAACCAAATGTGACCTCTGCATTCGACCCATCCGTGAAGGAGCAGTGGGCAGCTTTTTTGGACAGCACCCGGGGAGCAGTTTTTGTGGACTGTACCTCGCTCATGAGTAACCTCAGTGGTACCTTTACCGGTCTGGGATTCAAACCAGCGACCTTCTGATCGCAGGGCGAACTCGCAAACCATTACACTACCAACTGCCCCTTAAGGGACCCTCAGGGTCCCAGTTGTGGTAGTGCCAGAGGTAGAATTTGAACCTACGATCTCTCTGTCTACAATCGAAGATCCTAACCCCTAGATCCCCATACGGATTATAACAGCAGAATCTGTTTTTTGGGCTTTTGTAATACCAAGATTTGCTCTCATTTAACATGTGATGGAACAGGTTTTGCGAGACCAACCGCTGCAACCCTGTAAACACGTCCGCTTCTATAATTAATGGTGTTTTAAAGAATTAAAGGTCTCTAGCATTGGTTAGAGTTGACCTACACTTTCCCTATACAAAGAAAAATAATTGGCTATATATCAACCCTGTGTTTGAGCTTTTATTACCACTCCAGTGAAACTAGCACTCTCCGTGTGACATGCATAATAAAAAGAGGGTGAAAATGTGTTGGAATCTACGAGACACTTAAAAACGTTCACACACACACATACAACTGAATTTGTAGCTAGGAGTGTAACGATACACCGATCTACATTCATTTATTCATTCATTCAATCATTAACCAAACTGCTTAATCCCAACAAGGCTCACGGGGCAGGACCAGAGCCTATCCTGGGAACTACAGGGGTAAGGCGTGGACCAACCCTGGGCAGGTGCCAACACACCGCAGGGCCACACACATTCACACCTTACGGGTCCAATTTAGAGTCGCCAATTAACCTACAGTGCATGCTTTTGGACTGTGGGAGGAAACCGGAATTGAATCAAAATCGTATCGTAACAGACTTTGTGATATCGGTAGACCTCTAATTGTCGTCATTAAATCAATATATTACTGTGTAATAATCTGACAAAACCATGAAGTCATGTAACGTCTGGATTGTTCATCTCGATTGGACAAATGTTTTATGTCTCAGCCTTGTAACATGTTCAGGGTCATGCTTACAGGAGAGAGGTTTTGATGTTTCCATCAAGCTGAACGCTGTTGGTCTGCTTGCCAGGCCATAGGAGGAGCGTTAAGCCTTTATAATGCTGTTTTATCCCGTGGCTGAGAATGTTCAATCACACTCTCTGCATGGTGCCGTGCTCAGCGTGGGCTCACTGCTGCCGCAGCCTTGAAGAAAAAAAAAGTGTACTCGCATTCTGTATGGCTGAGGTTCAACCTGCGCTAGTGCCGATTCAATGTCTGTCAATATCGATTATAGCGTCGTAGAAATTGAATGATAGTCCATTGAATTGATATAATATTTTATCGGGATTCCATCTCTACTTTATATCTATATCATCTATCAAGTTTTAATATGATACGACATTATACTGATTTAACAGACAATGTTTGATGTTTGCCATTATCATAAAGTTCGATTCTATTCAGGAGCCAGCAACTGATATGAGACAGTATCATTTGTATGTTGATGTAACCAGTGGTGGGCAGAGTCTTGAAAATATGTACTCAAGTACAAGTACAATTTGCCAAATGTGGAACGTCCAACGTTCAAACCGGAAAAAAGACTTATATACGTCTGCTTTTCACTTTTCACATGTCTGGTGAATGACAGTGGTTTCCCCAATCGTTCTGAGGTAATAATATCAAACCAAAAAGTAAAAAAAGAAGTTAATACATTTCTTTACTTATTTTCAAATTTATCAGGACCACCCTAATTGCGTGAAAGTGAAAAGCGAGTGATGATTTGTCATTGTGAACATGCCACAACACAGCACACAGTGCACCACAACCAAATGTGACCTCTGCATTTGACTCATCCGTGATGGAGCAGTGGGCAGCTGACATGGGCAGTTGACCACTTGCAGATCCGGTCGACATCGGATGCAGAGATGTGGGGGAGCTCCTGCAGACATCTACTGTGAAACGCCGTTTGTTGAAAGTATTTGTGTAAAAAGTAACCACAGACAGAGAGGTTTCCCACTATCGGCAAAGTCACTATTCTGATTAGTGACGTTGCGCCACAAGAGAAGTCACCTGTTTAACAAACACAGAACTTTGTTGTGCATTAGGCTCATTACTTCTTTCAGAAAGGACGAGTAAAAATAAAAATTTTCATTTTTTAAAATCTGCTTTGGTATATTTCAAGCACAAATCAGTAATAAATAACAGCATTATTTGCCCATTTTTTCAAGTAAATCTTTCAAGTTTTAATGAAACAATTCATTCTGTTCTTGTCTGCCATACATTTGGAATGATACGTTGGCAGCTCAAAGACATTTAACAGTGAGTTGTTTTATTTTCTCATTCCACATATAGCTTTTCAGAAGAATGTGTGTGTGAGAAAGAGAATCTGTGTGAATGAGAGTGGGTGTATGTCAGTGAATAAATCAGAGAGTGAAACAGTGAGTGAATCACATCTGGTGCTGCAGCTCCAACACTTCGGACTGAAACTGCAGCAGTGGTACAGCTTTGGGAGCTACGTAGGTGTATTCTACAGCCTATGATTCCACTTTGTGTGCACCTAGAGACAGACATGTTCTAAACCGAGCATTTTTTTTTCCTGCTATGGATTTTCGCTCCTGAGAATAGACTCGTTGTAAGGAAGGAATTCTGAAAAGTGTAATTGAGTAAAAAGTAGATTAGTTAATCAAATATTTATTTAAGTAAGAGTATGGTTACAGCTTAGAATATAGGAGCATGCGTTCCTCGAAAAAACAACTTAGTTGTAGTGCATTAAATCACAAATAGCAGCTAAAATATAATTTGAGATTTTAATTCCTGAGCAAATGACCTCAGTATTCTGTGTGATCTTCATTAATCAGTCCCTCCAGGAGGTCGCAGGCCTTTTTTGAGATTGTTGAGGCCTAAAATGCCCGATTTTGCGGCAGCTTTTCAAAAAGAATCTGATGAAAGTTGTTGCATTTTTATGCGTTTTATTGCAATAAAGTTGCAGGAGCAAGTCAAAGTTGCAAAAAAACTTGCGATTTTCTCACGCTTTACATTGATTCTATAACAATAAATTAAAAGGAAGGGATTTACCAGTAATAGTTACATTAACCATTAATCATTTAGTTATTTTTGAAGGTAAATACGTTCCTGCATCTTCTAAATGTAACAAGGAAATGAGTTCGTTGAAGTGTGGCTCAAAGATTTGCAAAAAACGACAATGATTGGTCAAAAATTGCAGAAACGTTGGCGTAATTGGTCAAAATTGCTGAAATGAATGGATGAACTATAAATATCAATGAATTTTACACCGTTCCAAAGAGTTTCCTGATTATAACTGAATACGTCCAGGCCTCACATGACGACTTACGTTAGCAATTTCTGCTAATTTGGGACCCCAGAAAGATTTAGATTTAGAATTGAGTCTCTACTTCACAGTTTTTTATTAAAAGAGAATATTGTTTTCATTTAAATGACTGATTGAGCTCAGGAATAAAAATGGCAAATGATATTTTAGTTGCTTTTTGTGAAATTAAATCAAAACTGTATCGTAACAGACTCAGTAGACATCAAATTGTTGTTCATTAAATTAATATATTATCATATAATATTGTGATGAAACTATGAAGCCATGGGTCGTGTCAAAAAAGTTGCGTGCAAAAATGTTTGTTTATGACATGTTTTGAAGATCATTTCTCATATTAGTGTTAAAAGTAAGAGTGATCCGTGGTGTCCTGCTTTTCACACCAGCTCGACTCAGAAGACAAAAGGGAAAAACAATGTGCAAATCTGTGCTAAAGCAGGGTTAAGTCCCTCTTCCTGACGCAGAAAGAATCGGCTTGTTTAGCGCTGGGAAATGAGGCTGTAAGTCATGACACTCCCCCGGTGGATTGGCAGTATTTCATAAGAGCTTGCCGATGTTCTGCAACATGATTTGCTTTCTAAATGAAGTGAATAATTAAAGAGACCTAAGTGCTCCTCCATGTTCCCTGTTTCTTGTTTCTCTTTTAAAGAACTTACCGTACAATGCTTGTCTCGTGTCTCATTATGACACTGAAACATAAACCACGCTAGAAACCCATACGCATTTCTAATTAACTTGAGAGCGCAGTCCAGCTGGCATAGCTAGAAATTAGGGCTGGACAGTTAGTTGAATATTAAGTTGAAAAATCAATCATTTGATTAAACAATTAATTAAAATGCCTTATTTTAACATCAGAATGATATGCACTTTTTCATTAGTGTTTTGTCATTTTGATTTTTGAGCATAATAACAGAATAATCTGATTTACTGTATGAAGGCAAAAAATACTACTACTAGAAATTACTACTTTTACTATTGCTTTGCTACTTCCACTACTACTACAAAAACAACTACTACTACAATCATTACCGCATCTAATACTACTACAACTATTCCTGCTATTGCTAATACTATTCATACTACTATTGCTACAACAACTTCTACTAATATTACTATTACTAACAACTACTACGACTTCTACTACTTCAGCTATTACTACTACTAATACTACTATTACCACAGCTACAACTAGTATTACTACTACTTCAACCATTACTACTACTAATACTACTATTACCACAGCTACAACTAGTATTACTGCTACTGCTACAACTACTAATACTGCTACCACATCTACAACTACTACTGCTGCTACTACTATTACTACTTCTGCTGCCATAACTACTAATACTACCACTAATAACTACTACTATTACTATTACAACTGCTACAACCGCTACTACTTCTACAATTACTACTACTACAACAACTACTACTACTACTGCTATAACTACTACTATTACAACTGCTACAACCACAACTACTACTACAATTACTACTACTACAACTACTACTACTACTACTGCTATAACTACTACTATTACTATTACAACTGCTACAACCGCTACTACTTCTACAATTACTACTACTACAACAACTACTACTACTACTGCTATAACTACTACTATTACAACTGCTACAACCACAACTACTACTACAATTACTACTACTACAACTACTACTACTACTACTGCCATAACTACTACTATTACTGTTACAACTGCTACAACCACAACTACTACTACAATTACTACTACTACAACTACTACTACTATTACTGCTATAACTACTACTATTACAACTGCTACAACCACAACTACTACTACACACCATTACCATTAATAAATCAATAATACTAATATCATATAACTACTACTATTACTAATATAACTGTTAAATCGCCATTGCTACTATGGCTCATTACCATTACAATAACTATTACATTACTAATAAGAATTACTACTATTACAACTGCTACAACCACAACTACTACTACAATTACTACTACTACTACAAATACTACTACTACTGCTATAACTATTACTATTATTATATTATTATAAACTGGTTAACCACAACCACTACAACAATTACTACTAATGCTACAACTAATACTGATACTACTATTACCACAGCTACAACCGCTATTGCTACTAATTTTACTACAGCTACTAATACAACTACTACTAATACAACAATTACTACTGCTGCTGCTACTGCCACTGCTATAACTACTACTACTAAAACCTGTTACTTATGCTATTATTGATTACGCTTCATTTGTTAATACTATTACTACTAACTACTACTATTACTAATACTAATACTACTAATATTATTCATACTACTATTGCTACTACTACAATTACAACAACAACATATACTACTTATAACAACACGATAATAATAATAATAATGATAATAATAATTATTATTATTGTTGTTGTTGTTGTTGTTGTTGTTGTTGTTCATTAATCATAATTGAGGTACAATGTTCAAATAATCATGATTATTGATCTAAAGCCATGTCACCCAGTCCTACTAGAAAGAAGAAAGTTTTCTTTGCATTTCACATTATTCATGTTATCCATCATGCACATGCACCAGCACTTAAACTGCAGTTATTAGAAAATGTGTTAATGTGCTGTATTAATGTGAATGTATGTGTTATGTTCGAAATATGCAAGAATTAACAAATCTATATTTATCACTATTCTGGTGCTGTTAACTTTTCAGTGACAGACTGCATTGGAATTTCAAACCTACAGAGGACTGAGGCTTTGTTGCTACAACATCTGATTTCTGCAATACTATGAATATTTATATAGTTAAACAAAAATAACCTACTTGTCTACTTTCAAATAGTTTATCATTCCATAAGGCGTGTAGAGAACTCATATGGAAAATAAAGAGTCTGCAGTTAATTGTCGTTTTTTGAATAAAAAAAGAAAAACTCCTGCGTTTTCCATTTTTATTCTTCTCTTATTGTCCTTTTCACATTACGCTTGGAGCACACTTCACACTGAAAGTGACAGAAATTAAACTGCACTGAGATGAAAGAAAAGCAATAGAAAGATTTATTTGAGGGCTGGAGAGGCCAGGTTCTGTCTTTCCTTCTGATTGGTTTTTCTAAGCGTTCTACACAATGTGTGTATTTAAAGTAGACTTTTATACATTCAATTCATATAATACGACGTATTGAATAGTTTGAACACTTTAACACAACAATGTAGATTGCCTTTAATAACAAAAGTACATTTTGAGAGACCAAAAAAGAAACCTCTAGAGACACAGGCAATGCCCTTGTTAGCTGCCCACTGCTCCTTCACGGATGGGTCAAATGCAGAGGTCATGATTTGGTTGTGGTGCACTGTGTGCTGTGCTGTGGTGTGTTCACAACAAACAAATAATCACTCACTTTCACTTCACTGAACTGTCCGTTCCTTGTTTTTAAGACTGGCTTCCATGTCAGCCACCTCTTTTGACTGACAGTGGGGAGACCCCAGAGCTCTCACCTTTATCAACACCTTGCCCAGCATGACCCTACTGTCCAGTGCCCCTGACTGACCACTTTGAGCCCAACCCTGCTTAGCAGCAGATAAACACCTGAACTGAAGAAGGTTTCTGATGAGAGCTGAAACGTCCAAAATTTTTTGAAAAGGAGTCTAGTTGGCTTCTAATCAAGTCTTCTAGGATTATTGGCAATTTTTAACTTTTCAAAGACTCCTTCCACATCGTTTAATTAGGGCAGATGTGATGACGCTCTATCACCACTTCATATACACGCTACTTTGTCATTAGGTACATTTCAAGTTGGTGTAAGTGATGAATGTGACTTTCCAGTGAACTGTCATCACGCCGTTGTTAAATTGACCATGTCAAAGGCAGTAATTAATCAGCCAAATCAATTTTGCCCCAAGATAAACCTGATTTATTTGGCTTGAGAAAAGCCTGCAGGCATTTCTTGCTTAACAAAGTTTCAAATTAGCACAGACAGTCATGGTTTTGGTCGCAGTTCTTGAGGTAAATTTTGCTAGACAATTTGGGGATTGGGGTAGAGGAGACAATACACACATAAAAATGTTTAACTATTGACTTGAGAAAATGATGAAGTATGAACTGAAAAAGAGGATTAATGATTAACTTCTAAAGTTGATCCTCATACTTTTTCTGAATCGCGCACCTCTACTTTTTATTTTCCTTAGTTACGGAAACTAATGTAGAGCCATATTTCTGTGGTTTGTTCTTACCGCCTCTAATAGATCTGTCTTGCATTAACCTCACATGACAAAAGCTAAAGTCACAGTCAAAGTCAATGTGAACTTATTGTCATCTTCTATATTGTACAGATATACAGAGAGAAAGATTACACGTATTCCAGTTTACACAGGCAACAAGAAATAGAGAATGTTGAACAGATAGGCACATGGAATAAACAAATATATGGACCTCGGCCAGAAAAACTCGCTAAAATCGCCAAATCTAAATATGAAACAAAGAGCGATTGAGGTAAAATGAGGTTTTTGGATGTAATGTTTGAAATGTAATTTCTAACAGGATAACAGCAAATTAAGATTTTATTCACCTTACGCTTCCATTTTCCACCGGAAAAATACCGAGGTTATTTCAGAACATTGCTTTTCTAACGCCTTTGGATTACTTTATGTGCAAAACAATTGGTGATTTGGGTGTTATTCTCATTTATTAACTACTGTCTACTATTGCAAAGTGCATACAGACATTAAGATCAATGTGTATCCGCGCAGTCACGCCAGGTAAAGAGGGATGTGCAAAATTCAGACTTTAGCTGCAGCACACAGGCAGGGTCACATATAAATACTGTAAATAGGGCACAAAAATATACATTTTAGCTAGAGGTGTGAAATTGACTGACAGTTCTCAATATGAAAGATTTCAATATCCAGTCTATTAATAGAAGTGTACTCTTAAAAAGTCTGACTGAAATTTGAGTTTGTACAGATATTATAGCATTGGAGAACCATTCTGTGCACACATTTTTCAATTATTGCAGTAAATATAGTTAGTTAAAAAAGACCGTTGAAACATACATGTTTAACAGTTGTGCAAATAGTAGAGGGTGCAAAACTGTGCAATATTATGGCATGCCAGCAATAGTATGGCTTGCACAGCACACAGACCTCCAGCAACAAGTACTTCACTTCAGCCAATCCCCAATTTCCACACAGACCAGCAAGACACAAAGAAAACATGAAAAGACTGGCATTTCTCCCTGCAGCCTCTTTTGTGTTCTCGCACCCAGTAGTCTCGGGCTGGACATTTTACATCTCCTCCTTTTTCAAAAATCCTTCATTCCTCCATATAGCCTCTGCACAGCCTATGAAAAGCTATAATGTCTGTTTTTGCAGTCTGAGCAGAAACATTTATCAGAAGACGAGCCTACAACGTGTACATAATGTAAAGCCAATATGATGGATGATGTGCTCACATTAAAATGTTTTTAAATGAGTTTACAAAGACTTTTCGGTTTCATTTCATGTCGTTATTATTTGTCATTGTGAACGCAGCACAGCACGTAGTGCACCACAACAAACTCTGAACTCTGCATTTGACCCTCCGTGAAGGAGCAGTGGGCAGTTTTTGGCAGCACCCATGGATCAGTTCTTGGGCACGGTACCCCACTGGTACCTTAACCAGTCTGGGACTTGAACCAACGACCTTAAAATCACAGGTCTACGGCCTTTTTAATGTATTAGGCTGAACTGTCGCTTTCCGATTGGTCCGCGTCTGTTTCGCCTTGCTGTGCGACTCCAATTAAAATGACTGATCGGGCGCTTAAAGTTCGCCAGTGTTTCAGCAGCGAGTTCCTGTTATTAAGCTGTCACGTTTTTTTTTTAGCATGTGGAGAAAAACTTGCTGCGGAGAGAAATGAATAAATAAATGCCGCCCCTGGTTTTTTATCAGATAATTAATGCCTTCTCGCCCCACGCCAGTTGAGAATACTGGAGATCGAAGCCTCTCGAAGCCTTATACCCCAGGCTTGAGACTGAGATTAAAAGATTTTCGTCGGTTTGGTCATTAATTTCCCACGCTAGCCGTGACTCCGTATCTATTTTATTCGAACCAGCATTCCTGCAGCGTTATACGCCCAAATCAAAGGTTATAAATCATACGTCGAGGATCATGCGAACGCTGCCACTGCAAGTTAACCTTTTGAGAGCATCAACATTTTTGAATATTCTTTTATCCCTTTATTTAATGGCTTACATTACTGGACTAGCATATACATCATATGCGTGTTATATATTGTTATATTATATATTGCCAGTACTCATTTATGTTCGTCTTTGATGTGAAAATACCAAGTTAAACCTGATGTCATTTTAAGAGCCAAATTTTTTGTTTCTGGTTAACTTTTTAATTTTCTTGCCTTAATTTTATAATAAATGTATTATTTTCAGTGAAGACTTTTAGACATGTGTATGATACAATAACTGTCGTAGAAGTGCAGTTTATAATATTTGCAAGCTGGAACATTTTGTTGCTTATTATAATGAAATAAAACAGACATTTTGCTACACAGGAAAATAACTGATCTTTGGAATACAGTCAGATACATTTGGAATACGGTGGCACGGTGGCATGGTGGCATAGTGGTTAGAGCTGCTGCCTCACAGGGAGAAGGTCCTGAGTTCACCTCATGGTAGGCACGTGAAGTTCATCATGAACCAGGTGCTCCACTTCTTCTTAAGAACCAAAAACATGCAATATAGGCTGATTGGCGAATCTAAAATTGGCCCTGTATATAAAAGTATCTGTAGGAGGTAAAATTTCATAGTGCAGTGATGCCAACCCAGTGTTGTTCTCGCCTTGCCTCCTCGTAGTTCTCGTGATAAATTCGCCCCTGCAGCCCCAGTTGGGATTCAGCGGTTCAGATAATGACTGACTGACTGATAAGTAGCTTGTACCTTAAAAAGTTTCCATTTAAAAGTGTCTTCCCCAATATTGTCTAGTGTAACAACGCGGGAATAAGACAGTCCTGTAAAACTAACGCTGCACATGGCGAAACTGGCACAAACACTTCTTCTGTTCGTCGCTATCGATCGCTGTAGGAACATAAATCTGAGTTGTCGTAATGAAATTAGGGCCGACACATTTAGCAAACTAATCACATTTGATGCTTGTGATGAATGCTGGTTAGTGACACCGATTTATTATTTCCATCTGATTTATGATTAGAGCAGATTTAACACTCATTTGTCTCACTGCACATCTGCTTCTTTTTATAGATGTGAAATTCTTTTTATTTGCGTAGTGCTGTTATTGTAGCTTTTTTTTCAGAATTTATTATAATGCGATACTAGTATTAGTTAGTTAGATATCTACAATTACTGACACTAATCACGTCATAAAAGTTTATAATAACTATTGTTATCAGTAGCTCATCAGTAAAGACAGAACCTTTAAAACACTGCAGCTTGTCCAGTAACTATAGTTTTTTAATTGCAATGCAGCACAACTACAGTGGCCATGAGAGCAATTAAAAAATAAACACTTTCATCAAAATGACAACACGTGCACAACATTTTACAAACGTAACACTCATTCATAGCTGCGCTTGCAAATACACAAAACAACAAACTTCACAAACACTGCAAATAGACACAACACAACTGTGACACAGACACGTATTATACAACATAACGCAAGTGTAACAACAAAAAAGTGTGAAACAATACAAGTGTAACAAAACAACAGAAGTGTAACACAAAACAACAAAAGCATGACATTTTAACATAATGGTGTGACACAACACATTACAAGTATACATTTCACGAGTGCAACACAACGCAAAGAAAGTGTGACTCAACAGAACACACGGGTGTGATAAATATTGGCAGATAATACAACATAAGTGTAGCTACAAAATAACAACATAAGCATGACACCACATAAAAACAGGTGTGACATAAACACAGCTTATGTTAGGAAAATAACACGTGTGACATAAAACACAACAAAATGCAACACAATATAAGTGTGACACAATACAACATAAGACAAGTATTATGCAACATAACGCAAGTGTAGCACAACACAAAGAAAGTGTGACTCAACAAAACGCTACACAATGTAAGTCTAACACAATACAACGCAAGTGTGAAAACACATCACAAGCGTGACAAAATACAACACAAGGTTGACACAAAACAACACAGTATGATACAACACAATGCAGGTGTGACACAACACAAGTGTGACACAAATCGACACAGCATGACAACACAATGAAGGCTCCCTGTTCGTGTCTTGGTTATACAGTGGAGTTTAAAGGTTTTGCGTTAGTTGGTAGTGTAACAGCTATAGAGTTAGGCTAGAAGGTTGCTGGTTCAAGTCCTAGACCTGGAAAGGTACCACTGAGGTACTCACTAGCAAGGAACTGTCCCCAAGCACTGCTCCCCAGGCACTGGCAAAAAACAGCTGGCCACTGACCGATGCGATCACATTTGGTTGTGGTGCACAGTGTGCTGTGTTCACAATGACAAATAATCACACAATATTTTGATACAGTTTCTTCCCTGAAAGTTTGCAGCAGGGAAAGGAGAGACGGGTCGCCTTCGTTCTGCACACATTTGGAGTTTGTTTGACATTGTTGGCCCTATTTTTCGCGAGGTGAAGCTGGAGTGGTTTCTGGACAGCGACTACATCAGCTGTGGTTTCTGCTCGTCTCAGCGAGGGTGAGATTTGTCAGCCGCTGTGTGATGGGTTTACAGGGACACACCGCCAGGGCGGTCAGCAAACTCAAATCTTATTGGTGGAGAAAAGAAAAGTAGGCGGGATGGATTACTCCTTTCCATCGCATGATTGATGTGTCATCTCCCGCTCCGCTGGTCGCTCATGTGTTTTGGAAATGGAAATGCAAAGCTGTGTTTGGGAGAAATGACCCGTCTCTCGTTTGCTGCTCTGTGAAATTTGGATGCAAACTTTTGTACAGACAAGTCGCTAATATATAGGGTTGGTTACCTTTCACATCTGAACCGATATCGGTACCGGTTTCTGGTGTTCGGTACTGATTTTTTAATGGTACTTCATTTCGACACCTTGCTCTGAATCTGTAATACCTGGTTTGTATCAACTTAATAAATACATTCATTCATTCATCCACTATTCATTTTTCGGAATCACATCCATCCCAAATGTGAATCAGAGCTATCCTGAGGAACTTATAATAGCAGGGACCAACCCTGGGCAGGCGCCAACACACCGCAGGGCACACACGACTCACACAATCACCCACATTCACACATTACGGGCCAATTTAGAGTCACCAATCAACCTACATTACATGCTTTTGGATTGTGGAGGAAACCGGAGCACCCGGAGAAAACCCACGGGAACACAGGGAGAGCATGCAAATTCCACACAGAAAGGCCCACGGCCGTCCCGGGGTTCGAACCCAGACCTTCTCGCTGTGAGGTGGCACCGTGCCGCCCATAATAAATACAGTAATAATAAATAAGCCGCAAACTAATTTCAGACCTTTCATATGTTACAACTACAATATAAATTTATCACAGTTTTTATAAAAAATATCCTAGAACAGTAACTAAAACAGATAGAAGCTGCAGAGGAACTTTTGTTGACGGTGTAGATTCCACATTCTTGATGTCGATGCTGGCTGCAGGAGTGATTGTCGATGCAGGCGCTGTAGTTGCAGCTGTAGCTTTAAGAGTCTGTGTCTACTAAACACGTATTTTGTGCTAAGAGCGGTCAAAACCTCTCTTCCAGAGCGCCTCAGCACTTGTTGATGCTAAGTTACGAAAAGCGCCATCAGGTTCAAGTCTTATTTCATATAAACATTGTAACGCTCTTCCCCAGGGAGTCATGAAGGCGTTTAGCGCCTGATAGCTGGAGCTCATAGATTTGTATTAAATAGGCGCCGCCAACAAAAATCAAACACCGGCGCACTTCCATCCAATTTGTCAACATATTTTATGTTTAACGAGGTAAGTTTTTCAAGTTCGACCTATTACTATCCCCAGTTCTGCATTTTGCGCGGTAAATGTTACGGGTCTACATCAATATTAGTTAAGTTCAGTCACAGAGTCGAATGCTTTTGGCTTGTCGCCGTGTTTTTAGATTTCCCCGCAGTTTTTTTCCGCGCATGTGCTTTCTCCCCCTGGCAACTGTTGTCATGGCAAACAAAACCTAACACTATATCTAAATATCTGTTTCTATCCTATTGCTTCTGTAAATGTGAACTGCATTGAACGCCGGAGATAACTGTTGATTAATTTAAACGTCGCCCAGCTCCGTATGTCCCGTTCAGCTTATGCGTGCTGCTGCTGATGAGCGCGTGAATGTACTCAAATTTATGCTTGATTTTACATGAACCGATACTTCCGTAGTACCAACATCATCTGAACCTTAAAAGTGGCTCAAACTCGTACTCCAACCCTACATATAGTAGAAGTTAGCTACACCACAAGCTACAGAGCAAAAGTAGCTATTTCATCCAATAATACCCAATATTTGTGCTGTAGGATACAGATGAATAAAAATATGACATTAAACGTGATAGGAAAATCCATATTTTTTAACAATATATCAAATCACGATCAGGTTTCGGAGGTTTTGGAGGTGGAGAGTGTTTAGCCTTTCAGCTAGTAAGTTACACTCAAAAGTCTGTCCATTTTGCCTCATACGTCAAGCGTTTTGATAAATACAGCTGATATTTAAGCTTTCATCTTTACCATGGTGGACTCCATCCTCACACCACATCAATATTGGTTAAAGCTACAATATTTCAAACAGAGCATGAATCCCGCCTCCTCAATCGAGAGTCCGACTTTCCGAGGCCAAGTCTTTGGAAGCGATGAGCAGCTACTGCACTTCCGCATATCAGTGATAAGAAGAAGAAGAGGGATGGAGAGAGGAGGAAGAGAGAGTGATCGGCTGTAGTGAGGGATATGGTCGGAGTGAAGTGGTGTTTGTAAAGCTGTGGAGTGAATTCTCTCTCTGCACAAACCCTTGCTTTGGTGTTCAGAGCCGCTGTAATAAAAGTGTTAATTAGCAGCGAGAGGCAGGAGCAGGGGTTTGGACACGACTCTGCTGCTCGGAGCGCTAGTTTAAACTGGCACTCATGTTTTATTACAGCTCCCTAATGAAGAGCCGGGCGGCGTGGAACAGCCTTTAACAAACCGCGCGACGATGAATGAAGCTACACGCTTGCTTAATTACCCCAGATACTTCTCTACCAAAACATGAGTTATCATCATTGTTTGGTCATAGCAAAAATGAGGGTTCGCTTACTCAGAAACTCATAATTACTATGAACAGCTGCTTTCGAATTTGGTTGTTGTTAGTAGCGAACGTTAGGCCTTGTGGGCTCTGTCCACGGGCGCTTTAAATTAGAATGCAGACTGAACGCTTAATTGCTTTTTCTGCTCGCTATTACCGCGAATCAGAAGCATCCACACAAGCAGACCTGGCGTTTGGCGTCGCGCCGCCTGCATCTATGCATTGATTATCCGAACGCGACCCCAACCGGGTCACAAGACCGGTTTATACCGAAATATAGGAAGCATATAAACTCGCTACAAGTGGTAAATGTATTTGCCAGTGATTTGTCAAACACCAGCTGTGTACGACAAACTTGGTAGAACTTTTGTGCTCAAATTGCTAGAAGTATAAGTTTTCCCCAAAGCTTACTAGAAGTCCACCGCAGTAAATATGACCTTACGTTGTGACCACGGTAACGCCTCTTAATTTTTTGTGGCGTTACTATTTATTAACCTTCTCACTTAGTAACAAGTGCTTTATAATAATAATAATAAATAATAATAATAATAATAATAATACTGCATTGTGCTTGTTTTGTTTACTAGTAAAAAATTCGGTGCTCATGGATTACATTTAGTAATTCATATTTGTCATCTTCCAATAAAGTCAAGTGCATTTTACAAATTCTCACAGCTGTTGTTGACAGAGATCCCTCTTTACACCTGTTCTAAACCAACAAGCCGCTAACAATGGAAAAATCAATAGATGTAAAACAGTACAAAATCAATGCGTGGCTTTAATAATGCGGAGGGTGTTGAGGACTTCAACTCTACCGATATGTTTTCTACGGTTTCTGACATCACCGAAAGCTGCATATTTTTGGGGTAAATAAGTCCTTCCACAGGTTCCAGAACTGGTTTTGATATCTAAATCAATGCAAGTTTATACACTCTTAGAACAGATGTGTAGAAAAATTACACAAATTACAGTTTCAGTGTAGTTTTAAACTTCCAGCAGCTGGTTCAAATCCAGGCTGAGTACTCTATGAGCAAGGTATCAGTCTTCAAGGTACTTGTTCTTCGGCGCTTGCTTCAGCTGCCCACTGTTCACACACGATGGGTTAAAATGCAGAGGCATATTTGGTTGTGTTGTGTATGCCAGGTTCACACGACAAACACACTCACTAAAATGGTTACAAATGTGACCTCCACGGCAGAAACCAGTCGATAGTCCACTATTTACGGTTATGCTTTACGGCACGGCCATTTACGTAGCCACACGGATAACTCACTCTGTGTTAGGTTAACTGAGCCGAGAAATATCTTCACTTAGTCAACCAAAGTGGATTTACCGTAGTTTATTGAAGTAGAGCGGCCAAAAATATAAAGAACTTTAACATTCTTGCTGGAATTGAATTCCTCACCAAGAAAATAATGCTTAGGATGAAAAGGTAAGTTTTTTTCAGCCAAATTCTATTCACAACAGTACAGTATAGACCTTCCACTGCTTCGTTAAAACACTAAAAACAAAAATTAAAAAATTTACCCACGCAACATAAACGCTTGTTTTTCGAAACCTCTGTTGCAACAAGCGACTGGTTTTGCTGTGAGGAATGCCAAACGCATTTGTTTACAGACCAACACCACTATGTAACTAAAGATACAGCTTTTGTTAATATTAAAATATGTTTACACATCTTTTGTTACCTTTATTAACACTTCACTGTGTCAAAGCATAATTACTGCTGAATAAAGGATTAATTGACACATACAACCCATTAACGTAAGAACTTGATACAGTTTGTGTCCATTTTAACAGATCTTCTCTAAGAGTGTATAGAGGAGAAACACATCCACTCCCCATAATTCTTACTTTCTTTTTATGCTTTTTAAGCATAACTTGTTTCCTTTTATTCATTTTTATTTCCATTGAGGTGATGAATAACACAGGGCCATTAATTCACGATGCACCGCCACAACATGCTTCATCTCTTAATTACCCCTTGCAAATTAAACAACAGATCATCAAGGCAGCGTATAGCTGAGTGATACTTTTATTAACAGATCAAATAGACTGCACATATAGCAAACAGATCCATTCAGCACTTACCGAGAGACATGTAAGCATCGTAAAAAGAGAGTAAAAGCTCGTGTCCACCAATGTGACCATTTTACTACAAATCCTATGAGTTTATATCTTAGAGCGCTAAGCCAGGAGACGCTTTTTACCACATTTTTATCTGTTCAACTTCTTCTTTTACAACAGCTTAGTCTATCAAAGCTACTTCTCTCTCTACAGCCAATCAAAATCGAGGAAGGGTGGGACATATACAAAATAAGAAACTTAACAACAATGGCGGCAGATTCAGCAGCGGAGAAGCTTAACTAGTTATGTCGTACAAACTACCAAGCCCAAAAGAACACGCTACAATGTTTGAAAATAGGGAAATAGGAACAAACACGGTTAAGAATTTTTCAGAAATTAGTAACAAACAAGCGCTTTTAGAGAAGTTAGCAAGAAAGTGTTGAGAAAAAGTACTGAAGTGAGGTTTGACTGTTTCCTGCCAGACACACGCCCCAGAATGAAAGATGCAAATACAGAAGAGTGCTGATGATATAAATGATTGAGTTAGCAGGAAAATGGACCGTTTGCAAGATAAAGTTGTAGTTTGATCAGACACAACCACAAATTGCAGTAAATACAGGTTTTCTCAAATGGTGACACTAGTGGATGCTATAATTCAACTTGACATATCCGGCTGAACAGATTCAAGTTGTCAAATGGAATTTAGGTCAGATTTATACCTTAAAGATGTATTCCTGGAAACTAAAGAAGTAAAAAATGCTTTGAGTTCTGACTTCAATGTATGCAATGTGCGGCTTTTTCAAAGATTATTATCAAAAATAATCCAAAAATCACTGCATTTGCAAGAGGCAGCAGCTTAAAACCCAAAGGCTTGCACAAAACGGACTTTTAAGAGACAGTATAGTCCACATCACAGGACATGTGGTTCTTCCATCACCATGCCATTCTTAGTCCATACACAGGGTTTATCCTGACATTTCTGGACAGATTATGGTATATCTGCCAACAGGCAAACCACACTGACGAGGAAGGCAGCAGCACAGATATAAGCAGTGTGGGACAATGGAAGCCATTGTGCAGCCAGCGGTGCAAAATTAGTCATTTAAACAACCCACATTTACAGTGGTTTATCTTCCCTTATTCTCCATTTCAAACCCCATGAAGAGTTCTTTTTCAGCATAGCGGTGGAAGGTGTATATGATCATCAACCCCATGTGCGTGAGGGGCTTCATACAATGGAGGAGGCGGTGAGGAAGTTATTATAGGAGTCATCCAGGGATGGGTAAGCACCTCGACGCTTCTTTCCTCGCTGTCTAGGCAAGGGAAGATATCGATGTGAAGTGGGATGAGGTGTTGTACAGATCCACTGAGACGATATGACGCTTCTGCAGAATTTTTGTTTTTGTTGTCTATTTGTTTTTTTCACTTGCACATGTTTAATTCTGTTTTTCCAAAGGTTTAGAATTTGCTGAATTGTACAGTATTATGGATTTTATGTTTGTTTTTCTGTTAAAATTGTGAAGCAATAAAATGGATTCGCTTGAACCCAATTTATTTCTAAGTAATATATGTTTCTGTGTCCAATTGTCAGCATTTGCAGTTCTGACAGTCCCTAAAGAGATAAAAGTGTTTTTGGATTTTTACACATGTGTGTTTTTCTGTTGGTTGGAGGAACAAATTAGGCATGGGAAAGAAAATTAACTATTTGGGGCAAAGTTTGGTTTTGATAAGTAAATATGTAGCCAATTGCAGTTTCATTTTGGTGATATGTGAGGTGTTTTGCTCTTTTGGGTGAGGTGTGTTTTGGTGTGAATTGCGCTAAATGATTGCAAAAATGAGCCTTTGTTGTCAAAAAATTGTGCTTCAGCAATTGGAAAAAACGGTAGTAGTGTACTAGTTAGGCCCTGATTGGTCAAAGGGTGTCTGAATATAGTAAGTTTTACTGTCGCCAGGCGCCAGGGTGAGCGCTGACTGAGCTGCCAACCGCTTTCTGCTCATTGCAATTCAAATCCATTCACGCTGGGCATTCATGACCTGGGCGCTCGGTCAAGTTGGATTCAAGCTCCAGCTGGAGCCCTGCAGCGATAAAGTTTTTTTCACGCTTCACGTCAGCCAGATCAGGATGTTTTAAAGGAGAAGTCGAGGCCTCGCTTGCAATGGTTATTGTAATCCATTTTGTGAACTCAATGCAGAACTATCCACAGCAGAGCCACAGGTAAACGCTTAAACCGCCCCGGCCAGGTAGACAAACCAAATTCACAAATTGGCTGCACTCTTCGTGATTAAAACAGCCGGGCCAAACCAACGCCAATGTAACACCACCCTGGCGCACCATACACGCAGATGACAGGGCAGCATTTAGAGAGGAAAAAGCGGAGACGGCATTTTGCTCATGAGCACCTTTTGTGGTACCTTTTACCAGTCAGATTCAACCGCAACCTTCCGATTTAGGGTCAAACCGTTACATTCTGGTAACTTCTCAACAACGCTAAAAACAAATGACCTAATGACACGCACTGGCAGCGGCGATCTCTAATATCTCGAGCAGGCAGTTGAGAGAGAAAGGACGCGATGTGAGTAACGGGGAGGGAATGGAAAGATAAAATATTTATAGCTTAAATTAATCAGAAGATCAAGTTCCTTTCGTTCCTCATTATTCAATAATGCATAATCCACAGTCTATTACTTTCTTTGGGAAGGGTAATATCTTCGGGGCAGGACTGTGAAAGCCCGACTCTGCCCTGAGGACTGTAATTGCGTGTTCCGGCTGACTGAGCTCCTATATCTCTCTCACTGATAGTGCTCAACACAATTACGGACGGCAATAATAATAACGAAGCTTCTTTCCCTGGAAAGCACTCCGGCAAAACGCTAATGGAAAAGGAGGCAGAGAGAGAGAGTAAAGCCGTGAAAGCGGAGAAGAGCTTTGTCCTAAAAACTTAATTGTGTTCTTCAAGGAGCAGTTGAGTTTCCACCGTTGGTTTAAAAAAATCAGCATAATAAACTGAAAGGTAGTCAAGGTTATTCAAGATATTCGCAATGGATTTGGGGTATAACCCAAAAAGTCCTGGTTGGTCGCGGCATACAAATAAAATGAGTGACGGGAACAGCACAAGATAAAGGTGTTTAGGTGCGTCTCATTATTTTGGAGATCTTGTGGTCTAAAATGGCAAAAAAATAGCTAATCTTGTTCTGAATAAAACGAGTAGATTAGAGGGTATTAGTGGATTTTTTCCCTATTAGAAAAATGCTACACAGTCCATCACGCCATGTATATTATATTGATTCGATGGACAACGCTTTCAGGTACATTTACCTGGCCGGGTAATGGTGTTGTTTTTTACAGAGCACTATTTGGTGCAAAATGGATTTGCTGTCCCCAGCTCAGGACCTTTGTTTGCTGGTGCCAAAGCCGGATGGTACTTGGCAGTTTTGTACTGGACTAGTAGGGCTGCAAATGCTGTAACAAAGCCAGATTCATTCCTTTTGCCCAGAATGGAAGATTGTATAGACCGTGGTAGGGATCGAAGCAGCGCATATGTCAAACTGGATCTGTTGTTATTGGCAGGTTCCACTTACTGACCGCGGCATCTGAGATTTCTTGCTTTGTCATCATGATGAGTTTCTGAAATACAAAGCTCTTCCACGCCAAGTGAGAAACGAGAAATCTGGTTTTTGAAGTTGACTACGCCGTATAATTCACAGACGCCTTTGGTGCGGCCGCTGCTACGCTTAGATGACGGTAGCCACGCCAGACCACACAGCCACACTTGATAGCTTCACTCATAGGTTAACTGAACTGGAGACGTAAGATGGATTCCGGAGAAATATCTTCACGCTTAGTCAACCACAGTGGATTTACCGTAGTTGAAGTAGAGCGTGTCAAAACACAAACTTTTAAATATTCTGCTGAATTGAATTTCACCTCAAGAAAGTCACGCTTAGGGATGGAAAGGGTAAGTTTTTCAGCCAAATTTATTCACAACAGTACAGTAGACCTTCCACTGTTTAAAACACTAAAAAACAAAAAATCCAAATTTTACCCCACGTAAATATAAACGCTGCTGAAACCTCCGCTATGGCTGCCGTACTGCTTTTGCTGTGGAGGGTCACATTTGATTGTTTGTTTCTAAGTCAGTTATGGGTTTGGTTTGTTATTTTACAAATCTTTCTGAAGTTATGAGATACTGCTCAGGGTGAATAAAGGTTAGTAATTATGTCTGCTGGTGTGCTTGGTGTGTTGTCTTTGGTTGAGTGGTGTCCACCAGCTTTTTAGTGTTCAACTCAGGTCATAACGCTTGTTCAACGTATAACGCTGAAACGCTACTCAGACCAATCATTACATCTAGTCATTACTGTATGTTGTCTAACGGGGCAATTGCTGGAATAAGGTCGCCGGTTCAAACTCCAGGTACCATTGAGGTACTCATGCGCAAGGTACCGTACCCAAGTACTGCACCATGGGTGCTGCCAAAGTCAGCTGCCCACTGCTCCTTCATGGATGAGTCAAATGCAGAAGTCAGATTTGGTTGTGGTGCTGTGCTGTGGTGTGTCTAATGACAAATAATCCCTTACTTTCACTCACGAACTGCCCTCCCCATCCTTTCTGCAGTTCCACAGACGGGCGGAACCAAACGACGCCTCGTCGCTTCTGCATCTGCGTTCAATTTATTCCGGGCCTGAGGATGAAGAAACGTCTGCCTCCCCTTTGCCTTGAGCGTGAAGAAATACACAGTCAATATTTGCTCCCGGAGACCTGGGGGGATGACGGATTTAATATCAAAATCCACCTAATGCGGCACTGTCCAACGGCCGGACGCTGAGTCGTAGGTCACCCAGATTGAGATTAGGTTAGACTGGCGACCGACAAGCGCCTCGGGCTGATCTGAAAAACTGGGCTTCACTCACAGGAGGGGAGGAAGTTTCACGTCAGCCACCGCATTTCCACAGGATTTAAGGGGCAGGTGAACGAGGTGAAAGAGGGAACGTGATGACTTATTCAGCAGTAATTAATAGTGCGAGCAGCATGCATGCGTTAACTGCAACCTGAAGAAGGTGCAAGTGTGGTCTTTTTTCTTCTCTTCCACCTTTTTATCTTCCACCTTCTTCCTTTCTTTTCATCCTCTTCCTTCTTTTCTTCCTCTTATTTTCCTTCTCCTTCCTCTTTTTCTTCATCATCATCATCATCATCTTCTACTCATCCTCTTTCTCTCCCTCCTCCTCCCTTCTTCTTCATCTTTCTTCTTCTTCTTCATCATCTGTTATTTTCCTTCTTCTTCCTCCCACTCCTCTCTTTTCTTTTTTTCTTTTCTACTTTTTTTCCACCCTTTTTCTTCTCCTATTTTTCCATTTTTTTTCTTCTTTCTTCTCCTTCCTTTCTCCTACTCTTCCTCCTCCTTCTCTGTCTTCTCCTCCTCCTCATTCATCTTCTTCCTCTTATTTTCCATCTCTTTCTTCTCCTCCTTCGTTTTCAGGTTCTTTTCCTGCTTTCTTATTATTATTTTCTTCTTTCCCTCCTCATCATCATCATCCTCATCATCATCATCGGCCATCATCTTCTTTTCCTTTCTTCTACTCCATCCTCTTTCTCATCCCTCCTCCTTCTTCTTTCTTTTTCCACCTTTCTCTGCCTCCCTTTCTTTTCTCTATATTTTCTTCTTTCTTCTTTCTTCTTCTTCTTCTTCTTCTTTCTTTCTTCTTCTTCTTCTTCTTTCTCCTACTCTTTCTCCTCATTTGCTGTTTTCTCCTCCTCCCCTTCTTTCTCCTCCTTCATTTTCAGATTCTTAGTTTCCTTCTTCTCATTCTTCATTCTCCTCATTCCTTATTCTTTCTTTCTCTCCTCCTCCTCCTCCTCCCTCCCTCCTCTTTCCTTTCTTACTTTCTTTCCTCCTCTTTTTTTATCCATATTTCTTTCTTCTTCCTTCTTTCCTTCTTCTTTCTTTTCTCCTACACTTCCCTCCTCTTCCTTCTCTTCCTCCTCTTCCTTCTTTTTATTTTCTTCTTCTTTCCTTCTTTCAGCTGCTTTCATTAAGCCTTGCCTGTGCTGATCAACTCATTTTGATTATGTACAATTTAATAATTGCTCTCGAAAGCAATACAATTATTTGCACTTGTCAACACAACACCATGCTGTAAAATTACAGAATTACTGTATATATCACATACTTGACGCCTGACGTTATATTTACTGTGACATTCTGTGCATATTGAGGTAATTATCAACAGTATGCTGTAAAATTATAGAAATGGTTAAGTATTTCTGCTGCTGCCAGTAATATTTACAGCGAACATTTTCACAATGTGATAAAAAACTAATTTCACCGATGTGTCTTACAGTCAGAGTTGAGAACCACAAGGGAAGCTTGTAATGTAAATGTCATTTTACAAATGTAACTATAATATAAATGTATTTATTAATCAGGTCCAACATGCACAAAAAAACACGTCTAATTGTTGGTTTCAGCTGATTCTGCATGCTGCACGTTTAATCAAAATGCCCATCACTCCTCCTGCATGTAATTATGCATGTGCTAATGTGATCATTTAGCTCAAGCTTTTGTACCAAATGAAGACCACAGGGCTCAAGCTGGCCATCTCCAGACATCGCTTCTCACCACGATGACTTTGCTCACAATAACTCCTCTGCGCTGGCCAAGGCTCCCCACGCTTAATGGAGATCTGATGTCTACATATTCCAGTTGACAACTGAAAGGACGTCCAGAGGGAGAAACGCAGCCGGAAACACAGCGAAGCCCCTGGCGACCTTTTGGGAGACAAATAAGTGTGTCTGCAACTATAAAAGGGGTCGCGCCTCAATCGCTCCGTCATTGCACTGGGGGTTGGGACGAAGTGCTGCTTAATAAATGAGATCATTAGGAGGAAATGGAATAGCGACAGACCTAAAATGTTGAATTGCCATTGTCAGTTTGTGGTATTTCTTTTCTCCGCTGCGTTATCGTGACATTGTTACGATCAGTGTTGAGGTTAAAGCTACCAACACACACTTCTCACTCTCTAACAGCAGCATAAAACCACTTTTAAAATGCTCTAGCTTTTCCTGTAACTCATACTTCTGCTTTCATAAAGAGTGACTGTTTCTGATCAGGCAGAATTTTGTGTGGCATCTGGATAGGTTGTCAGAATTGCGATGCTGCTGCGTGTTTTGCATCACGGGTATGCTACTTCTTGGCAGCTGTGAGATGGAGCCTAGTTTGAGGAAAATGGAAGTTAAGAATTTGCGGCCAGTATTCATCTAAATCTCTATGACTTTTCCTCTTCTTCTTCTGCTTCTTCTTCTTCTTCTTCTTCTTCTCTTTATCTTTCACTTCCTACTCCTTCTGCTTTTGCTAATGTGTTCACTTGTCATCTATTCTCTTTAATTCTCCTCCTCTTTTCCTCCCTCCTTTCTTTTTTGTTCTCTCCATCTTCACCATCTTTCTCCTCCTTTTTTCTCTTTCTTTTCTTCCTTTCTTCTTTCTTCCATTCTCTCCATCTTTCTCTCTCCTCCATGTCTTTTTTCTTATTCTCCTACTCCATCTCTCCTCTTCTCTTCCAGCATCTTGTTTCTTTTTTTTCTCCCCCTCCTGTCTTGTTTCTTTCTTTCTTCTTTCTTCTTTCTTTCTTTCTTCTTCTTCTTCTTTCTTCTTCTTCTTTCTTGCTCCTATCCTCCATCTTGTCCTTCCTCTTCTCCTTTCTCCATTTTCTTTCTCTCCTTTTCTTATTTTTCTCCTTCTATCTTCTACTCCTTCTGCTTTTCTTAATGTGGTCACTTGTTGTAGTCATTTTCCTATTCCCCTTCTCGTTCTCCTCCTCCTCCTTTTTCTTTGGCTTCTTCTCCTCCTCCTTTTCTCCCTGCTTCTTCCTCCTTCTTCCTCTGTCTTTCTCCTTTCTCTTCTTACCCCTTCATCATCATCTTCTTCCTCTTCTTCCTCTCTTACTCCTTGTTCTTCATGGTCTTTTCCTCTTTTTCTCCTTCTCTTTATCTTCTTCTTCAAAGTCAAAGTCAAAGTCAACTTTATTGTCATCTCTTCTATATATTGTACAGATATACAGAGAGACTGAAGACGTGGCTCCAGTTTACACAGTGCAACAAGAAATAGAGAACAAAGAACAGATAGGGCAGATGGAATAAACAATATATAAATAGGACACAAAATATACATTTTAATCTTCCTCTTCTTTTTTTCCTTCTTTTTTCTTTTTCTCCTCCTTCTTTGCCTTCTTTCAGCTACCTTCGTTAAGCGCTCCCTCAGCTGATCAACTCATTTCTTTTTGTGCTATTACCTTTTTGTTCCCACTTCTTCCTTATAATCTATTATGTTCTGGTCTGTTGTCCTGTATTTCAGGAGTGAAACTAAACCACAACCAGTTTTTGCTGCGTCTTGTACATTTCTTGGACAAAAGCAGTCTAGCTCCCCAGGGTGTAAGACTTTTCTTAATTAAATTTGGAGATATTTATTGCTAGAACTCTCTTTTCTACCTTTCTCTGCTTTTTAATGTCTTCCCTCTTGAGGATTCACGTCTTGCCTCGTCTTGCCTCCAAATCAGTGATCGTGAGTAAAAATAGGCAATATGCAAATTTGACTGGATTAGTATTCTTAAACCTGTGAGTTTTTTCAACCTTTAATAACTTTATATACGAAGAAAACACATGAGACACATATCACTAAAATGTAGAGAACACACTCTCAGTCACACCTTATGGGGTCAATTTAGAGTCACCAATCAACCTATAGTGCATGCTTCTGTCGGCAGTTGAACCCAGGACCTTCTCGCTATGAGGCTATTAATTCCGGCCATCAGTGACACAAACATTTCTAAGTGGAATCAAGGCAACAAAGTCAAAAAACAAACCAATGGATAAAACCTTAAAATCGCTCATTAAAAAGATGATTTTAGGTTTGTCTTGGTATTTTTTTGACATTAAATACATATAGAAATTAGTAGCTCTGGGTCTTCTTTAAATATTCTATATATGGGTCATACATTTCTAGCATGTGATGTTCCAGTAATATAAGCCAAAAAATAAAGGGAGAGTTATTCATTTATACCAACTAAGTCACAAATAAAGATGTCACCGATCCAATACGTGGATCTGATATCGTCCCATAACTAATCAACACCGGTTTCCTCGCCACACCCTGTTTTGATGGTTTTAGCGCCAAGAGGATTAGGAGCCGCTACTAAATTACACAACTGTGTTTAAAGGAATAATTGTTGAGATGTTACTTTAATAATAAATAATTTAGCATATACATATGGATGTGTAATTATTACATTGTTTTAGGAGGAAAACAGTATTTTATTCAAGTTTTTACTTAAGCATAACAATAATCTCAGTAATGTCTGTTTTCAGACATTTTTAAAAGCATTATTTCTGTTTTCTGATTAAAAAAGAATCGGAGACTGTAACGGATTTGTTACGGTATCGGTGGCATCCAATCTGTAAATGTGTGCATGCTCAGTTGATTCTTCATGGGAAGTGTTACTGCGGTAAAGCTGGTTTATTGTTCAACATTCACACTAATTCCTTTGATATTGATATGAGAATGAGCATCAAGCAACACAACACACTACAAGCCCAAAAGCACATCACACCATTATACTGTTTAATTTCCTTAACAACACCAGCTCTCACTACACCCTAAAGTTCCTGATGGTTTTAGCGCTGCAGGATTAGGACTGGCTACTAAATTACACAACTGTGTTTAAAGGAATCATTTTTGAGATGTTATTTTAATAATAAATAGTTAAGCATATACATATGGGTGTGTAATTATTACATTGTTTTAGTAGGAAAACAGGATTTAAATTGAGTATTTCCTTAAGCAGAACAGAATAATCTCAGTCATGTATCAGATATCAATTACACCAGTATTTTCTGTTTTAAAAAGACTGTATCAGATTTTTATCGTATCGGCAGTTATTCTTATTTACAATATTGGTATCGGAAATACAAAAGTGGTATCGTGCTATGTTTAGACACAAAATGTAAACGGTATAAGGCTTTTTAACATGAGCCCTGATCTCAACATCAATGAGTGTGTCTGAGATTAAGCATAGAAGAGACAGAAGGATGTGAGGAGGCTCACATCCACAGAAGATTCTGTGTTATTCTCCAAGATGTTTCAGAAACAACCTACCAGCCGAAGCTCCTTCAAAAACTGTGCGCAAGTGTACTCTAGAAGAATTGATGCTGTTTGAAGGCAAAGGGTGTCACACCAAATATTGATTTGATTTAGATTCTCTTTGTTCATTCCACTGCATTTTGTTGATTAATGGAAAATAAATACTAACACTTTCTGAAAAGCATTCTTTGTTTACAGCATTTTTTCACACCTGCCTAAAACCTTTGCACAGTACTGTATATGATCAGAAATAATAACATTTGTTCTTAAAAACATTTATGGAAAATAAAAGATATTATGACTTCCCTGCTCTTTTTTATTGCTATTGGGTTTAGTTTGAAGACAGCTAATAAAAGAGATTTTATTAAGGGACAAATTGAACTGTAAATCATCCAAAAATATTCAACCTCCCCTGCCAAGCCTTTTCCACAGGTCTGTCAAGACTTTATTTCGATTAATGTGAAATAAATATTTAAAGTGATCCCACGTAATTCACCTGAAATTCACCCGTAATTTATTAAAGCTTTTGACAAAAGTAAGTTGTAATATTTTCTCGGCTGAGTCCCGTAGCCCTCGGGTTGACAAGTTTTCTTAATTACATTTTGAGAGTCACAACTAACTCTCCCGTCTTTCCTTTTTACCTCAATGCTTTTCTTACTGCATTGTCTCCTAATTATCCAAATTGTGCACTCTGTGTTAGTTTAGCATTCAAATCAGAAGACATTAGTAAAATAGTGATGCAAAATCTCTGTATCTTAACATTATTTAACTCTGTAATGGCGACCAAAGTTATGTTTGTTCAAAGACGGCTTATTAAAATGACCTTTTTAATGAATGTGAGAATTTATCAGCATATCGTATAAAAGTATGACCAACAATTTACATATGTAAAATTGTTAAATATCAGCACTGCATCACACAGACCAGTAATCTTTTGCCTCGTAATTTGTAGCTCTTAGGAGGAGGGAACAAGAAATATTCAGAAATAGTGGCTCATTCACCAACTGCTCTTAAGAAGAATTTTTTTTTACTTAAACAGTTTTCACAAAAACTGACATTCCATACGTTTATAATTTATGCCATTTTTTGTATGCGTGTTTGTGCAAAACAGGGTATTTAATCTGAGCCATTATTTGTCATTGTGAACACAGCACTAATTTGTAAATATTGAGCAGAACAAGCAACACAACACACTACAACCCCAAAACAAATCACAATCCATTATACTGTTTAATTTCCTTAACAACACGTTTCTCACAATCTTGTGTTTTGATGAATAAGAGATTAGGGAGAGCGTCACCAATTACACAAGGTAACAACTGTGTTTTAAAGGAATAATTGCTGAGATGCCATTTTAATAAATAAATAATAATTTATATACATATGGGTGTGTAATTACTACATTGTTTTAGGAGGAAAACAGTATTTTATTCAAGTTTTTGCTTAAGCATAACAATAATCTCAGTAATGTCAGTTTCAGACATTTTTGTTATTATTTTCTGTTTTCTGATTAAAAAAGACTCGGAGACTGTAACGGATTTGTACTGTCTCGGCAGATATCCAAATCTACAATATTGGTATAGTATCAGACTTTAAAAAGTGGTATCGTGCCACGTCTAGCGTAAACGTATTTCGATATGCAGTTTCAGGGAAAATGAAAAAATGATCTGAATCCAAAGCAATAACAGACTTCTTTATAACTTCACCCACTTTCCCTCGTTCCATTATTCTCAGAAGTACATTTATACAGTCGCCAAGACAGCAGGGTCTAAAGCACACAAGTGAGCAATGTGTGCATGTTTATCAAGTCTAGGAATTAATCACATGCTGAATCTGTTCGTTCGTATAAAAGCTTTTTCAGGTTTCTCGCTCCCATATGGAGTTAATTTCATCCTCTTTTGCCAGTCCTGCAGTTTCACCCACACCCAGAATGAATGAGCAGCAGCACGTCGTGACGGATTCCTTTAATTGATTACTGTGTGACTGTCATCACCTTGTTCCCTCTATTACTTTTTAAGTGAGTGATTATTTGTCATTGTGAACACAGCACAGAAACAAAACAAACAAAAGGTGAACACTGCATTTCACCCATCCATGAAGGAGCAGTGGCATCTTTTTGGCAGTACCCAGGCAGCAGTGCTTAGAGAAGGTACCTTGCTCATGAGTACCTCAGTTGTACCCTACCGGTCCGACGGAACTAGCGACTGATCACAGGGCCACTTCCGTAACCGTTATCAGACAACCGTCCAGGATTTGGCGATGTTGCGATTGCAATTACTAACGCAAATTCAGCCAATCTTCACAAAATTCATTACTACCATGCAATTTTGACCAATTACCACAACCTTTCTGCAATTTTTGACCAATCGTTGTTCCTGCAAATGTTGAGCCATATGTCAGCAAACTCACTTCCTTGTTACATTTAGAAGATGCAGGAATGTCAAAAATAGTTAAATGATTAATGGTTAATAAAAAATGGTGGTTTTCTGCCCTTCATTTTAATTCATTGTTAAACAATCATTATAAACGGGATACAAAATGGCAATTTTTTCTGCAATCAAGTCTCATAACTTTAGAAGCGTGCAAATAAAAATGTCTAAAACACTGCAACGTTCATTGGATTTTTTTTAGAAAACCTGCTGCAAAATCAGGCATTTTATGCAACAATCTTAAAAAAGGCCCTCAAAATCCTGGAGGGACTGCATTATGCTACCAATCCTTTCTTCGTCCACTTCTTTTCTTCTTAGTAGGGATCCAAGTATGGAGGTCCCGCAACTTTTTGTGCAGCAGAACGCAAACGATAACCAAATGTCTCTAGAAAATGTCTAGTTCATGTAAATATTTGAAACTTGGTAAACACCAGCACGGGAGGGCGTTGCAGTGATAGGACCAGATTTGTTTGAGAGCTGGAGCATTCATGTACCTGTGACCTGGTGGCACTCGTATTTCTTTTCTGAAGTTTGAGTCGCCCTGATTATGGAGTTTTTCGTCGTTATGGTTTGTTTTATTTTTCATATTTATTTCAGACGCCCACAGCAAGTCGGTGGAGCATTTCTACATCAACATTGAGATGAACTTCACCGAGGCTATGCAGTTCTGTAGGCTGAATTATCACGGCCTGTCTACTTTTAGCACCCTCAAGGAGCTGGACGAGGATTTTGTGGCTCAGCTGCCAAACAACTGGAACACCGCTTGGGTCAAAGTGGACGCAGAACCGTCCACGTCCAAAAAATGGACCTATATCGTGCAAGACAGAGGCAACGGAAAAGAATCTTGCACCATCGTCACGCCAAATTCCGAGTTGATTGTGGTAAAATGCAACCATCGCTATAATTTTTTCTGCTTCGAAATGATGCGAACTGGATTCTGGGTCGATTCTGTACCTGCGGAGTGAGGCTTTGGAATTTCGCAGGAGCAACTACACGGACCCGGCTGCAATTCTTCGCAGAAGGAGATGGAATTGTGGCGCTGAGAAAAGCCAAACCGCAATTTGGTCTGATCGGGTTCGTTATCTGTGGGTCTCGGCTAGACTGGCTGGGTGAGCCGGAGACGCGCTGGCGTTTGAAGCTTGGCATGATGGGAGACCGGAATGCCCCGATCAACTCTGTGCTGTTCTAGACACGGAAAACCAGACCTGGAGCATTGCAGACTGTTCCAACTCCAACAAATTTCACTGCTACAAGAAACAATTATGATTATATTTATATAAGTATATTTACTTTACATAATTATATACGTATAATGTTAATAATTACATATATATTTCAATTTATTATATTAAGGTAAGGCTGGGTGATATGACTTCAAGTCAATATCCCAATTAATTAACAATTACAATTAATAAACAATGATTCTGTTGTAGTTTTTTTTTGTGTGTGGGTGTGTGTGTATATATATATATATATATAGAGCAAGAGCTAATTTCTTCTATGTTTTTAAAAATATTTTCAAAAAATAAAAATGTTTATGATATATTAATAATATATAGTAGTCTTTATTTATCTAGTGTCATTAATTACATTTAATTAATGTGACATAAAGCTTATAGTGAGAATAAATCAGAAAAGGGGACAAGCAACCAAATTGTTGGAGTACTGACTTTTGGATTATAAATGGATGTAAACCAATAATAAAACCAACAAATTAGCTCAAATTTG
Source organism: Distichodus sexfasciatus (assembly GCA_032718565.1). Taxonomy (NCBI): domain Eukaryota; kingdom Metazoa; phylum Chordata; class Actinopteri; order Characiformes; family Distichodontidae; genus Distichodus; species Distichodus sexfasciatus. Next base: position 1,135,795 of record JAVGVS010000072.1, read on the forward strand.
AAATATTAAAATTTTAACACGTTGCAAATATGGAACAGCTATGAAAAACAAAATTTAAAATAGAGTAACTATAAATGAACAATAATAAATATTAAAAGCCAGAGTAAAGAAATACATTTTAACTTTAAAACAGCAAAGTAATTAAGCTCCTGTGAAATATATTAAATGCTAAAATTGTCAGTGATGTTTTCAGAGATATTTTTAGTTCATGTTTTATTTTGCAGGACCTCATTATACTTAAAGCACGATAATGAATGATTGCACAGCTCGTCTGAGGTGTGCTTAATGTGGTGAACAAAATCTCTCTCTTTGTAGATGATGATGTAAAACCTCAGCTCTTATGTTATTGATAATAGAGCTTTTACATCATTGAAAAAGACCAGCTAATGCAGCGCTGCTCCACATACGCTCCAGCATTTTTCCAGCTCTAATACAGCAGAGTCAAGTCATGGTGTAATTTCCCTGAGCTTCAGTGTGGTCATATTGCTGGTCATATTTCACCAGAACACACACACTCTACACACCTGGAGATAAAGAGGGACACCTGGGTGAGGTTTTGGCCTGGGCTGGTCAAAATTTATTTAGAGATTAGTGCATTAACAGATTAAAATATATATATATATATATATATATATATATATATATATATATATATATATATATATATATATATATATATATATATATATAGATAGATAGATAGATAGATATATATATATATAAATAGTACATGCAGCAATGAGGAGGGGTCCAAGCAATAGTCGCAAAAAGCAGTACAATAACAGCAGATGCAGTAAGCATCAAAGAAAGGAGTGAGTCTTCAGTTAATCAGACTGCACAAATTAATGTAGAATTTTTAGCGCCTCCTTTACATGTTTTATTAAATGCTAAGCATCACATCATTCCTTTTTATTGATCAAGTTTCAGCTTTATTCTAAAATACGGTTTAGGCTGCATAATGTATTTAGAATTTTTAGCTGCCCCTACTGTTCACATAGCGGCATCATGTAATTAGCGTCTAAGTGAATCAGACTGCATAATTTTTTGTAGCATTTTTAGTGCCCCTAGAGGTCAAAACAGGTTTTCCTTTGCAATAGCAATTACAAGATGATGATGATTTTTATTATTATGATTATTATTATTATTATTGTTATTATTATTAACGGGTAGGGTGTTCGCCCCATGATCAGAAGGTCACAGGTTCGAATCCAGGGCCGGTAAAGTTACCACTGAGGTACTCATAAGCAAGGTACCGTCCCCAAGACACTGCCCCCGGGCTGCCCACTGCTCCTTCACGGATGGGTCAAATGCAGAGGTCACATTTTGTTGCTGTGCGGTGGTGTGTTCACAATGACAAATAATCACTCCCTTTCAATAGTTGTCTCTGCAACATCGTGAAATTCTGGAGGGTCTGATTAATTGAGTTGAAACATGGCGTAATAAAGTTAAGCGAAGGCATGTTAATCAGTTATCAATAATTTGGTCTGTCATTGCTAAATTGAAACGTGTACTGTTCAGTCATGTTTCTTAAACCTATGAGTAATTACTATTTCTAATTTGATTTTACCTGGAACTTTAAGGCAGCATTTGAACTTAAGTTTTTAAGATGAAAGTTGTTTATATTGAATAATTTTTGGATGGTGTGTTAGTTATAAAAACCTTTGGTACAGCCTCTTCAACATCTCATCTGTGTAAATGTGAATATTTTTAAACATTTGTTCCATTTTCTTCAAAGACAAACAAACTTCTTGAGAAAATGATGTTGCAGCAAACACTCAGATGCTGACTGAATAGACTCTGGAAAATCCATAGTTTACAAAACAAGGTAAATAAATAAGTGATGAAGACAGCCTGGACAGAGCAGAATAAAGTCTCAGAATAAAAAAGACTAAACTTTTATAAAATATTCACCAAGAAAATTATTGATAAAAAAAGAGTCATGCAGTTGGTGCACTGATAAAATATACAGCACAGCGATCACATCAACACAAAGCACCTTATTAATATACATCAACACACGCTGATGTGTTTAGTTTTACATTAAGAGGAAAACTGAGTTTTCTTAAGTTAATGATTGATGCTTGTTTTCAAGTTGTTACAGAACTTATTGTGGCTCAGTCTCACTGGTACAGCTATAATATCATTTCAGCTTCATCCGAGGTATTAATTATTGCAGGCTAAGTGAAGAGCACACGCATTTCATCTCTTATCGTTCCCACTCAGGGCCTCCCGCGGGGATGATTAATGTACATTCGTGTTCTGCTATCTTCTTCTCTTCTTTATAATCGTCCCTCTACAGCATCTCGACTTCACCAATAACTAATAACTCATACGATTTTTGAGCAGCTCTGCCAAACTCAGAGGCGGAGTCATGCATTTTGTTGACAGCTGAATAATGCACTGTTAATAAATCTTCATACACCGTGCGGCCTTTACATTACTGACTCTATATGTTTCTGTATATTTGCTCTGTATGTTCTGTTTCTATATCAGTGTTAATGTTACAGCTGAGAGTCTTGCCACTAGACTTGGACTTGGACCATGGACAATGAAAGGTAGTGAAGTTACAAGTTAGGTCTATTGTATTTGAGCTCTAGTCCAAGTCAAATCTCAAGTCTTTGAGGGCAAGTCCAAGTCAAGTCTCGAGACTATGAGCTTGAATCCAAATTGAGTCTCAGGTCTTTGAACTTCAGTTCAAGTTAGACTAGAGACCTTCCTATTGGACTCGAACTCAGAGATTTGAGACTTGACTTGGACTTGAGTTCAAAGACTTTAAACTTGACATTGATTTTACTTGGTTGAGTTTAATTGACTCAACTTGGATTAAAGCTCATATTCATGAGACTATGCCCAAGTCAAACCATGTTCAAGTCAAATCTCAAAACTCAGCGTTTAATCTTAAGATTATGAGCTCAAGTCCAAATTGAGTCTCAGGTCTTTGAGCTCAAGTCCAAGTCTAGTCTCAGGAGTTTGGGATTGAGTCCTTGTATTGTTTCAAGACTATGAGCTTGAGTCCAAGTTGAGTCTCAGGTCTTTAAGGGGTAAATACAAGCCAAGTTAAAGTCTTTGAGCTGAAGTCCAAGAAAGTATTAAATCATTGAACTCAAGCCCAAGTCGAATCTCAAGACTCTGAGTTTGAGTCCAAGTTAAGTCTTAAGTTGTTGATCTCAAGTCCAATCAAGTCTCAAGATTTTAAGAGGCAAGTCCAAGTCAAGTCTCAAGTCTTTGAGAGGCAGGTCCAAGTTGAGTCTGGAGGTTTTAATGGTCAAGTCCAAGCCAAGCCTCAAGACTTTGAGCTCAAGCATAAGTTTAGTCTGAAGTCTTTGAGCTCAAGTCCAGTAAAATATCTCCCTGCATGGAAACACTTTAACATAGACCCAAATAAGAAACTTAAGTACAGTACCAGATCATATTCACACTGGTGTTTGTAGAAGTACCATGGGACTCAATTATAAAGCAACACCAAGCTTCTGTCAAACCTGCATTGTTAGGCTGGAGTTTTTGGAACCGTCCTGTGGTGCCGTGCTCACCTTGTTGGCCAATTGCCTTTATACCTCTAAAGGAAATCAGTTTCACAGTTGCGTTAATTGCATTGAACAACTGCTTTATCTCAGCTCACGGAGTGGAATTGGCCGCCGAGATTAAATCGCTAGTTAAAATTCCTCTTGGGTTTTGATTGTGATTACTGCTGCCCCAGAAGTTCCTGCTTTAAATGCTGATAAGAATCTTAAGTAACAGACACACTTATGAAGTTTACTTTTTCGTGCTGTGTTAAAATCTTACATTGTTAAACTGTGTTTCAGTTTTCATTATTTACTTCTTATTCTTTCTTCTTCTACCCCACTTGTTGCAGGTAGATATCGAACCCACAACCTCGTGCTCCAGAGGCGAGAATCCTGTCCACTAGACCACCACTACTTACACATTGTTTTAATGTACAGATGGTCCCCAAGTAACGATGGTTCGACTTACATTTTTTTGCTCTTGCAATGACGTCAGCAACACGACAAAAATGCAAAAAGTTCAGGTCTTTTAGCTCAAATTCAAGTCAAGTTTCAGATCATTCAGGGGCAGTTTGAAGTTAAAAGTCTGTGAGCTTAAGTCCAATTTAAGTCTCAAGACTCTGAGCTTGAGTCCAAGTCCAGTCACAAGACTCTGAGCTTGAGACCAAGTTAAATCTCAAGTCGTTGAGTTCAAGTCCAAGTCAAGTCTCAAGTTTCTGAGTTTGAATCCAAGTCAAGTCAAGTTAAAGGGGCAAAGCTAAGTCTCAAAACATTGACCAAGTAAGCCCAAGTTAAGTGCCAAATCACTGAGCTCAAGTCCAAGTTAAAAAATCTCAGCTAGTCAAGTCAAGTCTCAAGATTTTAAAGAGCAAAGTCAAGTCTCTCTTTGAGCTCCAAGATGGTACAGATGGTCCCCAAGTTACAATGGTTCAACTTACGATTTTTCTATCTTACGATGACGATAGCAATACAATACAATTTTAAAAAGTCGAGTCTCACGTCTTTAAGGGGCAAAGTTAAGTCATGTTTAAAGTCCAAGTTAAGTCTCGAGTTGTTGAGCTCAAGTCCAAGTGAGGTCTAATCTTAAATCCATGTCAAGTCTCAAGGTATTAAGGATCAAGTCCAAGTCAAGTCTTAAAATTTTAAGCTTGAGTCAATGTCAAATCTCAAGTCATGTAGGGGCGAGTCAAAGTCTAGTCTGAAGATTTTAAGAGGCAAGTCCAACTCAAAACTCAAGACTGTGTTAAGACTCGAAGTTGAGTCAAAGTTTGTGACCAAGTTTTTTCTCAAGACTATGAGCTTGAGTCTTTAAGGGGCAAATCCAAAACAAGTTTAAAGTCTGTGAGCTCAAGTCCAAGTCAAGTCTAAAGTCACTGAGCAAGAGTCCAAAATTGTTTGAGGATTATTGGCTTGAGTCCAGGTTGAGTCTCAGGTCTTTAAGCTTGAGTCAAAGTCTAGTCTCAAAACTTTGAGCTTGAGTCAAAGTCTAGTTTTAAAACTTTGAGCTTGAGTCCAAGCATTGTTACAAGATTATGATCTTGAGTCCAAGTTGAGTCTCAAGATTCTCAGTTCAAGTTTAAATCTTGTCTCAAGACTATGAGCTTGAGTCTAAGTTTATTCTCAAGACAATGAGCTTGAGTCTAAGTATTGTTTCAATACTATGATTTTGAGTCCAAGTTGAGTCTCAGGTCTTTGAGATTAAGTCCAAGATGGTACAGCTGGTCCCCAAGTTAAAATGAATAAGATTTTTTTTATTGTACGATGACAATAGCAATACGACGAAATTGCAAAAATATTTTACGCTTTGTGCAGCTGGCAAACGTAGCAGCATATGCGATACGATACGTTGTGACGCTGCCAGGATGTACATATCTCGTCTTGTGAGATGCCTCGCTCTCGCCAGCGACCGACAGAGTTTAGTTGTCTTTTTCTTGTGTTTTTGGTGTTTTAAACCCCGTTTTGCACATCTCCATCGTAAGTCGGGGACTAGCTATGCTATAAAAATAATACAGCAATTACTTAGTGATTTTCACTGCTGAACCACTTACATTTTTATTCTAGTAGATACTGTACTGTATCATCACATCAAGCAACGGTGAGCAGTTGGCTTTTCAAGCTGTGTGGAATTTCAGCAGCAGCTGCTGGGAATCATGACCCCGTCATCTGATCCCATCACAAACAAGCGAATGAGTTTTACACCAACGGTATTACCGCTGGGTTTTACTGGGTACGGCTGCATCTGAAGGGTTACGAACTCTCCGGACGCTACCAGATAAACACTATTTGCTCTGCAGTTCGGCTAGCTCGCTAATGCACAGGTGTCCAGGATAAAAAGGTAAAAGGCCTGCTCTCTGGAGGCGAAGTGAAAAACGAAGAAGGAGTATTACTCCTTGGTAACTTGTAAAGTGCACCTCTCATAGCTAGAAGCCATTGAAGAAAGAAAGAAAGAAAGAAAGACAGAAAGAGCGAGGGAGGAAGAAAAACGGAGGAGGAGGAGGAGGAGGAAGGGGAGGACAGAAGGTTAGAGAACTTTGCAATGATGTGCATCCTTGGTTAAAATTGTACAGTTGGTTATTCATCTGAATCCATCCCCGATCTTGTGTGTGTTTAATACATTTATATGTATTAAACACATATAAATGTGTTTTTTTCCAGCTTAATTTTTAATGTGCATATACAAAAATATGCATTCTTTCATTCAATAAATATATCGCAGCTTTAATAGTTGAGCATATTTACTGTAAAACATAGAAGGTGAAAAATGCACAGCACACAGTGCACCACAACGAGATGTGACCTCTGCATTTGACCCTTCCGTAAAGGAGCAGTGGGCCGCTATCATGGGCAGGGAAATGGGCATGAAAAATAAATTGTTAATATATATACTGTATATATTAGAGGTGTGAACCTTCACTGGTCTCACGATTCGATTCGATTCGATTACGATATCTCGATGCATTTCGATGCATCCCATCATTTTTTCTACACTTCACATCGCACACAGATTGTGCAGATGACATGCACAATGATGTAAGAGTGGGGCAGCCCGAGTCATCTCAGCTATGTAAGTATACAGAGAGATGCGGCGACATAGCTCCAGTTTCTACAAGGCACAAAAATGCAATGCTATCAACATTTACATGCGGAGCAGTGCTTGGAGAGCGGTACCCTGCTCATTAGTACCTCTGTAGTACCTTAACTGGTTTGGAACTTGAACCTCTGATCACAGGCCCAACTCGCTAACCGTTACACTACCAACTATTATATAATCAACTATACCAACTATTATATAGATAGATAGATAGATAGATAGATAGATAGATAGATAGATAGATAAATGGAGGAAGGGAGAGATAAAGGGACAGACAGACAGACAGACAGACAGATAGATAGATAGATAGATAGATAGATAGAGAGATAGATAGATAGATAGATAGATAGATAGACAGATGGATAGATGGATGGATAGATAGATAGATAGATAGATAGATAGATAGATAGATAGATAGATGGATAAATAGATGGATGGATGGATGGATAGATAGATCAAACATATTCACTTTGACATAAATAAAGCTGTAATGTTTATAGAGCCTTATGGCGCATATTTACAAATTTGTTGTACGTAACATTACACTGACTCAGATTCTAAAGCTGAGCGAAACAAAAGAGCTTTTAGAGGTGATTGTGAATCCCTCAGTGTCAGCGTGGAAAACTGTCAAGTGTCAATTTTCCTAGCGCAATGGACTGGGTGTGATTGATGTAACTGCACCCTGTTCGTCTTAATGCCATGCATTTTTAAACAGGCACACGGACACTCGTTTAGCGAGTCTAAATGACCGTATTGTAATGAGAGAGACGGGAATAGTGCCGTCCTTGCACTTTGTTCAAGCACACACACACTGCTCCCTGGTGCAAAGTAATTTCTTCAGTAATATGCACTTAACAAGTTGTGTTTAATAATGCAATAAAAATTCTGCTGTGTTTAAGTGCTACTGAAGCTTCCATATCCATAAGCAGTATCAGTAACTAAAATAAGTGACTAGATTATCAGTGGCAATACAACTATTATTTTTCATAAGATTATCATCCACCACGTTTCTGATTATCATCAAATCTAACTCATTTCATTTTGGGGTTTTAGTCTCGGATCTTGAGTTTGAAAAATGATAAACGAATGACACACAGATTTGGGAGAAATGCTGCAAGAAATGTGAAAGTGTAGCAGAACATCACAGATAAAGTTAGCTGCACATTATCACACGGATAAAAAATATTCATATATATAAGTATACAGAGAGATGAGGTGACATGGCGCAAAAGGCGCAAAAATGCATTAAATGAATAAAATGCATGAAATATGCATATACAAATAGACTACAAAATATGAACTTTAAACTAGTGGTGGAAAAAGAAAATGTTCAATTTAGTTACGTGCGGTGTTCACTGATATGTGCAAGTGTTACAGCAGCAGTCAAGTGGAGAAAAGAAAATCAGAAATTAACAGAAACTGGCATTCAGAATCCCTAGTTAATGAAAGTTTTCCATTTCTCATTTTGAACATTTTAAAAGATCTGTTAATACTTAAAAAAGGGTTAGTGTTAAGCAACATGAAAAGTAATTTCCTTAGTGTGTTCATGTAGTGTCCCTTAAAATACTGCTGTGTGTATTATCCCGCCCCGTCCAGTGTGCTTCTAGATCTGTGTGTTTTCTTTATTTATTTTAAAAATCATTTAGATAAAAACAAAAAGATATGCACTAAAATATATCTCTGCTTTAGTAGTTGAGCATATGTACAATACGACCCCATCAGTGAACTGTTTTATTAATAAAAGCAAAAACAAAATTATCGTTTATTAATCGTAATCAAGGGAATTTTTCAGTTATATTCAGTGATATTGAAGTGAGGTTAAATCACCCAGCCCTCAGCGTTGGGAGCAACGTGTTACAAAAGGAGTGTAATTACAATAATGCAATGTAGTAATGCGAGACACTGCTAATACATTGTCAGTAATATTATACCTGTTACATATTGCAGAAGCACACATTACGACACACTTTTAACCCAAAATGTTGTGCTGTTTTGTTTACAGTGGGACCTTTAGTACAAGAGAAAAATTGGGTTAGTAAAGAGATACAGAGCGTATGGCTACAGTCATGCTACATCACATCGCCCTCCACTGGATGTAGAATGAACTGCAGTAAACTACATTTTAACATTTTACAATGCCAAGTCCTACTTCCACACATATTTTGGTGAAAGTAACTCAAACGTAATGCAGTAACGCATTACAACTCAGAGACAGTAATATTGCAATGTAACCAATTAGTTTAAAATAACAGTAACTAGTCATCTATAATCCATTACATTTTGGAAGTAAACGTGGCTTTAGTTTTACACAGGGATGACTGTTTCCCCAACTTCCTTCCCTTTTTTATTTTCGGCTGGTGATGTCGTGAATCTTTATTCAGCTTCGTCTCTCTCTCTCTCTCTCGCACGCACCTGCGATATATTTCATGGCCCAATAGCGCAAGGAGAAGGAGCAGAGAGTGTTAAATATTTCAGCAGAGCTGCATATTGTTGGTAATGCTACTCGTCTTTCATAGGCTTCAGTCGCTCTCGCCGTCACATCTGCTTTACGACGAGGAGAGCACAGCATTCCATGGCATTGTATCTTATTTGGCAATCTGTAAATTATTAAAAGCCCTAGCAAAAAAAGGAGGACAATATACAAGAAGGCGCACAGTCACTTTGCTGGAAAAACAGACTTGCCAAGAGGAAGGCACCCCAGAGGACTGTATCGGTTTCATAAACACAGCCAAGAAAGAAAATAAAGAAAATAAAATGTCATGACTTTACCAGTGTGCTGCTGCTAATAAAAATGACTAGTTATCAAAGCATGTCAAAAGAAATATCTAGTTTCATATACATTATTTCCTTATTTTATTGCTACACATATATTTAGGAAAAGACTTTTTGTGAACGGATTTCGATATAATTTTTTTCTAAATTCAAAAGTCCAAGAGATCAAAGCTTCGAATTCAGCTGTATCATACTCCCAGAAGCTCATTCCTCATTCCCTGTAACTAAGAACTTGAAATCCCTTAATAAGAAATTCTGACAAATGTCATAAATGTACATTTAAAGGGTCTTTATAGTGAGTTATTCTTTAAATATTTCAATAATGTCACCTAAAAACACACAGGTGCTGTCTATCAAAAACAGATTTTGGTGAGAAATTGAAGAATTGCAGTTTATTGATTAATAGATAGATAGATAGATAGATAGATAAGTAGATAAATAGTTAAATAGTTAAATAGTTAAATAGTTAAATATAGAAATAGATGTAGCTCTATAAAATGCAGTACGGGGTCTCTGGTCTTATTAATGAGATAATGAGAAATGCAATGGAGGCAAAGAAATGTACGATTATGTCGTTGCTCGTATTCGTTTTCCCAGCAAAAGGTAGGAGTGGGAATTTTACAGGAGAGAGGCCATGTGAGGAGGAACAAAGCTGGAGTGACGTTCTCCTTCACAGCCTCTGACAACTTCATTTGTATATAATTACTTACACTAGCCGCTCAGACATTTGTCACCGCGACACTCGGGTTTCCGAACGAGACGAATGTGTCTGGGCTCTCTTTATATAGTAGCAATTATTAATCTCTGGCTTGCTCTCATTTAAGCGACCTTCAACCAGTGGGTGTGAAACACGAAGCTCGTCATCTCCGCTTATCGGACGAGTGACGATTGTTCTTGATGTGCTGCTAACCGAAAACTAGCAGCTCTTCATAGGACTAGTACAGAAAAAGAGGGTCAGGTGACAACGTTTTCACCATATAAATGCCTTTTAAGTTAATTTAAGTGAGTGATTATTTGTCATTGTGAACAACACATGAGGCACAACACACGGGGCACAAAACACGGGGCACAACACACGGGGTACAACAGACAGGGCACCCCAACAAAACCCTAAGGGCTGCATTTGACCCATCCGTGTAGGAGCAGTGGGCAGCTTTTTGGCAGCGCCTCGGGAAAAGCGCACAGTACCTTGGGGTTGGTGAGTTTACCTTGGTATTTTTACCCGGAGTTGAACCGACGACTCCCTACTTGTTGTGCTAGCAACTGCCCCAACTACTCTTGAAGTTGATTATTTGTGATTGCGAACACATCACAGCCAAGACTTGACCACTGCATTTGTCCTAACTGTAAAGGAGCAGTGAGCAGCACCCGAGGAGCAGTGCAGGGCCCAGCAGTTGATGTCTTGGAAGGACTAAAAATGGTCAAGCGTAAGGATTTAGCACAAAGCGAGTTTGACAAGCATCATTGTCATGATGGATAGGAGACTGGGTCAGTGCATCTTGAAACACTGTTAAAAAGTGATACAAGGAAGGAAAACTGGTGAAACAGTGACAGTGTGATGGATGACCAAGTCACACTGAAGCACGTGGGCAGTGAAGCCTGGTCCGTGTTGTCCAATCCAAGCTCAAATTGCTGAAAATGTTAATGTTGTTTCCAGTAGAAAATCGTGAGTCCAGTTGCAGTTTGTTGTGTATGGGTTATATATGTTGTATGTTCAGAGTTTCACACAATATATATAGTGGACACCACCTACAGCTCGGTTTAGACCCAGGCCACTGAGGTGCTCATGAGCATGGTACTGTCCCAAAGCACTGCTCCCCAGACAGCTGCCCACTGCTCCTTCACGGACGGCCCAAATGCAGATGTCACGTTTCGTTGTGCTGCACTGTGTTGTGCTCACAATGACAAATAAACACTCACTGATATTCAGACTTTCTTCCCATATATCCAGAGTTTCATTCCGTATGTTAAAATTTAAGCTTATATAAATATATTATAATTTCCTCAAGGGCATAACATATATTTTCCCCGTCATGTTACTCCTTAAAGTGCAGAACATCTCAACCTCACAGTGAAGACGAGACTTTCAAACACCTTTATCCAGCAGGTAAATCACATTTATTCCTGTGGAAGTGACGAGCTAAGAATAGCTTGTCTCTGATTTAAGCATTGACTCAGACTGATCTAAAGTCAGCTTGAAACCATATTGTGTTTGAGTTTGACCTTTTAACAGACGGGATTTTCAGCGCAATCTCCATGTCTGCTCTGCCCTCCTCCAGTCTGATGCGCATAAGCCAGCTTCTCTAAAAGTATAATGACGACCGCGATAAGTCACTGTGTGATCTTCTGCTCTTTTTCCTTCATACACATTAAACAGTCTGGAGCAGTTCGTGAAGAGATACTCAGCACTAATATCACCATCAAAGTCATTTTTTAAAAAGATATTTTGAGTGCAGGGCAGCCTAGAAATGACATTCATGGAAAAATGATTTTACTTGACTTTAAGACTTTAAGAGTCCAATCTACAACGTCTAATGTCTTCAGCAGAGATATGAATCTTCACTGTTCTCAAGATTTGATATGATACCTCGATGCATCACAATGCCGATCAATTTTTGACGGAGATTGCGTAGCCATAGTTACTACTGGGATGTTTTTTTTAACTAGAATTTTTATGCCAGAAAATCACCAAGCAACGCCATTCTGATATAACTCAGGGGTTTTCACATGCTTCTGTCCCAGAGACCACCACTCAGACTAAGCAGTGTGAATGTGGGGGAGTGTTTTTTGTATATTTTGCATTAGATTCATTATTCATAAAGATCCCCAAATCATCTGAGAATGTTTTGAAAAATGAAAAAAGGAATAATTTTTATTCCACCTGCAATGCTGTCGCAGACCATTAGGGGGCAGAAGACTGTCGTTTGAAAACCTCCATTATAATTGATTATGGTCTGCCATTGCATCCATGCAAAGTCGTCCACGTCTGCATCGCGATACATTGATTAGGTGATTAAATTCAGCACCCCTAGTCTTCATTCATTCATTCGTTATCTGAACAGCTTACTCCCAACCGGGGTCACAGAGGGGACTGAAGCCTATCCCGCAAACTTACGGGCGGAGGCAAGGTGGGGATCAACACTGGGCAGGTGCCAACACACTGCAGGGCACAGCCCTAGTCTTCAGTAGGACAATAGGTTGTTTTTAGATCAAAATACTGAGAGTTTTTCACTTTTGCATTCAAAATAAAATTTGACAGAAAGTGACTGTTAGAGCCATTTTGTGTGTATGAATGTGTGAATATTTAGATTTAATGTTCTGTAGTTGTTTACAGTAGAAAGTAGAGAAATGTTTCTGGAATCTTCCAAAACTTTCCGTGTACAGTGCTACGTAATAGAATTCTATCAATACGTTAAATGTTACTATCAACATGTTAAATGTACTACTATGTAACAATAGAAGTAATATGTGCCTTACGTGTCGTAATCTTAAGTTATACATGATGTAAGAACGTAAAGGCTTTAGTTTCACATTGAATGTGAAGGAGTTAAGAGCTCCGGAGCGCTACAGTTTTTTGACCGTCACGTAACGCCACGTAAAGTATCTTTGTAGTCTTAGGGATTCATTTCTTGTTTGTAAAACCTTGAATTGTAGTAAAGAAAAGACGACGAAAGACAACCCAAGACTCAAGACTCTTTTTTGGTACGTGTTGCGTACAAAGACAACTCAAGAGCTCTTAGCAAATGAGAAAGCAAGGATTTGCTCTCACAGTGACAATTATATTGTCCAACTATATTGTCTGCTACGATACCTAGCAGAACCCCCAAATGTTTCTCTTTCAATGTTGCACTTGCAACATTTTGAACATGTAATTGCAAATAATATGAACATGTAGCTGCTTTTGAGACACCATGTGTAATTACTAGAGATGGCACCAATCCGATACGTGGGCGGGATATCGGTCCGATAAGGACTCAAACAGCTGGACCAGGTATTGGTGACAGTGAGCTGATCTATGGAGCCGATCTGTAAATGTGTACACGGTCAGTTGGTTCTTCATGGGAAGTGTTACTGCGGTAAAGCTGGTTCATTGTTCACAGTAATTCCTACATATTGATATGACAATGAGCAGAACAAGCAACACAACACACTACAAGCCCAAAATCACATCACACCATTATACTGTTTCATTTCCTTAACAACACCAGCTCTCACTCACAATCTCTGTGTTCCTGATGGTTTTAGCACCGCAGGATTAGGCACCGTCACTAAATTACACAACTGTGTAATTGTTGAGATTACTACATTGTGTCAATCAATAAATCAATAAAACGAAGTTATTTCTACCTGAAGAGGTGGGTCACTGACGAGCCAGCACTGCAATGATGCTTGATGCTTGTCTTCCTCCTCTCATAAGTAGCCAGATGAGCAGTGCTTGATGCTCTGAGAGGGGGACAAGTGACTTGCTGCTTGGTCAGGAATTTGTTTGTTTGTTAGGGATTTGAATCTGATGCGAGCAGCCACAAGGAGCCAGCGCAGGTTCTGTAGTAGAGGTGTGGTGTCAGAGAATTTAGAAACAGGTGCATTCTGGATCAATTCTGGATCAACAGCACAGAAACTGCCCTGGTCAAAATCACAAACGATCTCCTGATGGCATCAGACTCTGGCTTATTCATTATACCTATCCTCCTTGACCTAACTGAAGCTTTTCACACCATATCCCACCCGATCCTCCTTAACCGTCTAGCTTCCATTGGTGTAAACAACCCTGCTCTGTCCTGGTTCTCATCATATCTCTCTGGGCACACTCACTATGTTGAATTAAAGTCCTTCCAATCCCAACCCTCCCCAGTTAGCAGTGGTGTGCCCCAGGGCTCTGTCCTGGGGCCCCTCCTTTTTATTATTTGTGACCTTCCACGGCAAAACCAGTCGCTTGTCGCAAATTTTCAAAATTGAGTTATTATGTTTTCATGAAAGGGCGTAAATCAACCTTCAAAATGATACCTATATGGAATGAATGGGACGACATATGACTGAGATATCAACATTCAAAGGAGTCGGGTTTCTCCTGTCACGCCAAGTGAGAAACGGAGAAATCTGCCTTTGAAGTTGACTATCGCCGTAGCACTCACAGACGCTTGGTGCGGTCGCGGCTACGTTTGCATTTACGCTAGCCTACGCTGCATTCACAGCCACACGGATAGCCTACCTGCGTTAGGTTAACTGAACTCGGGAGACGAAGATGGATTCCGGAGAAATATCTTCACGCTAGTCAACCAGTGGATTTACCGTAAATATTGGAGTAGAGCGGTCAAAACAGAAACTTTTAACATTCTGCTGGAATTGAATTCCTCACCTCAAGAAAGTCACGTTTTTAGGATGGAAAGGGTAAGTTTTTCAGCCAAATTTATTCACAACAGTACAGTATAGACCTTCCACTGTTTCAAAACACTAAAAACAAAAAATCCAAAATTTTACCCCACGCAACATAAACAAGCGTTTTTCTCGGGAACCTCCGTTGCGACAAGCGACTGGTTTTGCCGTGGAGGGTCACATTTACCTTCTCTCTTTCAGCAGTATCTTCAGAAAATATGGTATCAATTTCCACTGCTACGCGGATGACACCCAGCTCTACCTCTCCTGCAAACCCACTGCATCTCTACCCCCCTCCTCCCTCCTGGACTGTTTACAAGACATCAAAATCTGGTTCACCCACAATTTTCTCAAACTTAACGCAAATAAAACCGAATTACTTCTTATTGGCACTAAATCCACATTCTCCTAATGTGGCGACTTTTCTATATCCATTGACAATTCCACTGTCCTCTCCTCCGCTCAGGTCACTTAAACAACATCACCCGGTCTGCCTACTTCCACCTCCGTCACCTCACTCAGCCCCACCGCCACAGCCATTTTAGTCAACGCCCTGGCACATCCCGCCTTGATTACTGTAATGCACTTCTCTCTGGTTTACCTCCATAAACTTCAATTGGTTCAGAACTCAGCGGTCCGTGTCATGTTCAGAACCCCGTCCACACGACACATCACCCCCGTACTCAAGCAACTCCATCGACTCCCTATCCGCTTCCGCATTGAGTTCAAAATCCTCCTGCTAACTTTCAAAGCTCTCCATAACCTAGCCCCTCCATATCTGACTGATCTCCTTCATACATACACATCATCTCGCACCATCTCCGTTCCTCCTCTGGCTCTTTCCTCTCCACACCACCTGTCCGTTTGTCCACTTTGGGACTCAGGTCATTCAGCCGTTCTGCCCCCCGACTCTGGAATAGATTACCACTGGATCTCCGAACTACACCCTTAACTTATTTTGTGTTATGTTGTTATTGTGATGCTGTTTATATGTAAAGTGACCTTGAGAGTCGTGAAAGGCGCTGACAAATAAAATGTATTATTGTTATTATTAATTATTAAATTCAAACATGCAGTAGACAAATTCCATTCGGAAGTGAGTAGTAACTTTTTAAAATAGCTAGAGATAAAATGTCATGTGTAAATATTCACAAACATGCATGCACACACACACACATACACACACAGATAATCTCCATAGGGAATATTAGCTGAGCCAATAAGTAAACCCTCAATCCTATTATAGGAGACTTAACTATGATGAACCTTTGACTGATTAATACCTCCATCAGCAACTTCATTCCTCATGGCTTTCTCATACTTTTTTCCTCACTGATTTATCAAAAGAAATGGCAAGGTCAAGATTTGGTGAAGTACTGCCTTTGATGGCCAAGAGTTCAGTCTTACTTAGGATTTAACTTGACTTTCAGCCAATCACTTTGTTCCAAATTTAATCGAATGCAACAGTGAGAGCATTCAAAAATAATTCAACATTTGCCAAAACTTATGAGTAAAGCTACATTTGCTCTTATTTTCACTAGAAACCAAGTCAACTGGCAGACCATTGGATTTACAGCTGGGCATTGATGCATCATCATTTATGTTTCTCACAGGAGCTTTCAAGGGTTGATTCTAGAGGTGCAGCATTTGCATTTTCAGCCCATTATTTGGAAAGTGTCACTGTCTCTTTACACGGTTCATCAGAATCAATTAATAATGCAACGTGATGCAATTGCATTTTATGGCCCAGTCCACCAAAATGTGTTTTTAAGCGATGAGAGCGTCAAAACCTTACTTCCAGAGCGCCTTTCAGCACTTCTTCTGGCGCTTTCTCGCCAAGCGCTTTTGTTGCTATGTTACAAAAGCGCCATCGCCACTTCCACGCTCGCTCCTATTTCGCAGACATTGTAACACGTTTCTTTGAGATCGTAGTTTAGCCGGGTAGTTTAAAAAGAGATTACTTTTACAACGGAGAGAGAAATGGCATCAAAGGCCAGCATTAGCATCAGCGTTGAACTAGTTAGCTTCAGCTGCTCGGGCCATTGTTTTTCGTGAGTTCTTGACTGTATCTCCCGCCTCCCTTTCTTGATTTTGATTGGCTAGCAAGACAGAAGGCGACATTGACGAGTCTAGCGCTGCTTTAAAAGTTTAACAGATTTCAACATAAAGCACGCTGAGCGCTGTGGAAAAAGCCCTCTCCACTAAAAAAAGAATTGAGACAAGAGAAAAGAGAAAGAGATGGAGAAATGAAAGAAAGAGATAGAGGTAAGAGAATAAAGACAAAAAGGGAGAGAAAAGAGAATTTTTGACTCATTTCTGGGAGAGAAGTACATTATTGACATGAGGACGTTCCATATGTTAACACAACAGTGCTGTGAGAGAACAGATGAAGACATTGAGAGAGAAAGAAAGAGGAAGAAAGGAAAGATAGAAACTAGAAAAAAAGATTACGAAAGTGAGAGAGGTGAGGAAGAGAAAGAGAAAAAAGAAGCAGAGCTATTGAGAGAAAAGAGGTAGAGACAAGAGAAAAAAGCCCAAAAGTAAGGAAAGAGAGAAAACGAGAGTAAGAGAAAAAGAGAAAGAGACATTGAGAGAAAAGAGAGAGAGACTGGAGAGAAAAAAAGAGAGAGATGAAAGAGGTAGAGACAAGAGATAAACGCCAAAAATAGAGAGAAGAGAGAAAAAGAAAGAGACACTGAGAGAAAAGAGAAACAGAGGAAGAGAGTGAGAGAAAAGAGAAAGAGACACTGAGAGAAACGGAAAGAGCGCTGCAAAAAACCCATCTCCACTGGTTATTTCCGCTTGAAGGCTTAGCACTTGGAATTACCGGAAGCCTGGTAGGATTTGTATTAAAATAGCCGCTGCCACCGTGACACAGGCCCAAAGAAACACAAACACACATATATAAGCTCCGCAGCGAACACACAACCTTGCAAACTGAAGGAGGATTTACAAATAGGTTGAAGGATGAACAAAAGAAAGATGAGGAAAACTAATCTGAGATGAACGTGAAGAAACCAGCTAAAGTGTGACGTATGATGATGAATGGAGAAAACTTCACCAACTCAAACATGAACTGCTGAAGATTCCGAGCACAGCACTTAGTCTTGTCGTTGGTGGACTTTATAACATCCAATTTAAGTTGTCTGTCTTATCTACTGGAAAAAGAATTAGGATATAAATACAGCAAAACAAGGACTTGGATCCTGTCAAAAGCTCCTCAAAACTCGCGTAAATCAAGAATAAATGGGATTGCAGAATAAATCAGTAAAATAAATAAATTAAATAACGATGAGCAGCATTTGGAGGAAAAACAGCAGCATATTCACACATTAAAGAAGACTGACATCAAAAAGCACACCGGCATGACTGCTATTAATCAACAAATGAAAGAAGAGTAGGTGAGGAAGATACGCTTTTAAATGTAGTTTGAAGGATGAAATGATATTGCAGAACTCTGTAGGAAGAAAAGTGCAAAGTTTGGGGAGTGAAAACTAAATGATTTACCGAAAATGATGGAAAGGGTTTGGAATGCTTAAGATTATGAAAAATCATTTGGATTGAATTGCGAATGAGACAGGTGAAGGATTGGAACGAGAAAATGGGAGCAGATTTGGTGTATTTGAGAAACCTGACTGCAGAATTTTCTCATTCTCCAATATTTACTTTATTTCATGAATTTGTTATTAAAAAGACGAAGTAGTATAATATTATACATAAGAGTGATCAGCGCCAAAGCGGCCAACATGCCGCACTGCAGTAATGTGTTGGTAATTAATGCAAGGAGCTCTGTAACCACCTAGCACTGACATATTTAATGAGACTACACAAGCCATCCTTTAACCCAAGTAGTAGTTCCTAGAGCTTTTCTGCAAGACATTATCTTGTAGTTAAGAATATTGTCATATATTCTAACATCTTATCAAATTGGGACGGTTGGTAGTGTAATGGTTAGGGAGCTGGCTCTGTGATTGAAGGGTGGCCGGTTCATGTCTCCCGGACTGGTAAAAGTACCACTTAGCGGTGGGAGCTGATCCGATTTTATCAAAATCAATGCCAGCTGTTTATCTCTGCCTATGAATTTTCTTATCAATTCTTTTTTATTCCTAGAGTAGTTTTACACACCAAAAGCAACCTCCTTTTTTATTTTTCCCAATCTGATGTCTGGTACAAGACTGCAATGGAACATATTCATATTCAGAGGTGTTATATTGGTTCAGGAGACATTCTATGGCTTAGCACAATAAAGCAAAAATAAGGTTAGCGCAGGTGAAGCAATTTTTATCCATTTGGAATCCATCTGAAATCGGTATCAAAATTATTTGATAACAAATAATGCATTTTTCCGTATTTATTTTTTACTCTCTAACATTATAGAGTGAAAAACTATTTCTGAATGAATGGAAAATAAAGAAATATTTAAAGTATTTTGGCATTTTTGGGCTATAACTCATTTTGACTCATTGGGGAGAGAAGTGCCCTTTTGTCATGAGGGATGCTCCATATGAGAGCTGCAGAAAGAATAATACGCTAGGACGCTGTCAGAATAAATAAATATCAAGTAAATTTCTGTACCGTGAGTAGAACGCTGGTTGTTATTTATCAGCTAAAATATCAGTTTTGTCTGTAATAAATGGAAGATTTAACTGAACTGGAAGGTTTTAGTGAATGTTGACTTCCCTGTGAGAGTCGTGGTGCGCTGACAACGAAGTGGTGTGTTTACATCGTTAAAAATATCATTATGCATCATGATTCGTGGTTGAAGGTGAAGTCGAGAGAGTGTGACGAAAGAACCGGCCAAGCAAAAAACTTAGGGAAAAACCGGAAAACGCCTAGGACATGAGAGAATCTCACAAGAATCGATAACGTGCTGGAGGCGCTTCAATTCTGATGAACTGATCAATTGGAACCAGTTCTGGAATGAGAACCGGTTTTCATTCCCAATTTAACCGCACTTCAGGCGCAAGTAACTAATTTCAGCTACTCTTTAACAAAGTTTTTGTACCCGCTTCCTGGACAAATGTCAAGACTTTAATAAAATAATAATAAAAATAAAATAAAATTGAACATTTGGTCAAATCAGGTTTGCAGCTGTGAGACTAACACGCTTATTTCATTTTTATTCATTTGCTTTGCTCCCTCCTGAAACTTTGTGAACCACTGCTTTAATGAAACACACGGTAATCTGTTTCATTGCCCAAGAGAAGAGGTTCATACGAAAAATGAGCCATAACTCTCAGTAAGGAGCGTAGGCGTTCCTGCGTCCCCAAAAAGCCCCGTAAGAAATGCACAGAGAGTAAAGTGTGTTGTTACGCTCATCATATCTCCACACTTTCTTAGCTTTTTGTTTTTGTTACAGCGCAGCACTTGAGCAATGGAGCAGAATCCGGAGAAAGCCTCTAGTGTTTCTTTAATTACAATCAGCTCCCGGATGATACACATATCTTCATGCGAGTCTCTATCAGCATGCAGAATCTATTTAGTTAAATCGCAGGGAAGCTTGGAGGACGAATCTAATATTTTTTTTCTCTATGTAGCTAGCTAAAATTTATTGAACTTTGTTTAACTTAACTTTTACTTTGTTTCAGCAGCATATTATTAGTAACAAAAGCTGCTTTTTAAAACACTGTAGTCAGAACAATTTTTAAAAAATGACAATGTAATGTGGCAAAACGGTGCAGTGTTACAAAAGTTTTCCCTATTTACAAAGATGACTTGAAGTGGTAGAAGTGGGATATGATAGGCTATTGTGCTGAATTCATGCTATAGCTCGAAAGCATTACAGCAAGGCCTCCTGCAGCCAAGTAAAATGGGAGCTGGAGGACGAGTTCATCTTGGTCAAGATGGAAGCAAGAATTCAGGTATTTGTAAAAAAATGTAGAAAGGTCATGGATAAATATTTTTATATACATATATATATATATATATATATATATATATATATATATGAAGGTGAGAAAATGCTGTAACAATCAACAAATGTAAGAATTTATCAAAGAGAATTTAACAATCAATATTTGCTAGACCACCCTTTGCCTTCAAACACCATCAATTCTTCTAGGTACACTTGCACACAGTTTTGAAGGAACTCGCTGTAGGTTGTTCCAAAACATCTGAGAACTAACCACAGATCTATAATCCTATAATCCTCTAACCACAGATCTATAATCCTATAATCCTACAAAATAATATAATGACTATAATCCTACAAAATCCCTGACTTTGTGCAAGTGTACCTATAAGAATTGATGCTGGTTTGAAGGCAAAAGGTAGTAACACCAAATATTGATTTGATTTAGATTTTTCTTTGGTTTGCTCGCTTTGCATTTTGTAAATTGATAAAAATAAACAATCATTATTTATATTTCGGAAAACATTCTTTATTTACAGCACTTTTTCACACCTGCCTAAAACTTTTGCACAGTACTGGATAGATAGATAGATAGATAGATAGATAGATAGATAGATAGATAGATAGAGTATATATATAAAGAGAGCGAGAGAGAGAGAGAGAGAGAGAGAACCACTGCCAAATGCCTCTTTGTTGTAACTAAAGAATAAATTACATTGCAGAATAAATGAAAGTATATAAATAAATAAAACAACGATGAACAGCTTTTACAGGAAAAGAGTAGCAGCATATTTACACATTAAAGAAGGCAGACATGGAACGCACACCGGCATGACTGCTATTAATCAACAAATGAAAGGAAAGAGAGAGAGAGAGAAAAGATATGTTGTAAAATGTGATTTGAAGGATGAAATGCATATTGCAGAAACCCTGCAGGAGAGAAATGATTTAGCGCCTGGTTACTGCAAACGATGGACATGGTTTTGGAAGTCAAAATGTCATTGGAAACTGCATTAGGAAATATAGATTCCCATATTATTTTCAGCATCATCGTTCACACTTTTAATTAATTTAACCCTGAGTTGCTTTGAGACTATCATTTGGCAGAAATATTAAGCGTTACTGGATGAAATGGGTGGGAAAGGGATGGGAAGGGTTTGGAAAGAGGTTGGGCAGTGTGCTTTACGGAGCAGATGGTAGTGTAACTATTAGGAAGTTGGCCCTGTGATCGGAAGATCGCCGCTTTGAATCTCAGCCTGGTAACGGTACCACTGAGGTACTCATGAGCAAGGTACCTCCTCTCCAAGCCCACTGCTTCTTAACGGATGGGTCAAATGCAGGTCACATTTCGTTGTGGTGCACTGTGGGCTGTGCTGTGGTGTGTTCACAATCACAAATAAGCACTCACTTTCACTTATAATGTATTAAATTTTGGCAACACTGGCAACAATGACAGTTTATAAACTTTAACATCACGTTTCACACATTTAACAGACCCTCCAGGATTTTGCGATGTTGTGATCGCAACTATTAACGCAAATTCAGCCAGTCCCCACGGATTCATTACTACTGTGCAATTTCGACCAAGTTTTCCACAATTTTTGTCTAATCATTGTCATTTCCCGCAAAACGTTGAGCCTTACATCGGCAAACTCACTTCCTTGTTCCGTTTAGAAGATGCAGGAAACGTGTGATAAAAATGCCTCACATTTGCCTTCAAAAATAACTTAATGATTAATGGTTAATAAAACAATAGTGGCATTTTAATTCATTGTCAAATAATCATTATGAAGGGGGACAAAGTTGCAAATTTTTCCATAACTTTTATTTCAACAAATCACCTAAAAACACTAACTTTCATCGCAATTTTTAGGAAAGCTGCCACAAAATCAGACATTTTAGGCTGCAACAGCAAAAGAAAAAAAAGCCCGTAAAATTCTGGAGGGACTGATTTGTTTACTTTATGCTAAGAGTATCCCACGGCACAGAAATGAAGTATTAGTGGATAAAACAACGTGGATGAAGTTAGCGAGGTTTACTCTGTAAATTTTAATGTCGTTAACTAGTGTCTTAAAGCAGCAGCTTGGCTGTATTTTGGCTTTTGTAGTCATAAGCTGTTTAACAGTAGCTTCTCCAACACTGGGTGTGTGAAAGTGAGTGTGAGAGAGTGTGTATATGTTTGAGGTCTTCATTTACCTGCCAGTTTCCAACCTCGAGCAGCCTCATCCCTTTTCCCAACCTCTTTTGCTCATCTTTCTCTTACCCTCTCCTAAACACGCCAGCTCAGGGACCAATTAACGGGAGTGAGATGAATTCTGCTAGCGAGAGAATCCATCCTCTCTACACAGTTTAGTTAAACTGCGCTTGTTCAAACAATCCTCAACAGCCCCTCACAGCTCGCTGAAATCATATTTACATAAATCTCACCCGGAAATATTTCTCCTTCCCGTTAACATAGACAAAACACATAGATTTAGACGACGTTTGCACACAAATCCTGCATGACGGACAACAAACACAGGCGCTATGATGTGATGTTAATAGCATTTGTGTAGGATAATAATTAATTTTAGTGAAGTATTTGTGGATTATGACACAGGCGCTGCAGGTAGCTTTTTGCAGAAGACAAGCTGAGAGACTGCTCCCTCTCTCTCTCTGATTTTAAATGGAGCATTAGCTCTTTCATGTAATGAAAACATTTCTCCTGACATTTAGTCAGGATTGGCATAAGCTCATGGTGAAAAAATCAAAGAGAAGCTTTTATGCCAGGCCTAATGTGAATCTAGTATTTATCTTTGCTTGTCAGGGTGGAAAGTTTCTTAATCCCCTTCGCGCCCGTGTCTCGCCCCCTCGCCCCCCTCCAGCCGCCCCGAATCGCTCCTGCAGTGAGCGCCCCGCTGCCAGTCTCATCCTGGATTTGAGCCAGAGAAGACGCCGCTGAAAATAATGTTTATTTTCTACTCTGTGTTTACCTACTTTGACATTGCTTTGATTACAGTTGGGTGTATAAAGTGTGTTCAGAATGCATAAGCGCAAGAAATATAATTCTGATAAAAGTGTGTGTGTGTGTGTGTGTGTGTCATGGATTCCCCCAGACGTCTGCCTTGGCGGTTTGGTAACATGAAATGTGTCAGAAAAGATGTGGGAGAACCCCTGAATTCAATTTTGACGACATTGTGGAGTTAGTGAAGTGAGTGATTATTTGTCATTGTGAACACACCACAGCACAGCACACAGTGCACCACAATGAAATGTGACCTCTACATTTGACCCATCCGTGAAGGAGCAGTGGGCAGCTAACAAGCGTCCGGGGAGCAGTGCTTGGGGACGGTACCTTGCTCATGAGTACCTCAGTGGTAACTTTACCGGCCCCGGATTCGAACCTGCAACCTTCTGATCATGAGCGAACACCCTACTGTTACGCCACCGACTGCCCTGTGCAGTTTAACAGGTCTGAGTAGGGTGGGACTAAAACGCATGTTTAGCATTAGCCTTGCTCAGGGGTATGTTTCCTAAAAGGATGGGAAGCATATGTTAGCAGCTAACATAGTGTACATTAGCAGCTAACATAGTGTACATTAGCAACTAACATAGTGTACATTAGAAACTAACATAGTTTACATTAGCAACTAACATAGTGTACATTAGAAACTAACATAGTGTACATTAGCAACTAGCATAGTGTACATTAGCAACTTGCAAAGTGTACATTAGCAGCTAACATAGTGTACATTAGAAACTAACATAGTTTACATTAGCAACTAGCATAGTGTACATTAGCAACTAACATGGTGTGCATTAGCAACTAACATGGTGTGCATTCGCAACTAACATAGTGTGCAGTAGCAACTAGCATAGTGTGCATTAGCAACTAACATAGTGTGCATTAGCAACTAACATAGTGTGCATTAGCAACTAGCATAGTGTGCAGTAGCAACTAGCATAGTGTGCATTAGCAGCTAACATAGTGTACATTAGCAACTAGCATAGTGTGCATTAGCAACTAGCATAGTGTACATTAGCAACTAACATAATGTACATTAGCAACTAACATGGTGTGCATTAGCAACTAGCATAGTGTGCAGTAGCAACTAACATAGTGTACATTAGCAACTAACATAGCAAACATTAGCAACTAACATAATGTACATTAGCAACTAACATAGTGTGCAGTAGCAACTAGCATAGTGTGCATTAGCAGCTAACATAGTGTACATTAGCAACTAGCATAGTGTGCATTAGCAACTAGCATAGTGTACATTAGCAACTAACATAATGTACATTAGCAACTAACATGGTGTGCATTAGCAACTAGCATAGTGTGCAGTAGCAACTAGCATAGTGTGCATTAGCAACTAAAATAGTGTACATTAGCAACTAACATAGTGTATATTACTAACTAGCATAGTATGCATTAGTAACTAACATAGTGTACATTAGCAACTAACATAGTGTATATTAGCAACTAGCATAGTGTACATTAGCAACTAACATGGTGCACATTAGCAACTAGCATAGTGTACATTAGCAACTAACATGGTGCACATTAGCAACTAGCATAGTGCACATTAGCAACTAACATGGTGCACATTAGCAACTAACATGGTGCACATTAGCAACTAGCATAGTGCACATTAGCAACTAACATAGTGTTGCTAACATAGTTAGCAATACATTAGCAACTATGCTTTTGGGAAACACACCCAGATCAACTGCTCAGGTCCTGCCCACCTGCATAGCGTCTGTAGCCTATCTGCCGGTCTGGGCAAGTTCGCTAAGAGAGTGTGACATATGCTAAGTCCGAAGCGGTTCCTAATATGTCCAAATTTACCTATTTTGTGTTGTTATAAACTGTAAAATATGATGTGCATGTTTAACCTGCTGTAAAGAACTCCAAGAGAGTTAATCCGCATCTAGCTCAGATGTGCGTTGTAGCGGTGGCGTAATGCATGGTAAAATGTAAGTTAGCAAACTATCTGCTCTAATACATCAACTCTCTGGGTTTTTCAGCGTTTCTCTGTCATGTTAGCCTTTTCCCCGCTGTCCTCTAGCTTAAATATTTCCCCACCACTTAACAAGAGGCATGACAAAACAGAACAAGCAAACCAATGAGCAAACAGAATTAAACAGAGTCATTATTATTTTCAGCTGATTTGCACTCATTTTGGCCCATTATATATATATATAAAATAAAAAAAAAGAAATCCCTGTCTAGTTTAAAATGTATATTGTATATTGTCTGGTTTAAAATGTATATTGTTTAATGTATATTTTAGTATTTCTACTTATTTATTGTCTATCCCATGTGCCTAGTCGTACTGTTCTTTGTTTGTTTGTACTGGAAATAACCTGGAGCCACGTCGTCTCGTCTCTCTATGTATCTGTACAGTATATAGCAGAGATGACAATAAAGTTGACTTTGACTTTTTAAAATGAGCTGCTTTTGGCCTTTCTGGAAGAGAACTACATTTCCCACAATCCCCCAGAGTGCGACACGGATCGCGTCAAAAAAACGCGATAACAAATTTTGTTCCATTGTTGTCTTAAGAAGTTCTTCCATAATGACAGAAAACATGAGCGCACCAGTTAAAAATAATATTGTCTCGTGATGGAAGTTGAGATTCACACCCCTACTCGTGCTGCTCCACAGGGCTTGCGAATTGCATTTATAAAAGCACAATTTTCTGACCCTTTTAAATTAAGAATTGATGCAGGGCCCAAATTTAGACAATTAATCACAAGAAGCCCACCACCCAGTGTTGGTCACATGGGCTTAAGGTCCCAAGCAGTTCTCTGTCTTGTATCTTTCCAAGGATCACCTCTGCTCAGATCTCTCCAAACTCCCTGTATTCCCCTTTTCAGCCTGTTTTACACCCCTCCCTTTTGACTTACGCATCCATTATGCGGGTGACCGTGACCCGAATCAGCATTGTGCGGAAGCCTGTAAGCCCCAGGGGCAGCCGCAGAGAATAGAGCACTGAGTGGATCAGAGTAAAGCCAGTGCATAACTAACACCACCTGTGTGCAAAACACGCTCTGCCACGGTCCCCGGTGAACGATTCCCAACACAGATAACACTGCTGCTGGAGCGCGGTGCCCTTACACACTGATCTGGGGTCGGTTGGCAGAACGTTGGGTTGTGATGTCGTACACAGCTTGTATAAGGGCAAACTGTTGTCGCACACAAATGTGTGTGGAGATGCAGAAAAATTGGCGTAGTCGTGCATCTCTGTACACTGGAAATTTATGCAAAATTGTAATAGCTGTTTTTGGAGGAAATTCCAGTCTGCACATGTGCATGACACGGCATTTTTTTGCAGATCAGAAATTTATGCAGTATTTGGATTAAAAAATGACAGTCATGCATCTCTGCAGATCAGCATTTTATGTAAAACTGTATTTGCAGTATTTGGATAAAATTCCATTATGCATAAGTGAATGCATACGTTAGTTGCTTTGCAAATCAGAATTCCATAAGCGGTGTTTGGATAAACTCTGATCTGCACAGCTGGAAATTTTTGCAGAATGGAATTTTAAGCAACTCTATAGTTTACTATGGAGTTGCATTTAATTGCATTCAAAAATCTGACATGGTCATGCATCTGCACATCGGAATTTTATGCAAAAATATATTCGCAGTATTTGGGTCAAATTCCATTATGCACAAGTGCATGCAAAAGTTAGTCGTTTTGCAAATTGGACTTTTATGTAAAACTGTAGTAGTGGTATTTGAATAAAAGTGTAATCTGCACAGGTGCATGACTATGGCAATTTTCTGTAGACTGAAATTGTATGTTAACTAAAGTAGCAGTAACCCGATAAAAAATGACAGTCACGCATCTTTGCAGATCAGAATTTCATGCAAAACTGCAATATCAATATTTTATCAGTGTCTATATGTCTGTATATACATTATTACATTAAATGTATGTAACATTTGAGGCTTTAGGCAAACAGTTGGCATTAAGCTTTAAACTTGTGGTGGACTTCTAGCAAAGTAGTAAATTTGTCACCAAAAGCTGACTACTAGTTTGCTGTTACAGGCTAATACATTTGGCACTAGTGGCAATTTGTCATTGCTGCCAGAAC
This sequence comes from Distichodus sexfasciatus, assembly GCA_032718565.1. NCBI lineage: Eukaryota > Metazoa > Chordata > Actinopteri > Characiformes > Distichodontidae > Distichodus > Distichodus sexfasciatus. The sequence goes on from JAVGVS010000072.1 coordinate 1,163,474, forward strand.
ATTGCTGCAAAGTCACCACTAGCAGTCGACAATGGAAAACTTGTAGCAACATATTCTGCCAAACTCCTCTGTTAAGTTTGGCGCAAACATTTTGTTTTTGTAAGCCCGACAAACGCCATTTGTGTTGTTTATTAAATAGTTTTTTATTAATTCTTTAACTTACAGAAACCACACACATACCGTCAGAATCACAAGACCTTGAATTTACCGGACATTATATTGATTCATCTGAATGTGAAAGTATTTGCGAGTTATTCCATGCACAAAAACTGAAGTAATTGTGTTAAAAGCATTAAACACACTTTTCGCAATGTAAGCACACGAGTTACTGTAACGGGGAAGTAAAACATTCAGTAAAATGTTCCAGTTCAGTCAAATCTTCCCCTTTATTACAGACAAAACAGCCATTTACTTGTATTTTTGAGTGTTATTGGGACGCGCCTCTCATGTGGAACACCATCATGCCAAACTACTTTAATGTGGAACACCATCAAGCACAAAAACTTACTTCTCCTCCAAAAATGAATCCAAATTAGCTCAAAAATTGCCAAAACTTCAGTATTTCTTCATTTTCAATGAATTAATGAATAATGAAATTATTTTTTCTTTATTCTATAATGTTAGCGAGTAAAAAATAAATATAGAAAAATGTAAGAACGGATTCAAACTAGATAAGGAAGTGTTCCCACTTGTACTAACCTTATTTTTCTTCACAGTACTAAGCTATGGAATGTCTCTGCATAATAACAACTCTGCAAGCCAATAAAACACACACTGTTCTAGATTCTAGTAGTTATATCTACAGTTTTAGCACTTTTATCTTACATAAAGCTAAAAAAAAAAAAGAGAAATGTTCTACAGGCGCAGGTCAATTTTCATCAGAAATGCTGATTTCAAGACTGCATCAGCATTTACACATCAAACTATGACAAATCTGAGTAGCGCAGGACGTTCTGAACAGAACAACATAAAGCGTGTATGGCTAACTTCTACACACACACTAGAATAAGCCTAAAAAATAAAGGTGTAGAAAAATGCCCCAAATTATCTCCGGGCTATAAGGGTTAACTTGTAATTTTTGTTTCTGTTTCGTGATGTTAAATGTCACACCATTTTTGCTGCAGAGAGCACTTTTTGTGTACCTTGCATATGGCTGAGTTGGTCTTAAATCTTCATAATGTACAACGTATTCAAATTTTATTACGTGCATTTTTTGGACAAAGCATTACTGTGTTTTCTTCAATCGCACACTTGAATAATATTACATTGTATAAATGTCAACTTTCTTAAAAACAAAAATTAGGATAAATGAATCTTTTGATCACACATTTTTCATGCACAGCAAAAACAACTCAACTGTCCTTGCTGTTCCAAAACTTTAGGAGGTGACTGTATATTTCCAAAACGTTATGTTCGCCCCTAAAGAACATTTTTCGTGCACCGAGTAGCAAAGAACAAGCAAGGCATGTTTCAGGACTTTGTTGTTTCAAACTTATTAGAGATTTTGAGGGTGTCCGAGTGACCACGGACCGTGGCCTTTAAAAGTGCATCAGCAGCAGCGGAGAAGCGAAATGGTTCTTGTCTGACGGAGTATAGAGATCTTTTAGCCAAGTTTCTTTCTGTCTCCTGAATTTCTAAAATGTCTTTCGCAGTTGGAACTGAGGCGCAAACTGGACGATGATTTCTGGCTCACTTGCACCCCCTGCTGAAATTCCTCGAATCTCGGTGTGTCAAAAAAAAAAAAAAAGAAATGAAAAGAAATGATTCATTTGCAGCCCTTTCCAAAAATCATCAACATTACACGTGTGGAAGTTATAGAGATGAGAGACTACTATAAAAGGAGTCATTATCTTTAATGTTGCACAAAATAACCAGTTCTCTGAGGCAGCAATGACATTGTCATTTAGGATATTGCACCAAATATTGGAGTCGTTAAAATCTCACAGGTATCATCTAAATCTGCATACAGTATATGTTTAATGGGAAGTAATATGAGCTCTAATGAAGACTCTCTGGTTCCCTGTATTGTTCACTCAAATTCAGCTAGACGATTAGACTTACAGTAACGTGGAAAATTCTTGAGCCATGCCATTCCTTGTTTTGTTATATTTTGTCAGGAACAATCAGCACGGCTATCTTTAAAGCTCGACAAAAAAGTCCATTCTGTCTGAGGCAGCACTGATATTGTCATTTAGGATATTGCACCAAATACTGAGAAGAAAAATGTTACATAGGACTCATCAAAATCTCACAGGTATGGTCCAAATTAGCACACTGTAAACAGCTTATGTAAAGTATATATGAGTATATACGAATATATGAGTGAGAATGACCTCTCTTTAATGACCACCTGAATTTAGCTACATGATTAGACGTACAGTGATGAACAAAAGCCACCCCTCATTTTCGTTATATTTTGTTAGGAACAATCAGCACTGCTATCTGTAATGTTAGACAAAATAGACCAGTCTCTGAAGCAGAACTGATATTCTCATTTAGGATATTGCACCAAATACTGAGAAGAAAAATGTTACACAGGAGTCATTCAAATCTCACAGGTGTCATCAAAATCTGCATAACACATACATTTTATGGGAAGTAAATATGTTATTTATTCGAATTAAATGTTCACGGTTGACGTCCACCCGAATTCAGTTAGATGCTTAGACTTACAGTACGGTACGAAAGTGTCACACCATTCCTCATTTCTTTATACTCTGTTGGGAAAATGAGACATTATCTTTAACGACTGATATTGTCATTTAGTGTACTGCACCAAATATTGAGAAGCAAAATGTTTTACAGGAGTCATTAAAAACTCACAGGTGTCATCAAAACTGCATAATGTATAAATTTGATGGGAAATAAATATGCAACTATATTTGAAAAATGAGCTCAGGTGTCTATGATTTCCCGTAATGTCCAGTTACAGCGCGGTGGAAAGGTCTCGAGACACCCCTCATTTCTTTATATTTTGTGGGGAAAATGAGGCAATTGCTTTTCCTCCAGACTCCTCAATATTTTTCACAACATTAAAACATAATTATTGAGAAAATTGTGCAATAATGACTATACTTTTCAGCTAATAATAACTAATCACCCATATATATATATATAGATAGATAGATTCATTAATTTTACAGTTTGTGATTGTGTGTCTGTGTAAAATATATGTCAATGTTCGTTTATAACTTTACCATGCTTATTTCAAACTTCCAAACATTTTTGGAGTAAATTATCTTATCTCAAAGTCAAAGTCAAAGTCAAAGTAAACTTTATTGTCATCTCTGCTATATACTGTACAGATATACAGAGAGACGAGACGACGTGGCTCCAGTTTTTTCAGTGCAATAGGAAATAGGGAACAAGAACACGTAAGGCACAAGGAATAAACAATTTATAAAAAGAATACAAAATATACATTTTAAACTAGAAATTGAAAATTAAACATAACTTTAAACTAGAACTAGAAATAGAGGTAGATAGAGAGACAGTTTGGATGCAGTATTACCTACAAAAGTGGAAATTGACATTTACATTGGATGTGCATGAGGTTAGAAACTGTTTCAATATGAAAATTCTATATCCAGTCTATTAATAAAACAGCATCTCTTAAAAAGTATGACTAACATTTAAGTTTGTGCAGATATTTTAACAGTAGTGGAGAACTAAATATCTAAATATCTATAATCTATTATATTATGGAGTAAATGATCTTATTTTACCATGATGTCATTAAAAGAACATGGTCCACAAGTCCGCAGTGTCCTCAGTGTGTTTTCTCTAATCAGCAAATTGAATCAGGTGTATAGGTGTTGGAATATGACACGGAATAGCTGCTATAAAAACAGAACTTCAGTTATATATAATAAATATGGATTGCTTTCTTATTTTTCACACAACTGCTCATAAATAAATTGCTAAACCAAGGAGACCATTCAGTTTAGATTGACAGGTTTCTTTTTATTTGGCAAAAACAAGCTGTCTTTAGTGTGTATGTGATAAGTTTTGGAGGAAGCCCGTCGCTTGGTCGTTGGTTCCCTCGTCTCTGAAGCCGGCAGATCTGGCTGGGAGACCAGGCAGGAAGGCGAAGGAGCCTGCCCCGGACCAAGACGGGGAGCCGAAGGTGGTGGAGGGGAGGAGGCGGGCGAAATCGAACAGCTGTAATGGCAGAGAAGAAGGCCAGTTTACTGCTTATACACAGAACTAGGAGTTACGTGATTGGACGTGCCGACACTCATTAGGTCTCCTTGTTTGAACTTCCGTACTCACTTTCATTAACCTGTACATTTTACACACAGCCACATATTTTTTCTTTTCTTTTCAGGAGCTATCTATACATATACGGACTGATGTCAAACGGAGTGATGCCAACTGAAATTTGATTTTATCTATTTAATGATAAAGTGATAAAGTGTCACTGTCTTACTTTCTTGTAATATGAAGAAACAAGGAGTGGCTGGAGGCGTGTGCGCAGTACAGTAAGTGTTGAAATGTACAGTGTGAACATGCTGTGTAGTTATAAGTAACTGACTGAATTAATCTGGTATGGCACAGCTCAACTTGTGTGCTGAGCGTCTTAAATCTTTGGCCCGATGAGAGAAGGAGCCGAGCGACTTGATCTGACAGTGGTTGAGATGTGATTGCATCATTCTTGTTGAAAGTGATTCTGTCTGTCCTCTTTTTGCGCTCGGCTCTCTGTCAATCCACTCGGCAATGCTGACAGAGTAAGTGCTCCAAACTTCAGCTGTTCTATCTACCTACACATCTAAAACTTCAGAGTGTGTTAGGGATAGTCTCAAGACTTGAAACGTCTTCAGATGTCCAGCTGCCTTCAATTCAAGCTCTCAAGATGAACATTACCTGGTCAAGTGAGAACCTGCAGACGTATATGGATATATAGATAGATAGATATACTGTAGATATAGATATAGATATAGATATAGATATAGATATAGATATAGATATAGATATAGATATAGATATACAAGGTAACCAAAAAAGTTTTCATCACAAAGGGACAGGATGGGTCAAATGCAGAGCTCACATTTCGTTGTGGAGCCCTGTGTGCTGTGCTGTGTTCACAATTACAAATTCTCACTCACTTAAATACATTACAGTATTTGAACATAACCCACATTTGTACAAAAAAATCATTCAAGCTCGGAAAAATAAAGTTTATTTTCACCAAGAGCAACTGAAAGTGACACCAGAGCGAGCGACAGAGCCTTGTAGAAAGCAGAGGCCGTTTCCCATTTTCCTCTCAAATGATCCATGTTACAACTTGTGTTTTCCCCCATCTTGCTTGGCTACAGATCTGTAGCTTATGACTTCCTTTAAATCACGGTCTTGACTGGGGGAAGAAAAAAAAATATGCTCTACATGACTTTTTAATGTCACTGCATCCACCGCCATCAGAGAGCAACAGCCCCAGACCAAAAACGAAACGGGGTTTTTATTGCGCCTCTTACACGCACCGCCTGCAGCTGCTTTGCTGCCAGAAATGCTAATCTGATCTTTCCTCTCGTGTTTTAATAGGGATGAAATAGTAATTTCTCCCCACATATAGGGCTGGGCAGTTAATCAAAAATGAATCAAAACTGACAGAACCTGTAATTAATGTAATATTGACTATGTCAGTTATTATGATTAATTTGAAAATCTCGTATTATGGAAATAATGCATAATGACAATAAATAATGTATTTGGAGAGTGTATATTTTCATAGACATACATCTAAAGTACAAAATGTTATATTTGTCAAAAGCGAAAGTGGGTTGGCAGCACGGTGGCGCAGTGGTTAGCGCTGCCGCCTCACAGCGAGAAGGTCCTGGGTTCGAACTGTAGGGTCTTTCTGTGTGGAGTTTGCATGCTCTTCCCATGTTCGCGTGGGTCTCCTCCGGGTTCTCCGGTTTCCTCCCACAGTCGAAAGGCATGCAATATAGGTTAATTAGAGACTCTAAATTGGCCCTGTAAGGTGTGAATGTGAGTGTGTTTGTTTGAGTGTGTGTGTCCTGCAGTGTGTTGGCGCCTGCCCAGGGTTGTTCCCTGCCTTGTGTCCGTAAATTCTCGGGATAGGCTCTGATCTTCCCGTGGCCCCAGTTGGAATTAAGGGGTTCAGATGAGGAATGAATGAATGAATTAGGGCTGGACAAATGATCAAAAATTATTCAGATTATTTTTGACATTCTGTATTTTTTTGTTAATACTGCTTTAATTTTTAGCTAAAAAAGGAAACACACACAGATGTCGTTACAGACTGGACGGGGCAAGACGTGTCCACACACACCAGTATGTTTTTAAAGGGACAGTACATGAGCACACACTGGGAAAAGTATTGACAGAATCCATATAAATGACAATCTCATAAATAATGTACACATGTATATAAGGCCCAAGTACCACTTACGTTTCTGCGACTCTCAATGATGAATACTGTGCGGTTGTGTGTTGGCACGACGGTGGTGGCAGTGGCCTTTGTTTGGCGCCGGTCTTGGCAGCACTCTGCGTCTCAGCCTCTTTGTGCTCTCGCTTCAGCAGGCTTAAGCAGGGGCTGCTGGGAGCAAGATAGCGGCGAGAAACCAGAGAAAGAGGACGGGCTTGAGGGGAGTGATCATAAAGAATAAGGGGGTGAAATCAAGAGGGTGCGAATGCATAAACCTGCTGATTGAGCGCCACACTGAGTGGAGCCCAGTATTCCGTTTTAAAAGTCACTGAGCTCCAGTTGCAGATTTCTTTAATAAAGGTCTAGATCATCATGTATAACGTGTTAGGATTTAGACGTCTATATTTTAAGGTAGCCTGGCCGACTACTTCAACTACTACTGACTGTTGAATAAAATAAATTATGAACTAAAGAGTTCTACAATAATAAAATGCAAATATAGCCACAAGTGGCAAAGAGCGGGGTCCAAGCTTAAGTAGCTATTAGCAGCACAATAGCAGCTGATGCAGTATTCAATTCAATTTTATTTAAATAGCGCTCTTAACAACAGTTATTGTCGCAAAGCGCTTTACATATAACCGACCCAAAGCTCCAACAAGCAAGCCTGAGGCGACAGTGGCAAGGAGAAACCTTGAGAGAAACCAAGACTCATAAGGGGACAACCGGGTGCATGGACATTAAATACACAAGTAAACATTAGTTCATGATTAATCATTAATTAATCATTTTTAAATAAGTGAAGATTTTTTTTTTTTAAGTCCAAAGGATGCTTTCGAATCCCGAGTCGTTTTCTGGGGCCACTTGCTAAGATCCACTCAGCAGCATTAAGCTAAAATTAGCTCAATATTAAATTTGGGTTCAGCTGAAGTCCATACAGTCCGAAAGAGGCCAAGCTGGTTCCAGATGAGGGAGTCTCTGATTTCTCTGATACTCACAGAGCACATTATTTGTTTTTAAAAAGTGAAGATATAAAAATAGTCTGAGGGACGCTTTCAAATCCCGAGTCGTTGCTGGGGCCGCTTGCTTAGATCCACTCAGCAACATTAAGCTATAATTAGTTCAGTAATCATCATAGAAAACAGTCAGTGAGTCAGAAGTCAAAATTAGCAACAAAAAAAAAAAAAGAAAAAATCATGGTATATTCCCCTCTTCCATATCTTAGTTTTGATTAGCTACATTAATCATAAAACATAATAAATAAATAAAACACACCAATAAAACATAAGAAGTTTGAACGTAAAACAATAAATTTAAATTTATTTATCTTTAATTGTGGTGTCCTCTTGAGGACAAAATATGGAACTGCATTTTTCTTAAAATTCCTAAAACATTGGAATAACAGAATAATCTCAGTTTCCTCTCACAGGGAAATACACAATTTATTCATTTTTAACTGGTATCAGATCAGTACTTGGGATTGGCCGATACACAAAGTCCAAGTATCGACACCGGTATCGGAACTAAAAAAGTAGGATCTGTGCATCCCTAATCTAAATTGGACTATTAGCTACAGCAACAAAGTGTCCTTACATTTGGTACGTCAGTGAAGAGACACATTTGACTTTGGCAGTCTGTTTGGAAGAGCAATTTAATTGTTTATTTGTGAAAATCTCCCCTACATGCAACCCATGTAACATTAAGTAATAAATGGATTTCGACTAACTTTGGAAGATTAGTGGTAACTGGCTAATTGCGGATAGAAAATTGTAGTAATTACAATTAATTTCAATTTCAATTAATTAATTACAAAAATTATGTCTATTATTTAGGAGTTAATGCTTTTTCTACTTGTTCTTAAACAAATTCGTGGAATCTGCAGAGTAATATATTTGAAAGTTTCTGCAGCGATCTCTAACTACCTCTAAAACGTTGATGCAGAGGAAGTGGAAAGAAACATTGCTCTTTCCCAGAATGCCGTTTCACAGAAAACAAATTTAGCAATGGTTTTGCAATTTGAACAGCTTCACTAAAATGTTTATTAGAACAGCCAACACGACTAATCTGATTAATGTTAAATTGCTCTAATGCTTGTCATTTTCTAACGCATTTTCCATTTTCTTGGTAATAAAAATGTTCAAGGAAGAATGCGTGAGATGCTCCTTTTTAATGAGGAGAAAGACTTTTTAGTCCCAGGAACTTATTTTTGGAGTATTTAACGTGTTCTTTATGTAGGAATGTTTTCTTTTAACTGTGCCGTATCAAAGAAACATTTAGGAGTTTTATTTCTCAGTGCACATTGTGCAGATGAAATATTAATGGCAGTTCAACAGCAGGAATGATGGTACTCATGCACTTGCCACACTGCAATTATTCATCATTAAGCATAATTATTTGTGAGCCACACATATGATGTACCATGATATGAGGAATGTGTAACGTAAATCAGAGAAAATGCATAACATTCTATTTTAACATGACTTTCTGATAATGCTTTCTAAAAGTAAAACCATGAGGGTAGGGCCGGCAATTAATCAAAATTTAATCAAAAACGACATTTAGAATTTCTAATCTCGTTCTAATTCTAATAGAATTTCTGATTATTTTCAAATTTTTTGTTATATTTAAAAAGCAAAAAATGTTCTGTTAAAAACATCTTACCGCATGTGTTAGCATGTAAGTACCGTAGAACGTGCAACTATTTACAGTATGTGTGTGTTTTTCCTTTAATTATTTTAAAATAAAAAAACCACACTCTTTCATTAGAAAAATATTCAAGTTTGAACAGTTTTAAGAGCATATTACTCTGCTTTACACCTCACATTTTTTACATCATTAAGTATAATTGTTAGAGTTAATAAAGTACAATTGAGAAAATTAGCTTTATTTGCATGTATCAGTGTCTAGATATTTATGATTTAAGGTTTAAGAGAATAACCCTGAGCGATTAAACCCTCCTGGCCGATTAACCCCTCGTTATCAATCCCAAGCTTTTACCATTTGACATTTGTGCCATTTTGCAGTGACAACAAGAGATGCCAGATCGATTTTTAATGTATGACTCCCACCTCCTCCTCCTCCTCCACCTCCTCGTCTTCCTCCTCCTCCTCCTCTTGGGATGGAGCTAATAAAGGGAGTTATTTCCCAGAGTAACCCCATGTAGAAGCTGATCCAGGTGCAGCTGGTGTGGCGATCAGCACAATTTCCCCGTCATTATTCCACCATCGCTTTGGCCCCGACTCGCCGCAGGAAATGAGAAATGCTTCAGGGATCGGCTCATCTCATAAAATATAGAAGACGTGGATGAATGGGGCTGCTGAGACGTGGCGTAGGTCCCTACGGTGAGATAAAGAACAACAACTCAACATGTCATCCTGACCCTCCCCGAGGATCACAAAACCTCCAAAATTCACACACTACTATACGCTGACTTGTGTGGAGCGCAGGGTCTATCTCATGGTGTTATATATTATACAAGCGCTGGACGATATGACCTCAAATTAGAATATCATGATTACCTGAACATGTGAGCTTGATTGCAATTAATCAGCAAATAATTTGTGCTGGGTTTTTTGAGGTTTGCATTATAAAAAGGCTCAAATATTAAAGTTGGGATTTGGTACTAATTAAAGAGTGCATCTTTGTGATTTTAAAATGACTGAAGTTGGTAGCAGTTGGTTGCGTAATGGTTAGAGAGTTGGGTCGCATTTTCTGTATATTTCAAGGTTTCAAGGTACTTTATTGTCATCAGTCGCTTTATACATGTACAAAGTGTGATGAGACAGCATTTCCCCATGGCCCCGGTGCAACGTGTAGTAACACTGAACATTACATTCAGCAGGACAAAAGGTGCAACAAGCAACACAATAAATACAGAACGAACGCAGTAAATACAGTAAGAAAGTGACGTTTAGTGAAGAGACGGAATGTAAACAAGTATTGTTTAGTGTATGTTTTTAAGGCAGATTGGCAGCATCAGCATCTAAGCAGCTTATAACAGATGGAGTGCAAGAGCATCACAATACAAAAACAATCCCAATAAATAGACAGAACAATAAATATACAACTCTCCAGTACTATTTGAAGTACAGTCAAATGTAGAATGAAGGCATCATTGGAAGAAAGGAGAATTTACAGTTATTGTATTAACACTAGTGCATTTAAATGTGTCTGCTGTAAACAGTGGACAGTAGGTATGTAAAGTGCAGGTGTGAGGTAGTTTGAGGTCATTTAAGAGAGCTCTGATATTAATGTGCGTTCAGAGTCCTGATGGCTGCTGGTGTAGAATGTCTTAAGGATCAGTGGGGGGAGGCTTGCTCTCTTCAGTCTCTGCAGGAATGTATGTGTATGTGTATGTTTACACATGTGTATGTTTTTATTGTTATGCCCGTAATCGTAGTGTATTGTATATGTATTTATTTATTTATTTATTCATTTTTGGGGACGCAAACTTCAAATCTGTAGTATAGATGAACATACATCCACTTTCTTCCACAAAACCACATTTCCTCCCTTTCAACATTTAATTGGTTCTTTCAGGCTACCTGATGTGTCTGTGGCAAAACCCAGTGATTAGTTTGCTTCATGGAGAGCAGAAACAATTACGAATTGTTTCTCTTTTTCGGGCACATTCCATTTGCAGTGTAAAATATGTGGCGATAGAGCTGGCGAGCTGAAGTGGACAGAACTAAAGGACAGTAATTGTTCTCTGTCGGTTCGGTCATGCCGATTCAAGACAAAGGACGTTTCTGTGGCCGTAATCACGGCACGTGTCTCCTCCACATTCCCAAAGCTGTTATGGCTTCTTGCCCAGGAACAACAAATCCAGGAGAATAATTGAAAGTATTCTTTGGAGGATTGTAATGTAATTGGCATTTTCAAGTTGACTATTGCATTCTGCTGCCTGCCACCTGAGTCAGCATCTGTCAGCACCGGGTCCACGTTCGGCTCTTTTGTTCTGATCGCGAGACGCAAATAAGGGTGGGATTTTGAGCGAGACGGAACTCGACAAAGGTGCTAAATGTGCTCACGTAAAGATAAGCTTTTTCACTTCTGCCGTTATAGAGGCTGTCAAAGAGCCGTATGGAAGTTGAAAGAGACCTTGTGCTTCCGCTGTTATTTTTACATTAGTGAACATTAATAAAAATTAGTTTATTGAGTAATTGATAAATAAGGAGCATTGATTACCTGGTTACAACCTCACCTGGCAGTGAGCAAGATTTATTAGGCAGTTAGTGAAGATTTTCTCCTTGATGTTGATATGTTAGAAGTAGGGAAACATGATTCAGAAAACTCCGCGATTCGATTTGATTCTGATTCTTAGGCTCATGATCATCGATTCATGATTCATAAGCAATTCACAATACATGCATGAATGTAGTACCTCAGTGGTAACTTTGAGGAATGATACCTTGCTCATGAGTACCTTACTGGTACTGTTGGGGAACGGTAACTTGCTCATGAGTAGCTCAGTGGTACCGCTGAAGAATGATACCTTGCTCATGAGTAGCTCAGTGGTACCTTTGGGAAATGGTAACTTCCTCATGAGTACCTCGGTGGTAACTTTTTGGTAATAATATCCTGCTCATGAGTACCTCAGTGGTACCTTTGTGGAATGGTACCTTGCTCACAAGTACCTCAGTGGTACCTTTTGGGAATGATACCTTGATGGTACTGTTAACCCTAACCCTAACCCTAAATCTGCCTTTGAAGTTGACTATCGACGTAGCACTCACAGACGCTTGGTGCGGCCGCGGCTACGTTTGCATTTACAGTAGCCTACGCTGCATTCACAGCCACACGGATAGCCTACCTGCGTTAGGTTAACTGAACTCGGGAGACGAAGATGGATTCCGGAGAAATATCTTCACGCTAGTCAACCAGTGGATTTACCGTAAATATTGAAGTAGAGCGGTCAAAACAGAAACTTTTAACATTCTGCTGGAATTGAATTCCTCACCTCAAGAAAGTCACGTTTTTAGGATGGAAAGGGTAAGTTTTTCAGCCAAATTTATTCACAACAGTACAGTATAGACCTTCCACTGTTTCAAAACACTAAAAACAAAAAATCCAACATTTTACCCCACGCAACATAAACGGTCATTTTTCTCGGAAACCTCCGTTGTGACAAGCGACTGGTTTTGCTGTGGAGGGTCACATTTTGGAATCAGAATGTAGTTGAAGTTTATTGCCAAGAACACTGTCACGTGCCCACTGCAGCTTCATGGATGGATCAAATGCAGAGGTCACATTTCATTGTGGTGTCTTCACAATGACAAATAATCGCACACTTAAATTTACTGAAATATACAACTGTAAAACTGAATAAAACCCAATAAGCTAGTGTTTTGCTCAAACACACTTGCAATAAAATTGTGTTAGATTAAGGAAACGTCAGAATCTTGGTAAAAACTGCATAAGCCAGTTTAAAGAACTAAATTCTTCACATGGGAGACCAAAACAAGGAATTAATTCAAAATTATTCACCATGTTATGGTTTGCGCGTGTAAATTCAACTGGCATCCGCAAAATAAACAAAGGATTAACTGAGAAATGATACTCTGCCAACTCGATTAAGCGTCACAAGACTCGACATTTTCTCTGCTGTATTTTGTTTCCATCATTTCACACCGAGTCGTTATGCAACACATGGCTACGTTAGACTCAGGTGTCTTTTCCGCCACCCCTCTCATTTCTAGCTTTTTCATTTCCCACTCCGCTTCTTGACTGCACGGGAACGTCTGCCAACAAAACAGTAACAAGTGCCGCCATCTGCATCTCACAGGTACGCTGGTTTTGCCAGCGCTCTTCATCAGGTGTCGTGGAGACTTAAAATTACATTGGGGTAAAAACCAAAGTTTCGAGCGTCGTGCAATACCTGCTTGGCTCATGTTAGGTTGGCCCACGGAGAGCTACAGATCATGATTAAAGTCGCATTTGCATATTAATTTGCCGTTCGGCATCACCGCCGCATGATATTCTTTACGACTATGTGCTTGTTTAATGGTCCTCAGTGAAATAAATGTGAATGTTTGTTATAAACAGAAGATTTCATTATGCAAATGCGAGTCCTGCATCACACTGCAGACGAGTGTCTCCCGTCTTGGATCCTGAAATACGTCGCATGAAATTCTACATGAAACAAAGGCCTGTGTGAGCCAAGATGTAATTATTATTGGAATGAGCTGTTGGTCCTGCCGGAGACGCGGACACAAATTGGATGTTGCGCTAGATTTTTTAGTGGAAGCATTTCATTGCAGACGTGTGTTTGTGAACTGGCAGACTTTCACTAAAAAAAACAAAAACTTCAGAGATTCAAATTTAAATATCAGTACCATTGGGGAACAGTACCTTGCTCATGAGTACCTCAGTGATACTGTTGGGGAATGGCACCTTGCTCTTAGGTTACATTTGGAGAATGGTATCTTATATCTTGCTCATGAGTACCTCAGTGGTACCTCTGGAGAATGACACCTTGGTCATGAGTACCTCAGTGGTAACTTTGGGGAAAGGTAACCTGCTAATGAGCACCTCAATGGTAACTTTGGGAATGACACCTCGCTCATGAGTACCTCAGTGGTAACTTTTTCAGAATGGTACCTTGTTCATGGGTACCTCAGTGGTACCTTTTTGGGAATAATACCCTGCTCATGAGTACCTCAATGGTACCTTTGTGGAACGGTACCTTGATCATGATTACATCACTGGCACCTTTGGGTAATGGTACCTTGCTCATGAGCACCTCAGTGGTACCTTTGGGAAATGGTACCTTGATCATGAGTACCTCAGTGGTAACTTTTTGGGAATAATACCTTGCTTATGCGTACCACAGTGGTACCTTTGTGGAATGGTACTTTGTTTATGATTACATCAGTGGCACCTATGGGGAATGATACCTTGCTCATGACCACTTCAGTGGTACCGCTGGAGAACGATACCTTGCTCATTAGAACCTCAGTGGTACCTTGGGTGGAATGGTGCTTTGCTCATGACTAGGGCTGGGTTCAAAAAAATCGATTCACCGATCAATATCGATTCTCGTTCGAAAAATACGATATCGATTAAAAAATTCGTGGATCGATCTTTTTCTGCGGCTATGCACTACTTCTCACGACTGCGCAAGGAGAGCTATAAAAACGTGAGACCGGCGAAACCGAAACCAGCTGAAGCTGCTCCGCTCAAATCACCGTCTGGCCTAAAGGCTGATGTTTGGCAACACTTCGGTTTTAAAACAAGTTATTTTATAACCAAGCAAAACTAGTATTGACGCAAAGAAATCTCTAAATAAATCGATATCGAATCGAATCGAATCGAATCGAATCGAATCGAGAATTGAATCGGATCATGACCTTGTGAATCGGAATCGAATCGATTCAGGAAATCAGCAACGATACCCAGCCCTACTCTTGACTACCCCAGTGGTACACTGGAAGAATGGTACGTTGCTCATGACTACTTTAGTAGTACCTTTACCAGTTTGGGACTTGAACCGGCAACCTTCAAACCAACTGCCCTGTCAAATTTATAGAGTCTAACAAAGGTATTGTATAAAACTTTCAAATATTGCAGACTCCATTCTTTTTCTAGTTAAAATATAATAAGTAACAACATGTTTATTATTTTTAATACTTTGAGGAAAATCATTGGCAGTCAGTGACTACCTGAAGTCTGAAACCAGTATTTTAGCAAGCACTCAGTTAGTCAAGTATTAAACGTTAACAGATGCAATAGTTATGTGCCGCTGTGACCTTACAGTGACGGTATGAAAAGTGCACTTATGAATATGCAATTTGTTCTCAAATGTTTCATTCTGTTCCTACAATGTCATTGAGTCACTTTGCAAAGCCGTTTCCCGACCATAAAACAAATAAACTCTTTCCCCAAAGACTAATTGCGTCGAGGCAAATGATAATTAGAATTAAATGAGCTGTAATTGGCATTGATTTACAGACGTATTACACTGCTTCCCATGGAGACACCTAGCACGCACAAAGCAGAGATAAATGTGACAATTGTCATCATGCTGACCTTGTGTGTTTCCTCACTTCCCCGAGGTTATGACCAGAGACCGCGGTAGGCCTGTTTCAGTGAGGATTTACTGAGTATATACAGTAGCTTCATATTTTTGAACAAATAAACAAAAAGGCTGGTTTCACCTAAACAATTAATTTCCTTTAATTACTTAAAACACTGGGTAGTAGCGAACTACAAGTTGCGAGCAGAGATGCAGACTCGAGTCTGGGACTTAAGTCTCACAAACAGTGACTCGAGACTTGACTTCAGACTCACCTTCAAAAGACTTAAGATTTGAGACTTGCAAATAATCTTTACTTCATGTAATTATTGTTTCTTATCTTAATTTATTTAATCTCATTCAATTTTTCAGATGTATTGACAGTAGAGAAGTCGCTAGGCTAGCTGAAAATATAGTGTTGTGTTAGCGTTGCCTGTGCTGCAACCATGTGCACTGCCCTTTCCTTGGTGTAATTGCCTCCCCTTTGGACAATGGTAACTCCGTGGTACCTTTGGACAATGGTAACTCAGTGGTACCTTGGGAGAATGGTACCTTGCTCTTAAGTGCCTCAGTGGTACCTTTGGGGAATGATACCTTGGTCTTAAGTGCCTCAGTGGTACCTTTGGGGAATGATACCTTGCTCTTAAGTGCCTCAGTGGTACCTTTGGGGAATGATACCTTGGTCTTAAGTGCCTCAGTGGTACCTTTGGGGAATGATACCTTGGTCTTAAGTGCCTCAGTGGTACCTTTGGGGAATGATACCTTGCTATTAAGTGCCTCAGTGGTACCTTTCCCAGTCCGGGACTTGAATCAGCGATTCTCAGATCCTCCCTGACCATTACGCTACTAAGCACTGGTCCCCCGCTTCTTTAGAGATGGGTCAAATGCAGAGGTCACACTTCATTGTTGTGCAGTGCTGTGCTGTGTTCACAATGATAAATAATCACTCACTCACTATCAACCGGAGCTGGCAAATGGTTTAACTTTATATTACTTCGAATGTAAGAAAGTCTTGCCAATCACGTTGAAAAGGTAGTTTTACGAAATGAGTTAATGGAGGAAAATTACTAGAAAGGCACGCCGATCATTTCTGCATAATCTAGCCAAACTCGGGGCACGGCTGATGAAGCTCCAATCAACTGAAGTCCTCTTGATTCTGTTCGAAAGCTCATCAAAGCTCTTGTGCATGGCTGTGATCTCTCAAAGAACAATCAGATCTGTGTCATCTAATACGAGACGTACAGCACACAAAAGCTTCAGCCACAATCCGTATGTTCAATCTCAACTCGACACTTTTGTTTACGATGAAAGCCAGATTGTATTTCATATTTCATTTACATTAAAGGTTTCTTTCCGTTTCTGTGCTGACGCGTGACTCGTCTCTGAGAACTGAGAGCTCACCAGAGTTCCCTCACGAAAATGTGCAAAGCTCCACTACATGGGAAGAGATATTCAAGATTCTTGTGACAGTCATCACATTAAAAATGGATTAAAGATTCGCAGAAGGGTTTTCAAATGCCGCAGAGTCTCTAAACCTCACACACACACACACGCACACAAAGTGTGAGATGACTGTGAGATAGACTGGTGGGAAACAATGGCTGCGTCCCAAACTGCACTCTGCTGTATTATGATGACACACTGTCTTGTTTTCCACACTATTTAGTACACCACTGTGCGATTTGGGACGTAGCCAACGCCTGCACTCATAAGGGAGCGTGTGGCGGATCCAAGTCAGATGTTTGTTCCATAATTAACTTTTGCAGAGAGGAGGCAAGCCTGACATGTATATAAATCATCTCGTGTTAATGCGTAAAATACAGCAGAAATGTGATGTGCTGTCGGAAAACGAAACCCACTAGTACCCAAAACACAGAACAAAATGAGTAGGGGAATGGCAAGCAGGGCATTTTTTTCATAATGAACATTTGCAGAGAGAAGCCTCGAGGTACTCATGAGCAAGGTACCATTCTCCAATGGTACAACTGAGGTACTCACGAGCAGGGTATCATTCCCCAAAGGTACCACTGAGATACTGTTCCCCAAAGGTACCACTGAGATACTTAAGAGCAAGGTATCATTCTCCACAGGTACCACTGAGATACTTAAGAGCAAGGTATCATTCCCCAAAGGTACCACTGAGATACTGTTCCCCAAAGGTACCACTGAGATACTTAAGAGCAAGGTATCATTCTCCAAAGGTATCACTGAGGTACTCATGAGCAAGGTATCATTTCCCAAAGGTACCACTGAGATACTGTTCCCCAAAGGTACCACTGAGATACTTAAGAGCAAGGTATCATTCTCCAAAGGTACCACTGAGATACTTAAGAGCAAGGTATCATTCTCCAAAGGTACCACTGAGGTACTCATGAGCAAGGTATCATTCCCCAAAGGTACCACTGAGATACTGTTCCCAAAAGGTACCACTGAGATTCTTAAGAGCAAGGTATCATTCTCCAAAGGTACCACCGAGATACTGTTGCCCAAAGGGACCATTGAGATACTTAAGAGCAAGATATCATTCTCCAAAGGTACCACTGAGGTACTCATGAGCAAGGTATTATTCTCCAAAGGTACCATTAAGATACTGTTGCCCAAAGGTACCACTGAGGTACTTTTGAGCAAAGTGTCATTCCCTTTATGTGTTTTTGGTGATTCACTTTGGACGCATTCTTGGAAGATTGTATTTGCACAGTAAATTAACTCATTTAAAGTGAAAGTGAGTGATTATTTGTCATTGTGAACACAGCACAGCACACAGTGCACCACAACCAAATGTGACCCATCCGTGAAGGAGCAGTGGGCAGCTAACAAGGGCAGCGCCCGGGGAGCAGTGCGGTACCTTGCTCATGAGTACCTCAGTGGATTCTCGCCACCATCTGCCCCTATTACAGCATCACTTTGAAATATGAAGTGGCCCCCATGAGCAACTTGAAGGTTTTTATTTTGGCTTCAGCAGCAGGCTTTTCGGAAACTCTGCTGCTGTGATCAATTCCTGCAGCACTTTGCCGAGGCGTAACGAGGCCTGTTTTATTTTTCTAGCTGCTGCTGATGCAGCACTGGAACTGATTTAAGTGTTTAAAAGACAAATGGTAATCTGTATACCCGTCCTCTCTCTCTCTCTCTCTCTCTCTCTTACACACTCACACTCTAATTTGTCTGTGTCCTCGCACCTTCCTCATTATTTGTGCAACGTTGTCTATCCAGCAGAGCATTTGTCAACCTTTAATAGCTTCCCGCAATAAAACCAACCAGCTTGAGCAGCAAACTCATGCACAGTTGCAAAATTTCACAGATCAACTCACTCATCATGTTTCTTCTTTCGTGTTATTTTTCAGTATTGAACTCCTCGTCAGTCTAGTAACAGTCTAGTAGAAAAAATGTCACAAATTATTATCCCGAATGTGGCCGCTTCATTTGGGAAACTCATTTTCAGCCGATAATGGCTTTGAACTGTGCCCAGGTTCAGTCCAGTCTAATGGTAATGCACTTGGCACTTGATGTTTATGGCTCCAGGCGTGCCTGCAAAAATATTTTTTATGCTGTAATTTAATTTCACACGGAATAAACATTTTTTAGGGGAAATGTTAGCCTCTTTATATATGACAATATTAATCAGAGACATTCTTCAGTTGCGGTGCAGGAAGGAAAAATCTCACATGCGTTTACAGAACCAAAGGAATCATAACTGGCTGTGATTATTAATGCTCAAAATTAGGAAGATTATAGACATACCTTCATATCCATGGTGGTAAGAAGACAAATACATTTTAAAGCAATTCTCTGATTTGCTGGTTGGTGCATTGGAGGAGGACTTACAAAGGCGATGTACGTCAGTGATGGTAAATTTTGGGCAAGTCTTATAAACATCTGAAGAACAGCGCCATTTTTCCAATTCGAATTACAGAGACCGTCTCCCTGGAGCAGTTGGGGATTAAGGGTCTCACTAGAGTTGGGTCAAAACCACCTAAACTGAGATTAAGGCAAAACCAAGACCAGAGTGTGTCGAGACCGAGACGAGACAGAGACTGGACCAATGCACGTTTTACACCACAAGACAAATAAGTGGAAGATGCAAAGCCTAAGCAACAATAAACATGTTTATTCAATATTTCTGTCTTACATATCTAAAATTACTTCAATTTTTATGCACAGAATTACTCAGAAATAATTTCAGAAGAATGAACATAATGTCTGGTAGGTTAAAAGTCTTGTACTCCTTACATGTACACTACCAGTCAAAAGTTTGGACACACCTTCTCATTCAATCTTTTATTCTCTATTATCATGACTATTTACACTGTAGATTCTCACTGAAGGCACTATGAATGAACACATATGGAATTATGTAGTAAACAAAAAGTGTGAAATAACCCAAAACATGTTTTATATCTTAGATTCTTGAAAATAACCAGCCTTTGCTTTGACTCTTGGCATTCTCTCGATGAGCTTCATGAGGTAGTCACCTGAAATGGTTTTCCAACAGTCTTGAAGGAGTTCCCAGAGATGCTGAGCACTTGTTGGCCCTTTTGCCTTCACTCTGCGGTCCATCTCATCCCAAACCAAACCATCTCGACTGGGTTTGGTCAGGTGACCGTGGAGGCCAGGCCATGTGGCGCAGCACTCCATCACTCTCCTTCTGGGTCAAATAGCCCTTACACAGTTCATTCATAGTTTTGATGCCTTCAGTGAGAATCTACAATGTAAATAGTAATGAAAATAAAGAAAAAACATTGAATGGGAAGGTGTGTCCAAACTTTTGACTGGTAGTGTATGTGTTTTAAGAGTATTAATAGTAATATTCTCAGAGTTGTGGTCTCAGCTGGTCTCCAAATAAAATCCAGAGTCCGTGACAAGACCGAGTACAAATACAACCGAGTCCGAGACAAGACTGAGACTTTGAAAATTGGTCTTGAGACCAGACCCAAGTACTACAACACTATCTCACTTAGTTGGCCAACAGCATTTAAGTCTCTCCTGGGATTAAAATTCCCAATTCTTATGGTCAATAATGCGATGTTTTAGTCACAAAGACCACTGAACATCACTGTGGGATTTGACCATGCAAAAAATGAAACTAGATATGACTAAACAAAGTTTTTTCCTTCATCTGCTCAATCACCAAGCTATTTGGAGACAGCAGTGCTCTACTTGGACAAATATCCAGGTCTTTGCATTTCAGATTAGAACCAGGGATCCAAATGAATTCAGCATTCAGCATAATATGGCATATTTACGGTGAGTCACTGTTTTCAGTCTTGCTGCATGATATACCACTCGTATTTTCACATTCAGCGAGCATTCGGCAGCTTCACTTCAGTAATACAGAGGCATCTGAAACTAATCCGGAACAGAGATTACACCAAAAACAAAGCAAATTATGCAACAGAGGCATAATAAATATTTGTTTAAGAATCAGCAGCAGCATGTAATCATCTCCGATTTAAATAAATTCCTAATGCCTTTTTGTCAGCATGTTTAAGGCTGGGACTGTTGCTAGAGAAACATATTATGGATTATCATAAAGCTGTAATACGTAATGCTGAGCGACGCTGGCATCTGAGTGCATGTGCAGAATGTTTTAATAGAGCCCTAACGTAAATCACAGTTGCAAAGATCAAAGCATACAAATCCATAATCTGGATAAAGCAATGGACAAGAACAGAAGATGAATTGCAGTATTAAAACTAGGAATAAAGGGAAGACAAAACTGCTCAATGCGAGTAAAAACAGTGTAGACAAATTGATGAAACTATAACGATAAGTAAATATGATGTGATAATGATTATGGTGGTTGATGATGCGACCCATCACCTGGTTATGGTTCATTTTGATTGCATTTCTGTTTTATTCATTCATTCATTATACAAATTGCTGAATCCCAACTGGAGTTGTGGGGGGACCGGAGCCTATCCCGGGAACTACGGGTGCAAGGTGGGGACCAACCCTGGGCAGGCGCCGACACACCAAAAGAACACTGTTTTATTCTATGCGAAGGTACACATTTAAACTAGTATTTTTCAAAACAAAATATGTACTGCCATTTAGTGATTTATTATAACTCTGCCCCTGGGTGTTAGCCATTTTTTGGGTTATTACACTTGCCATATCTATAAAACTTCATTACAAATTTTGCCTTCATTCTACTTGGCATATTAAGTGTATCGCACTTACCCAGGCACTTATTCAACGACCTCCTTTGACAAAACTTCATAACATAAATTAAACAGTTCTTTAAAAAAGCTAAAATGCAGTTCTTGAGCCTCTCCATGAATGAATTAATGGATTTGTGTGTTTGAATTTCTCGGAAAACAGAAGAAAAAATGTTTGGACTCATTTTCCATTTATAGTCATGTATTAATTTTCCAACCGTTGACATGCTCTTGAATAATAATGACTTGCAAACAAAAAAAATGTCAGCAACTTCTAGCAATCGTTTTGGTTCAACTGGAAAAGCCACCATTTAAAATCAATATGGCCATTTTAATGCTATCTGTATATAACGTCGGCCTAATTAGTTCACCATTTGTTGGAAATTGCAGAGATTATGCCTCCCATTGGAAACAAGACCTCAGTTTGGTTCCGAGGCAGCGGTTCTGATGTCTGTTGTCGCATATACACAGAATAGGGCAATCAACTGTCTCCTTCAAATCAATATTGCATAAGTGGCAGTTTGAAAAGATGCTTCAAGTGCCTTGGAGAAAGCACCAGTTACCTGCCACTTCACAGCTTGGATCTAGTTGGCTACTTTTTCTCTGTAGCTTGTGGTGTAGCTAGCTGCTATATTAAAACTGTAGCTTGACTGTAGCTTAGACACCTTTAATTCGGGATGCGCGATATGAGAATTATAGACCGATGCCGATATCCGATATTTTTTACGCTTATATCTGCAGATGCCGATAAATGAGGAAGGCAGAGTCGAGTGTGTAAAGAGAAGAGATTTTGCTCGCGAACGTTCCACTGCGTGCTTAGAATTTTACCACAAAATAACACCGTCCATTTCAAGACAGAAGACACATGCCGTATAAAATCCCACCTCGGACTTTAGACATGCCTGGCCAAATGCTATCTTTACCTAAAGTTGTAGTCATGACCACCTAAACCAAGAACAAGTCCTGACCAAGACCAGAGTGTGTTGAGACCGAGACAATACCAAGAATCTGAATTACTCAGACCGAGATGGGACCAAGACCAGGGCGGGGCGAGACCAAGCTGAAACCGAGACAGAGACCGAACAAATTATGAGTTTTTTACCACATGTGACGTGTGTCTGAGTCCATACCACTAAGCCACCAACAGAGCCTAACCACTAGGCCACCAACAGAGCTCGCATAGGGTGTGGTGCACTGTGTACTGTTCTGTGGCGCGTTCATAATGACAAATAACCACACACTCACTAAATAACAACAGCCTAAGTGTTTGCATTATTATTAGTTTGAGCATCCTACCGTTTGCATGAGCAAGTGCCGCTGATAAAGATTCTCAAATCTGGCTAATGAACATGTGACATTTGTCCAGTTTGCGTCTTAACAGTCGTTTGCAGACTAATACTTCCTATAAAGTGATTTACACTTCCACGTTTGGCAAAGTTTTTATTTAAATTTTTTTTATCAATCCTCCTCTCCATCCCTCTCTGTGCCTGTTCCATTTCCTCCGGCCATCTGCTGAAGAGACAGAGAAGCTTCTCTCTCCATCTTTCTCTGTCTCTCTCTCTCTCCTTGGCCATGTCTGTCAAGGCCCCGAAGGCTCAACGCTCTGCCGAGTGCTGGTTTCCCCTTTTCTTGGCATCACTTCTCCCACTCCATATGTCTGTTTCTCTGAGCAAAAAATAAATATATAAATAAAAATCCCACGTCTTAAAGCTGTGAAGGTGAGGTGTTGGCGAGGTGGAGGTAAAAACAACCTGTTTCTCTAGACAGCTTGCATATCTGACAGTAATTAAAGAATCCGTGTAAGAATTCTGATTAGAGTCTAGTCAAGTGATACTTTCATTTACTTTTTCCTTCTGATGTCGTGTCAAGATGCAGAGAAGAGCGGAAAGAAAGTGATACATGGTTCGATTTCATGAACTGAACATCAAGAGTGTCATGGGTATGCTTGCAGGGAGAAGGATGGAAGGGGATGAGGACACTGTTGCAAAAGAGTTTATTGAGGGGAATGGAGGCACACGAGATACACAGGGAAAAACCAAGTCCACAAGCACAAAAAAAATGCATAACAAAGTTACAAAAGAAAGATGAGGCCCGTGCTCCCAGTAGTTGGCGTCAGGTAATGGGGAAGAACCTCCCAGAGTAACCGGAACAAGTGAGGTCCTTACGCTTGAAGACTTGGGAGGTTAACTGGCAATGGCCTAGACTCGGTAGCCACCAAGGCCGTCTGGCCAAACGGGGAAAGCTCACTGGGAGTCACGAGCCTGGGGAGAAACACAGGAGAGAGGTGTGAGGATGAGGAGACAAAAAGGGCAATCCAAACAGAAACATAAAACCAAACCAAAATCACAAAAGTCCAAACAAAAGGGGGAAGAGCAGAGTTTCACCAGGATATCCAACAAACACAAACCAAACAACCACACAGGGTATGAGGGATACAGACTCGGAGACACATGGGTTAAACTGACTTAAATAAGACCGCAGAACTCAACAAACAAGTGCTTGCACCAATCCCAAACTCAAAGCAGAATGAGACACAGCTGAAATCAATGATAAGTGCGGGGGTGTTCTACACAGACACTGACCTACTAGGTAGGGAACACGCAGTGCAAACAACATACCAGGAAGTGGGGTGAGCTCTAAACAGATAGTGAACGACTCAGAAGGGCACGAAGTGCAGACACAGAACCCGGAAGTGAGGAGCAAGCCAACAGGGAAGGCTAAGGCCAACCCGAGGAGACACGAGGGGCAAACACCACAAACACAACACCAAAAGTGAACCCAGAGAGCAAGAGAAACAAACAGACACTTATCCTGGGTTCACGGTGGCACGGTCCCGTCTAAGTTGGCAAAGAGCATTTCCTTCAGAAGAAAAATGGAAAAAAGAAAGAGAGGTGTTGCTAGTTTAATGGTTTTGTCCTCTCTGCCATAACAGTTAGAATGGTTCTTTCACACATTCGTCCCTTCTGAAATAAAAAGCTGGCAGTGCTATAAAAATGTAGTCTTCTCTTGTTTGTTGCAATTTGTTTTTACTATAAATTGCTTTTAAATTGTGTTTGTTAATGATAAATTACTTAAGTAATAGTTCTATAAAGACATAAGCGCTGATGAGAACTTGCCTGTATATATTTGTGTATTCTATGTACCTTGTTTTTTAGAGGTGTGCAAAAAAAAATCAAATCAAATCACGATTCTTTCTCTGCCAAATGCAAAATCATTCATGCATTCCAAAAAATCGATTCATAATCCTAATCCTAACCCTAATGTACATTTGATTCAGTCTGATTTATTTTGTTGAGAATAAAACCTCAATTTATGTGATGTAATGTGAAGACATTCCCCATACGGACCAAATTAAACTTTGAGGCAGTTGGTAGGGTGTTGGCCCCACGAAAGTGAGTGATTTTTGTCTTTGTGAACACACCACAGCACACAGTGCACCACAACGAAATGTGACATCTGCATTTAACCCATCCGTGAAGGAGCAGCCGGAAGTTACAAGCGCCCAAGGAGCAGTGTTTGGGAATGGTACCTTGCTCATGAGTACCTCAGCGGTAACTGTACCGGCCCTGGATTTGAACCTACCACCTTCTGCTCATGGGGCGAACACCCTACCATTATGCCACCAACTGCCCTACTGCCCCACCACTGATCACCAACATGATCAGTGTGTTGCTGGTTCAAGTGTCGGACCAGTAAAGTTACCACTGAGGTACTCATGAGCAAGGTATCGTTCTTAACCACTGCTGTCTGGTGGCTGCCAAAAAGCTGTCCACTGCTGCTTCATGGATGGATCAAGGTCACATTTGCTTGAGGTGCACTGTGTGCTGTGCTGTGGTGTGTTCACAATGGCCTCAAGAATCTCAAGATACTTGGATTTTGGTGTGTTTAAATTTCACTGTATGATCAACATTAACATTCAACAACATAAGAAGGCAAACGGACTAATTTAATTACATCCATTTTTAAACAAAAATGTCATATGTGAAGTGATAAGCTGAATGTCACCAAGGAATTCCTGTATTTTTTTTTTACTGAAGGGGGCGTCCGTTCTCGACCCGTTCCTAAGCTTCACCCAGTATAGTCCAAAGAGTCCTTTTCACCTCCATAGTGCCTTTATGGTGCCATAGATACATTTAGCATTTAATTAAACATTCCATCTCAAATTCCCAGGTGCTATCAGCAGAAGAGCCAAACTCCTTATCACCCTCTGCCAGTCTTCTCCATAAATATTTACAGCCAAACCAGCTGGGGGAAAGGAATACAAATGCAAAGTCAAGGACCTTTAAATATCAAGAGAGAAAGGTACCATTGAACTAACAACGTGCAGATTAAAACGGCAAATATTTCCCTTTGCTCATTCAGGGCCTCGTATTAATGTGTTTATTTAGGTGAGATATCCAAATGCAAGCAGAACACGCTGCTGGGGAGAATTTTAATTGATCTGCCAGCGCACCTGTGTAATATCTCGGCTAAAGGCAACGCATTTCAATTGACTTTTAATGTGAATGGACCACTTTCATGAGAATTGTGTCTAATCTTCAACTAAACTGCCAGTGGGAAAAGAACAGTTCTACTGATTGCTGCTAAAGATCTTTTCAGCACTTTCAAAGAACACTTGGATTGTAATGTAATCACAGAGTAACTCTAGCGGTACACCTGCTGTGAGTTTTTGTCGTTCAGGACAGGGAACGAGGTATTAGGGCCTGTCTCCACCAAACGTGTTTTTTTGGGCTGACAGAGCTTCAGCGTTCAGAGCGAATAAAATGCAGGCGGAGACGTTTTTCACCGCAGCTCTCAGACAGCTTCAAGTTAAAATCTGTTCAACTTTTACAACAACGCTGGGCTCGTCAATGTCACTTCTCTCTTGCTAGCCAATCCAAATCGAGAAAGGGGAGAGACAGACACAGACAGGAACTCACTAGCAACAATGGTGGCTGGAGCAGCTGGAGAAGCTAGTTAGTCCAAATGCTGCCGCTAACGCCGAGATGCCAATTCTCTCCATTGTAAAAATAATCTCTTTTATGTCGGATAAACTACCGATCTCGAAGGAACACGTAACAATGTTTACACGAAATAGGAATAAAAAGTGCCCGATGATGTTTTTCGTAACTTAGCAACAAGAAGCGCTCAGAGAATTGCCATAAAAGCGCTCTGGAAGTGAGGTTTTGACTGCTCTCAGCGCAAAAAACATATTTGGTGGACACAGGCCCTTAATGGTGAGGTGGAATTAAAGGTGTTATTGAAGCCTGGGGTGTTATTCATTCATTCATCTGAATAAAGCATTATTTGCACACTAGTGCGATGTTCGGCGGTATAGTGGTTAGCGCTGCCGTCTCACAACAAGACGGTTCTGGGTTCGATCTCCGGGTCTTTCTGTGTGAAGTTTGAGTGTTCTCCTGTGTTCGTGTGGGTTTTTTCTGGGTGGTCCGGTTTCCTGTGGGCTGGACTGTGGGAGGAAACCAGAGCATGCAGAGAAAACCCACTCAAACGGGTGAAGAGTACACAAACTCCACATAGAAAGGCCCCACAGCTGACCCAGTGATCGAAGCCAGGGCCTGCTCGCTGTAAGGCGACAGCGTTAACCACCGCACCACCGTGCCGCCGCAAAAAGGCCTCGTTCATTATAAATACTTTACTCTCTTTCTCTGGCATCTCTCTCCCCTTGAAGTGCTCTCAGACCCCCCTAGCGTGGGAAGTTTGTAATTTGGAGTAGTTTGGACAAATTGAGTTTGAAGTAGCCCGTAGCCACCTGACCCTTCTTTGCTCTTCCCCCTGGGTGATTTAAGGCCTACGCGTCATCGCAGTCTGTGTTGACGCAACGACAAGACGTCCAAAGCCTCAGTAATTGCCTCCATCTATTGCTTGTTTTCTTGCAGCACTTCCATTTAGATTTTGTCAAGATATTTTGCCACGTGTTCTGTGTTGTTTTGTAACAACTGGGAAGAGTTTCCATTTTCAGCTTGCCACCGTCGCTTTCTTTTTCCTCCAAGGCCTCGTCCACACGGACGTTCGAAATGAACGCCCTCTGAACGTCATACGCGTTTTTGATGCATTTTGTAGCTGCGTTCGCAATAGCGTTTCACTGGCGTTCGCAATAGCATCGTTTTCCTTGCGTTCGTCGGGATTTTGACGCCAAGAAAACGTTGCATGCAGCGTCTACTTGACGCCACCCGGACGCGCAGCCGGCCGAACGCTGGTGCTGAACGCCCGTGTGAATGCCGGCGCTGAACACCCGTGTGAACGCTTTGATTTGCTCCAATGAGCAGAAAACTGGTCGGCGTTCAGTCAGCGCTCACCTGGCGCCACGAACGCCAGAAAAACGCCTGGTTCAGACGTCTATGTGAACGAGGCCTAAGAGTCTCTGCCAAGTATGAGAGGCAAATTGGGGTTTTCCTCTTGTCTCTCTGAAAGTGTGCCGCATACAATTTTCTCAACTCTCTGAAAATCATAATTGTACCGTTTATAAGGGAGCATAATGGTAATTGGAACAGAAGCATGACATCAAAGCCAGAACAGGAGGCTACTTTAAAACAGGGAGCAAAACGCTTAATTAGGATTTGCAAACTCAACTGAGCAAGCCGTTCAGAAGGGTGACATGTGGCGAATTACGTTTAGAGCTAGAATAGCGTTTCAAACCAACTTAAAGATGGCACCGATCCGATACGTGGATCAGATAGCGGTCCGATAACGACTCAAATAGCTGGATCGGGTATCGGTGGCATTGGGCCGATCTGTAAACGCGTGCGTGCACATGACATGTCACTGCGGTAAAGCTGGCTTATTGTTTGACATTCACACTAATTCCTACATATTGATATGACAATGAGCAGAACAAGCAAAACAACACACTACAAGCCCAAAAACACATCACACCATTATACTGTTTCATTTCCTTAACAACACCAGCTCTCACTCACCATCTCTGTGTTCCTGATGCTTTTAGCGCCACAGGATTAGGGACCGTCACTAAATTACGCAACTGTGTTTAAATTATTAATTTTTTTATGTTATTTTAATAATACATAATTTGATGTAACACAAGTTAGAAAACACTATTTAAGTCAAGTATTTCCTTAAGCAGAACAGAATAATCTCAGTCATGTATCAGACATTTTGTAAAGCATTATTTTCTGTTTTCTGTTTAAAAAAGACTAAGAGACTGTATCAGATATCAGTATCGTATCGGACATTAAAAAGTACTACCGTGCCATGTATACGTTTTTCATTTAAATGCCTGAACCCAGGAATTAAAATGTTAATTTTTGTGTCCGGAATTGAATCAATCATAAGTGAGTTTAGTGTGTGATTATTTGCACAGTGCACCACAACGAAATGTGAACACTGTATTTGACTCATCCATGAAGAAGCAGTGGGCAGCTGACAAGGGCAGTGCCCGTAGAGCAGTGCGTGGGGACGGTACCTTGCTCATGAGTACCTCAGTGGTACCTTTACGGGTCCTTGGACTCAAACAGGCGACTTTCTGATCGGGGGGCAAACGCCCTAATCATTTCACTACCAACTTTCACTTTTCACAAATGTCAACATTGTTGAGGTGTCTTACAAAGGCGTCTTTTCAACAACTTATTTCTGGGTGGGCCTGACTGCAATGCTTTGAAGACGTGTCCCAATAATTTTGTCAGTATAGTGTGTATATATATATATATATATATATACATATATATATATA